>SJYT01001750.1:183959-239913 GCA_006410635.1 Cephalophus harveyi
CCTGGGATTTCTTTGGAAGGAATGATGCTAAAGCTGAAACTCCAGTACTTTGGCCACCTCATGCGAAGAGTTGACTCATTGGAAAAGACTCTGATGCTGGGAGGGATTGGGGGCAGGAGGAGAAGGGGACGACCAAAGATGAGATGGCTGGATGGCATCACTGACTCGATGGATGTGAGTCTGAGTGATCTCCGAGAGATGGTGATGAACAGGGAGGCCTGGCGTGCTGCGATTCATGGGGTTGCAAAGAGTCGGACACAACTGAGTGACTGAACTGAACTGAATAGAGCTTCTCCATCTTTGGCTGCAAAGAATATAATCAATCTGATTTCAATGTTGGCCATCTAGCAATATCCATGCGTAGAGTCTTCTCTTGTGTTGTTGGAAGAGAGTGTTTGCTATGACCAGCGCATTCTCTTGGCAGAACTCTATTAGCCTTTGCACTGCTTCATTCTGTATTCCAAGGCTGAATTTGCCTGTTACTCCAGGTGTTTCTTGACTTCCTACTTTTGCATTCCAGTCCCCTAAAATGAAAAAGACATCTTTTTGGGGTGTTAGTTCCAAAAGGTCTTGTAGGTCTTCATAGAACTGTTCAACTTCAGCTTCTTCAGCATTACTAGTTGGGGCATAGACTTGGATTACTGTGACATTGAAAGGTTTGCCTTGGAAATGAACAGAGATCATTCTGTCATTTTTGAGATTGCGTCCAAGTTACTGCATTTTGGACTCTTTTGTTGACTATGATGGCTACTCCATTTCTTCTAGGGGATTCTTGCCCACAGTAGTAGATATAATGCTCATCTGAGTTAAATTCACCCATTCCAGTCCATCTTAGTTTGCTGATTCCTAAAATGTCCACATTCACTCTTGTCATCTCCTGTTTGACCACTTCCCATTTACCTTGATTCATGGACCTAACATTCCAGGTTCCTATGCAATATTGCTCTTTACAGCATCAGACCTTACTTCTATCACCAGTCACATCCACAACTGGGTGTTGCTTTTGCTTTGGCTCCGTCTCTTCATTCTTTCTGGCGTTATTTCTCCACTGATTTCCAGTAGCATACTGGGCACCTACTGACTTGGGGATTTCATCTTTTAGTGTCCTATCTTTTTGTCTTTTCATACTGTTCATGGGGTTCTCAAGGCAAGAATAATAAAGTGGTTTGCCATTCCCTTCTCCAGTGGACCACCTTTCATCAGAACCCTCCACCATGATCCGTCCATATTGGGTGGCCCTACATGGTATGGCTTAGTTTCATTGAGTTAGACAAAAATGTGGCCCATGTAATTAGATTGGTTAGTTTTCTGTGACTGTGGTTTCAGTCTGTCTTCCCTCTGATGCCCTTTCTCAACACCTGCCGTCTTACTGGGGTTTCACTTACCTTGGACATGGGGTATCTCCTCGTGGCTGTGGCTAATGACCTTGAACGTGGGGTATTTCCTTTTGGCTGCTCTTGGCTCCAGCACCCCAAAGCTCAAAAATTGTGTTCAAACTACCACACAATTACACTCACCTCACACACTAGTAAAGTAATGCTCAAAATTCAAGCCAGGCTTCAGCAATATGTGAACCATGAACTTCCAGATGTTCAAGCTGCTTTTAGAAAAGGCAGAGGAACCAGAGATCAAATTGCCAACATCCGCTGGATCATCAAAAGAGCAAGAGAGTTCCAGAAAAACATCTATTTCTACTTTATTGACTATGCCGAAGCCTTTGACTGTGTGGATCACAACAAACTGTGGAAAATTCTGAAAGAGATGGGAATACCAGACCACCTAACCTGCCTCTTGAGAAATCTGTATGCAGGTCAGGAAGCAACAGTTAGAACTGGACATGGAACAACAGACTGGTTCCAAATAGGAAAAAGAGTACGTCAAGGCTGTATATTGTCACCCTGCTTATTTAACTTCTATGCAGAGTACATCATGAGAAATGCTGGGCTGGAGGAAGCACAAGCTGGAATCAAGACTGCTGGGAGAAATATCAATAACCTCAGATATGCAGATGACACCACTGCATATGCTTACTCCTTGGAAGGAAAGTTATAACCAGCCTAGATAGCATATTAAAAAGCAGAGACATTACTTTGCCAACAAAGGTCTGTCTAGTCAAGGCTGTGGTTTTTCAGGTAGTCATGTATGGACGTGAGAGTTGGACTATAAAAGCTGAGCGCTGAAGAAATGATGCTTTTGTGCTGTGGTGCTGGAGAAGACTCTTCAGAGTCCCTTGGACTGCAAGGAGATCCAACCAGTCCATCCTAAAGGAGATCAGTCCTGGGTGTTCATTGGAAGGACTAATGTTGAAGCTGAAACTCCAATACTTTGGCTGCCTGATGCAAAGAGCTGACTCATTTGAAAAGACCCTGATGCTGGGAAAGATTGAGGGCAGGAGGAGAAGGGGATGACAGAGGATGAAATGGTTGGATGGCATCACTGACTCAATGGACGTGAGTCTGGGTAAACTCCAGCAGTTGGTGATGGACAGGGAGACCTGGTGTGCTCTGGTCATGGGGTCGCAAAGAGTCGGACATGACTGAGCGACTGAACTGAACTGAAGACTGTGGAAAGGTTTTTTTTTTTTTAATTTGTCTTTATTTTTGGCTGCACTGGGTTTTTGTTGCTTTGCGCAGGCTTTCTCTAGTTGCGGCAAGTGGCACTACTCTTTATTGCAGAGCAGTTCAGTTCAGTTGCTCAGTTGTGTCTGACTCTTTGCGACCCCATGGAATTCAGCATGCTAGGCTTCCCTGCCATCACCAACTCCCGGAGCTTACTCAAACGCTTGTCCATTGCATCGGTGATGCCATCCAGCCATTTCATTCTCTGTCGTCCCCTTCTCCTCCAGCCTTCAATCTTTCCCAGGATCAGGGTCTTTTCCAATGAGTTGATTCTTCACATCAGATGGCCAGAGTACTGGAGTTTCAGCTTCAGCATCAGCCCTTCCAGTGAATATTCAGGACTAATTTCCTTTAGGATGGACTGGTTGGATCTCCTTGTAGTCCAAGGGACTCTCAAGAGTCTTTTCCAACACCACAGTTCAAAAGCGTCAATTCTTTGGTGCTCAACTTTCTCTATAGTCCAGCTCTCACATCCATACATGGCTACCGGAAAACCATATCTTTTATTAGACAGACCTTTGTTGGCAAAGTGATTAATGTCTCTGCTTTTTAATATGCTGTCTATGTTGATCATAGATTTTCTTCCAAGGAGCAAGCATCTTTTAATTTCATGGCTACTGTCACCATCTGCAGTGATTTTGGAGCCCAAGAAAGTAAAGTCTGTCACTGTTTCCACTGTTTCCCCATCCATTTGCCGTGAAGTGATGGGACCGGATGCCATTATCTTGGTTTTCTGAACTTTGAGTTTTAAGACAACTTTTTCAGTCTCATCTTTCACTTTCATCAAGAGGCTCTTTAATTCTTCTTTGCTTTAAGGAACAAAAAATAGGGCAAATAGAAACAAATACAGTATCAATAATTACTTTAAATGTATATAGCAACGGTCTGAAAGAGATGCACTTTAGAAATTCAGAGAAAGACAAATAACTGTGATCTCACTTGTACATGGAATCTTAAAAAAAGAAAAATGCCAGACTGGTAGGAAAAGAAAGTAGAGGGGTTTTCCTGGTAACTCAGTGGTAAAGAACCTTCCTGCCAATGCAGGAGACATGGGTTTGATCCCTGGATCGGGAAGATCCCCTGGAGAAGGAAATGGCAACCCACTCCAGTATTCTTGCCTGGGAAATCCCATGGACAGAGGAGCCTGGAGGGCTATAGTCCATGGGATCTCAAAGGAGTTGGACACAACTTAGAGACTAAACAACACAACACATAAAACTGCTGGTCCCTCTTTTCCTTGGTCCTTGGATGCAGGTACTGCATAGAATGACCTAAAAGCTCTTACCCTGAGAGTGGCCTCAGTTATTTTTAACTCCAACTGCACAATTTCTTTCCTCCCTATTTTTCTTCCTCAGAATCTTTAGTTTTCTAAATTCCTTTCCTGATTCTTTCTTCCAAAATATCAAGAATATTTTATACTCTGAATATCTGAAGGGTAGAGAAGCGTCTTATCTTTTAAATCTTTAGCCAAAAAACAAGCCTATGCTTGAAAGAGATAAGGAAAGGAAAAAAGACGCTTACTTTGCAGATCTCTGTGCTATTTATCCTCATAGCTTAAGTTAATAAATTTTCTAGACATCTCCTGGAAACTGTCTTAAAAACTGCCTGTTATCACAAGTTTGTTTTGCTCCTTGTTAGCTGCGGCTTCACCCTGAAGTTTCACTTTGTAGTTTCAAATTAATCTGTACTCTACAGCTGCTGTGGGTTGTGTTATCTGGGCATTTATTGTATACACAGCATGTTGGAGCTGTTAATTTTAATGTATCACTAGGCTGCTTCGCTCAGACATGTCCAGTGTATATACTTATGAGTCAGTGATTCTTAAATTTCATAATTGAGATTCATGCGGGATTTAAGAAATGAAAATCTGAGTGTACTTAAGGAATTGTTAGGATGACCCATTTGAAAAATGTCTTTAATGTAAATTTCCTCAAATTTGGTAATTCTAAAATATTAATCTTGGGACCTTCCTTTACCAGTGCGGTTTGTCGAAAAAGACAAATTTGATGTAGAGGTATATAAGCAATTTTTCAAATAACTGCAAAGGAAGGAAAATATCAGCTTAATGTGGGGGTGCAGTGTGGAATCCTTTAAGTCAGTTGAAACAGGTATCTGATAAGAGTCAGTCCTGAAGCTTTCTTTATTTATTTTAATCTACTTAATTTTGTTTTGGTTGTGCTGGGTCTTTGTAGCTGCCAGAGGGCTTTTCTCTACTTCCAATGAAGTGATCAAACAAGTGTCTCCGCATTGCAGGTGGATTCTTTACCAACTGAGCTATCAACAAGCCTGTAGTGAGCTGGAGGCTACTCTTTGTTGTGGAGCGTGGGCTCTAGGCACCTGGGCTTCAGTGATTGTGGCATGTAGGCTCAGGAGTTGCAATTTGAGGGCTCCAGAGCAGGGGCTCAGGAGTTGTGGCTTAGTTGCCCTGTGGCATGTGGGATCGTCCCAGACCAGAGATAGAAACAAACCAGTGTTTCCTGCATTGCAAGGTGGATTCTTTTTATTATTTATTTATTTGTTTGGCGGCACTGAGTCCAACCTAGACAGCATATTAAAAAGCAGACATTACTTTACCAACAAAGGTCTGTCTAGTCAAGGCTATGGTTTTTCCATTGATCATGTATGGATGTGAGAGTTGGACTATAAAGAAAGCCGAGCACTGAAGAATTGATGCTTTTGAACTGTGGCATTGGAGAATACTATTGAGAGTCCCTTGGACTGCAAGGAGATCCAACCAGTCCATCCTAAAGGAGATCAGGCCTGAGTTTTCATTGGAAGGACTGATGTTGAAGCTGAAACTCCAATACTTTGGCCACCTGATGCAAAGAACTGACTCATTTGAAAAGACCCTGATGCTGGGAAAGATAGAGGGCAGAAGAAGGGGATGACAGAGGATGAGATGGTTGGATGGCACCACTGACTCAATGAACATGAGTTTGGGTAAACTCCGGGAGCTGGTGATGGACAGGGAGGCCTGGCGTGCTACGGTCCATGGGGTCACAAAGAGTCAGACACAACTGAGCGACTGAACTGAACTGGGTCCTAGTTGCAGCATGTGGAATCTAGTTCCCCGACCAGGGATTGAACCTGGGCTCCCTGCATTGGGAGCATGGATTCTTAACCACAGGGCCACCAGGGAAGTCTTTGAAGCTTTCTTAATTTAAATTTTGTCTTTTGTCAAAAGAAACTAGAACTATTTAGATGTTTGAGATGAGAACTACTCAGTTTAAATCCTAAAGAGGACTGAAGGGCCCTTCCATGTTTGGTGGAAACTCTGATCTGTGTCCTGTTCCATCTGCTGAGGTTGTTGCCTTCCAACTTGGGACAAGTTTGAAATAAAAAATAATATTCCCCGGAGGAACAAAAAAGCCTCTTGATGAAAGTGAAAGAGGAGAGTGAAAAAGTTGGCTTAAAGCTCAATATTCAGAAAATGAAGATCATGGCATCTGGTCCCATCACTTCATGGGAAATAGATGGGGAAACAGTGCAAACAGTGTCAGACTTTATTTTTGTGGGCTCCAAAATCACTGCAGATGGTGACTGCAGACATGAAATTAAAAGACGCTTACTCCTTGGAAGAAAAGTTATGTCCAACCTAGATAGCATATTCAAAAGCAGAGACATTACTTTGCTGACTAAGGTCCGTCTAGTCAAGGCTGTGGTTTTTCCAGTGGTCATGTATGGATGTGAGAGTTGGACTGTGAAGAAAGCTGAGCGCCGAAGAATTGAGGCTTTTGAAGTGTGGTGTTGGAGAAGACTCTTGAGAGTCCCTTGGACTG
The DNA here is from genome assembly GCA_006410635.1 of Cephalophus harveyi. NCBI lineage: Eukaryota > Metazoa > Chordata > Mammalia > Artiodactyla > Bovidae > Cephalophus > Cephalophus harveyi. Next base: position 190,357 of record SJYT01001750.1, read on the forward strand.
CAAGGAGATCCAACCAGTCCATTGTGAAGGAGATCAGCCCTGGGATTTCTTTGGAGGGAATGATGCTGAAGCTGAAACTCCAATACTTTGGCCACTTCATGTGAAGAGTTGACTCATTGGAAAAGACTCTGATGCTGGGAGGATTTTCAAAAGCAGAGACATTACTTTGCTGACTAAGGTCCGTCTAGTCAAGGCTGTGGTTTTTCCAGTGGTCATGTATGGATGTGAGAGTTGGACTGTGAAGAAAGCTGAGCGCCGAAGAATTGAGGCTTTTGAAGTGTGGTGTTGGAGAAGACTCTTGAGAGTCCCTTGGACTGCAAGGAGATCCAACCAGTCCATTGTGAAGGAGATCAGCCCTGGGATTTCTTTGGAGGGAATGATGCTGAAGCTGAAACTCCAATACTTTGGCCACTTCATGTGAAGAGTTGACTCATTGGAAAAGACTCTGATGCTGGGAGGAATTGGGGGCAGGAGAAGAAGGGGACGACCGAGGATGAGATGGCTGGATGGCATCATGGACTCAATGGACGTGAGTCTGAGTGAACTCCGGGAGTTGGTGATGGACAGGGAGGCCTGGCGTGCTGCGATTCATGGGGTCGCAAAGAGTCGGACACGACTGAGCGATTGAACTGAAGCAGTTTATGATAGCAGTTTTTTTTCCTTTTCTACACTCGTTTCTCTGACCATCCCTCCTGCGTCAGAGCAGGCTTTTCACTTTTTCTTACAGTCCAACATTACATGACATGTTTCGCAAAGTGCATGTTGTGAATCAGCGCTGCTGAGCACAGCGGGCTGGAGGAAGATACCTGATTGAGGATAGCTGGCCCAGGCCATGCTGCTCAGCCTCACGGGGCCACTATGCTCAAGATGGGTTCTACTTTTCCCCTTCATCTATTGCTGGTTACTTGAGTAATCACCTGGCACTGACTGCTGTCCTTCTGTCCAAAACGAGCTCTGGTGACATAAAGCAGAGCAGGAAGTGATGTTTTCCTAGCTTCTCTCGTTTCCTTCCTGAAACAGACTTAAACTTCATTTTCTGACACCTCTTACCCTTTAGCCCAGAGGAAAGAGCCTGATCTTATTAGTCCTATATTGCCAAGAATAAGAGAACTGTGCAATTGCTTTTGAGGTTAAAGATTACTTTACATTGCTTGGATTTGAAATTTTTAAAATAGATTTCCATTCTCCGAAACTGACGTTTTATGAAGAGTTCAGTTTCAGGACATAAGGAAATTTCCAGATGCTCAGACAAACATATTCCTTTGCAGGAACCCATACTGGAGAGTCCCTCCAAAGGGAGCCCTCTCCCAGCTCTTCTCAGGTCGGCAAAGATGTACCTGGGCTCCTGCAGCACACCCACTTTATAGGAGCAAACAGGAAAGGAAGAGAAACTGTCTTCTATTTCAGGAAATCCCTTCAGAAATTTGATTCGGAAAGTTCAGAATTTAGACTTCTACTCTACACTGGGCAGTGTTAGGAAGAGCATGCCAGGTGTCATCAGTGGTGTTTGAAAGAATAGAGTACATTTTCAAAGTTCTCACACGTTGTGTCCTACTTCCCTAGGACACAATGGACTGTGAAATAGATTGCTCAGAATTTCAAAGCAATTTGGAGTCTGGGCCCATGCACCAAATCTGTCAACAGTGAGTTGTTTTTTTTTTTTTTTTTGAAGGGTGGGTGCACAGGACCCCAGGCATTAGTCTTTTTCTAAATATATTTTAAGCCTTCAAAATTTATCTCTCTTTTATCTGTCACCTAGATTTAGAATGGTATATTTAGGAAACTAACTTTATATGGTTTCCTATATTTTCTCTCTCCATTTTTTCATGCATAGTTCTCATAAACTCAGAAGAATCCTTTTGGGCATGTATCTATCAGGGACTCAGCAGAATGTAGAAGGCATACTCAAATCGGGTAATATGAGGAGGTCCCACTTGGAACAGACAGATGTAGGGAAAATACTGGAGAAGTGTACTGTACCCTAGAGATAGCCAGTGAGCCACCCAGGCCTCAAGGGACAGGAAACTGGGTCATTACCTGACTCTCTTTCGGCTTCCTTATATTAGCTGTGGCCTTTAGTAGAATGACATAGCCAAGCCAACTCACAGCGCAGCTGGAAAAGATGCATGGGAATAAACACCCAACCTGACCATCCTTCTGCCTTCAGTCTCCTGCTGGTGATGCTCATTGGCTGAACCAAACTGGAAGCCAGAGGCAAGGGAACCCCTTGATGCAGTTCTTGTGGGTCAGCCTCATGGAGCATAGAGCAAGGCGGAGGAGGGGACAGACAGACCTAGACGGGGAAATGGAAGACACCCCACCCTGGCTTTAATGTTCAGTGTTCTCAGCCTGTCCCAGGTTTGGTATCAATATCTAAGAATCCGCCTGCAATGCAGGAGACCCTGATTCGATTCCTGAGTCAGGAAGATCCACTGTAGAAGGGATAGGCTACCCACTCCAGTGTTCTTGGGCTTCCCTCGTGGCTTAGCTGGTAAAGAATCCGCCTGCAATGTGGGACACCAGGATTTTATCCCTGGGTTAGGAAGATCCCCTAGAGAAAGGAATGGCTACCCCCTCCAGTATTCTGGCCTGGAGAATTCCATGGACTGTATAGTCCATTGGGTTGCAAAGAGTCGGACGTGACTGAGCGACTTTCACTTTCTTTCACTTTTCTTTCAGGGGAAAAGTTTGTCATCTCAGGAGATTTTCTTTTAATGAAGTATGTCTAGACTTGTAGATATGTTGCTTGTCAGCAATTATTGAAGTTTACTGGGCCGCCTTCTACATTCTCTCACATCTTATGACATAGATTTTAAAAAATCTTTGTTATGATAAATATATATATATGAGTGTATGTAAAACATAGAATTTACCATTTTGCCGTTTTAAGTGTACAGTTCTGTGGCGTTACATTCATTCATTTTATTGCGCCACCGTCGTCATCCTCTATCTTCAGAACCTTTCCATGGTCACAAACTGAAACTCTGTACCCATTTTCCTTCTCCTCATCCCCCGGTAACTACCTTTCAACTGACTGTTTCTATGAGCTTAACTACTATTGATACATCATATAAGTGAAATCACACAGTATTCGTCTTTTTGTGACTTAGCATAGTATGCTCAAGGTTCATCCACTGTGGTATGTGTCAGAATGCCCTTCCTTTTTAATAATACTCTATTGTATGTATATGCTGCATTTTGTTTACCTGTTCTTTTGATGGCCATACAGGTTGCATGATATACTTTTTCAAATGTTATTTTTATTTCTGGATATGTTTTTGTTAATACTAAATACATTCACTCTCATGGCTGCAACTGTTACATGTCCAGCCTGATCTCTCACAGAACTGCAAGGTGATAAAAGAGCAAGGGAGCTGAAACAGTGGATGTGGGCTTGAGCAGGAGAGAAGGACGTCATCTGGAGGCAGTTTAAATGTGTGGAAAGACAGTGGAGCCTACCATGGATAAAAGAAACAGCGTGTAAACAAAGGAATGAGTTTTGGACAGAAAGTGCTTTATGGGAGCAGAGAGCCTTTTGATTGGTTAGCACTGCACAAGGACTATTTATGAATAAGTGGAATGAGAAACAGTTAAAAAAAATATATAAAGTTTGGCCTGAAAAAAAGTGTGCTCTGCCAGAGAAGTTGAATTAAAAAGGAGTTCTTGGCTGGATTGACCCAATCTTTAATATAATAAAATGTCCCTCCAAGAGAGCAGTATGGCTTATAGCCTTCCCCAGGTTTATAGTGACCGTAGAGCTCTCGCATTTGGGGACAATATGATTAGTGTCCTCAGTATGTTTTGGGGAAATGGTGGGGACTAAGCCAAGTTTCTTGGGTGCAGGAACTACAGCTCATCTCACAACATCTTGAGTGTTCTTGGTACATCAGAGAAGTAAATCTGGATAGAGAGATTGCTGCCAAGGTCTTTAGTCCATTGAAAGTGTTAAAATATCCTTAGTGAAAGTCACTCAGTTGTGTGCGACTCTTTACAACCCCAGGCTGCTCGGTCCATGGATTTCTTCAGGCCAAGAATACTGCAGTGGGTTGCCATTTCCTTTTTTTTGCTCCCCTATGGACTATAGCCTGCCAGGCTCCTTCCACCAAAAAAAAAGAAAATGATTTATGAATCAATTGTCTGCTCTATTGATCTCTTCCTCATGGAAAGAAGCCTGTTTCCTTATTAGATAGTGGTCAGGTTATCTACAGCATCTTATTTTGTCCTGTGTAGGGTAGATACTTTGGGATAGGAGTTGAGTTGCTTAGGACAATAGAGGAGAGTTTAAATGTTCCTGTTAGTCACCAACAGAATTAGAGAATAAATATTTAAAGAATATTGGGTTAAAGAGTCATCAACTGATTAGCCTACCCAGCAGAGCAGATTTTCAGCCTGCATGGGAATTTGATTGACTCCATTTGGCTTGACTAAAATTTGTTGAATATGTGAATGCATTATAGAGAGTAGGAAAATCTTGTAAATTCTTAAGCAACTGTGTAATGTGTAAAAATTGACCGTTTAAAAGATTAACCAGGTTCACTGACAGATTAGTGAGGAGAAAAATTGTATTTTTAGCTAAAAAGAGAGGAAAATGTTACTTCCCCAAAAGAAAATGTGTTGTAAACAAATAATAAACTCTAGTTAAGATATATGCTGAAGTATTGGGGGAAATATCTGTAATATATTTTGAAATGCATCAAAGATAAAATGAAAAATATTTGAAATACATCAAAACATAACAAGGATTGAAAAATGGGGAGCTCGATGTTATGTGACAAAGTGCCCACAGTAACATGTTAATGGTAGACTCTACGTGGTGGGTGTCAGCTTCTTTCAGCTTGGCTGTTTGAAATTTTTCATAATAAAATGTTGGAGAACTAAAGAGAGGAAAATGGAAATTTAGTGATTTTGAAGGAAGAACCAGTGAGATGTAAGAGAATTAATAACATTTACAGTAAAAAGTAGATGGGCATTGGAGTCAAGTAGACTTGAGTTCTGGTTCTGGTTTAGCTTTGTGTCAGAGAGCTAAGTATGTTGTGTAGTGATGCCACTGGGATTGGAAGCCAGGGACCCTGACTCGAGTCGAGCACCTTGATCTCCACCTTGCAGTGTGGTGATGGTACAAGTTCCTAGCTCAGTGTCTGGCATGTGATAAATTCTTAAATGGTAGCTATTGCGGTTAGTGTACTGTCTGGATTATAGAGGATGAAGAAGTATCAGACCCTGATGTTTGATCTGAAAGACTTATATGACGCTGTTACTCAAGCTGGAAGATAAAACTATTTGTGGAGAAGAGATGGTTAATTTAGTTTCAGATAAGTGGAAGTAGAGATTTTGATGTGAACAGTTCCTTGTATTTTCCTGAAGTTCAGGAAATCATTTGCTCACCAAAAATTACTCGCTGAGCATCTAGACCAGTGAACAAAACAGACAAAAATCTCCTCCCTCATAGAGTTTTATATCCTATAAGGGTTTGGAGAATGAAGGGTCTTTGCATCTCACATGCAGAGTGACTCTGCAAAGGTGGAGAGACAGGCATTCACCAGCAAGAGAAGAAACGCTGTCATAGCAGACTTTCTGATGTCCCAGACATTATGCCATCCAGGCATTTATTTCCTCTGCCTTCTCTCAGGCCCATCTGCATTCTGATTTCAAATGTATTAATAGTTCTTTTTTGCTTCCATCTGAAATTGGTGAAACAGTTTGTGTGTAAACCAGTTATGATGAAGTTTCAAAATATTTTTTGGCCATACTACACGGCATGCAGGATCTTAGTTCCCCAACCAGGGATTGAACCCAGGGCACGACAGTGAAAGCGCCTAGTCCTAACTACTGGACCACCAGGGAATCCCAGTCCTGGCTTCTAAAATAGCCCAGACAGGAACAATACTTACTGCTTTTCATAGTGTGTAGAGAGAAGACAGATGAAATTCACGCTATTCTACATAAAACAGAGGACATAAAGACCTCCTTTCTGGTCTCACCCACGAATCCTGTAGTTTAGCCAGGCTCTGACTGCAGCACTCTTCCAGGGTGTGTATTCCTTAGTGATTACGCACTCCTTCCAATAGGGTAGGAGGTCAGTCAGTAAAGTATTTATTGAGCCAGACCCTCCTCTGCTTCTGAGTCATTTTCTGGTAGAGCAGGAAGGTTCTTGAGGAGAAGCTTTAACCCTTTCAGCTCACAGAGGTTACTCCTCCATGGAACAGGGTAGCTCTCTAATCACCCTCTGGGGCTTATGCTAATTCTCTCCTTGGTATTTTAGATAATGAGGTATATATTTAGTCTGATAGATGAAATTTGAGAAAAGATAGTAGTAGTAAAAGGAAAATAATATCTACCTTGGCACAACCTTGAGTTGTTTTAATAATATATAGATGGTTAAGGATTTTGCAAAATATTGTTTGTTTTAGGGGAAAGAAATATTTTTGACACCACCCTTATGTGGAAATCTGACATCTGGCAACTTCGGCTGTCTGGAAGACAGCCAGAAACTAAGAAAGAGGCCTCCGAGCACATAAAAAATAACTGTTGAAGGACTCTAGCTCTACCACACGTACTTTACCGCTGCAGAAGAGCTTGTGAGCCTCGTGCTTGGAGTGTGTTTACTTTTTATTTATCTAGAAACTTGTAATGATTTTGGTGGTGTGTGTGTGGTTCCCTGCCACTCCCAGCAGATTATAAACAAGCACCAAAGAATTGATGCTTTTGAACTGTGGTGCTGGGGAAGACTCTTAGAGTCCCTTGGACTGCAAGGAGATCCAACCAGTCCATTCTGAAGGAGATCAACCCTGGGATTTCTTTGGAAGGAATGATGCTAAGGCTGAAACTCCAGTACTTTGGCCACCTCATGACTTGAGAGTCCCTTGGACTGCAAGGAGATCCAACCAGTCCATTCTGAAGGAGATCAACCCTGGGATTTCTTTGGAAGGAATGATGCTAAGGCTGAAACTCCAGTACTTTGGCCACCTCATGCGGGGAGTTGACTCATTGGAAAAGACTCTGATGCTGGGAGGGATTGGGGGCAGGAGAAGAAGAGGACGACCGAGGATGGGATGGCTGGATGGCATCACTGACTCGATGGATGTGAGTCTGAGTGAACTCCGAGAGATGGTGATGAACAGGGAGGCCTGGTGTGCTGCGATTCATGGAGTCGCAAAGAGTCGGACACGACTGAGCGACTGAACTGAACTGAGAAAGAGGTAGAAAAGTTGACAGAGGAGATAAACGGATGGCAGAGCAAAGGCTGACATTAAAAGAGACAAACCTGAAACTTGCATAGCACTGGTACTGTGTGTCACAGAAGAGTACAGTAAGAAACAGTCTTAATAACGAGCTTATTATTGTTAGTGTTCAGTGTCTTTTCTGTTGATGGCAAGGATGTATGTTATGTGCCTAGGTTTTAAACATGGTCAAAGTTAACGATGTTTGACATGTTGAAATAGTAAATTATATAGTGTTTATATCCTTGAAATATCACATTCTCTGATGATGTTATATCATTGACAGATTTAATCTTGTAGATAATTATGGAAATGATGTTTAATAATAACTGCTAACATTTATTGAGCACCTACTGTGTTCCCCCTGTCCTAGGTGCTTTCACACTATTAGCATACTGGTTATGGGTTTGAAGACAGGCAGATCTGCATTCCTGTTCCACGTCTGACTTACTCTGTGACCCTGGACAGATTACATCATCTCTCTGAGCTTGCAGAATGGGAACCAACTATATACAGCAGGGCCGTTGTGAAGACCCAGGAGGGAAGTCATAGTGCTACGTATAGAAGTGCTAATTAAATGTTAGGCATTGTTGTTGTTGAGTTGCTAAGTCGTGTCTGACTCTCTGGGACCCCATGGACTGCAGCACACCAGCCTTCTCTGTCCTTCACGATCTCCTGGATTTGGCTCAAACTCATGTCCATTGAGTCAGTGATGCCATCCAATCATCTCAGCCTCTGTCATCCTCTTTTCCTCCTGCCCTCAGTCTTTCCCAGCATTAGGGTCTTTGCCAATGAGTCAGCTCTTCTCATCAGGTGGCCAAAGTATTGGAGTGTCAGCTTCAGTGCTTCCAAAGGATAAATAGCGTTGATTTCATTTAGGAATGACTGGTTTGATCTCCTTGCAGTCCAAGGGACTCTAAGAGTCTTCCCCAGCACCACAGTTCAAAAGCATCAATTCTTTGGTGCTCAGCCTTCTTTATGGTCCCACTGTCACATCTGTACATGACTGCTGGAAAAACCATATTTTTGACAGTGTTATGAACCTCTGTCCATAGCTCTTCAGGCATTCTGTCTACCAGATCTAATCTGTTAAATCTATTTGTCACCTTATTAGGCATTAGTATAGTTACTTTTTATCATTATCATCACCCTCTTGATGGTTATTATGAAAGTATGATTATCTCCATTTTTTTTTTTAAAAAAGAAGCTGAAGCCCAAGTAATATATCCAAGGTGAAAAAGCTAATATATAGTGGAGCTGGGATTCGAACCTTGATCTCTCTGAGACACCAGAAGCCCAGTAATTTGCATTCACATTATGCTGCCTCCTCAGAGTGTGATTTTTAATTGTGTTAGTCACTCAGTCGTGTCTGACTCTTTGCAACCCCATGAACTGTAGCCCACCAGGCTCCTCTGTCCGTGGGGTTTCCCAGGCAAAAATACTGGAATGGGTTGCCATTTCCTACTCCAGGGGATCTTCCCAACCCAGGGATCGAACCTGGGTCTCCTGCATTGTAGGCAGATCCTTTACCATCTGAGCCACTAGGGAAGATTTGTATATGTTTTAATACTTAAAGAAAATATGTGGTGGGAGAGGATGTGGGGAATGTTACTAGCTACTTCTCTTTTCCGTTGTACACCCAAGTCATCTCATTATAGGAAAAAAGTTTCTGTAACACAAGGATAAGCTCTTTTTATTCAGTAGTTCAAGTGAAATATGTAACATTTGTATTGCATGAGTCATTAGAAACTTATAGGTACTTTGCGTTAATAGACTAAACAATTTATTATGTGCCTAAATGTTTGTCCACATCATTCTTAGACTGTAATCTTAATGAAGCTATAATTATTCTTTTTTGTAATTAGGCACTTGGTGCTTTTTGATGTTGTTTATAGTTATATGTAGGGGCTTCTCGGGTGGTGCTAGTGGTAAAGAACTTGCCTGCCAATGTCAGAGACATAAGAGATGTAGGTTCGATTCCTGGGTCGGGAAGATCCCCTGGAGGAGGACATGGCAACCCACTCCAATATTCTTGCCTGGAGAATCCCATGGACAGAGGAGCCTGGCAGGCTACAGTCCATGGGGTTGAAAAGAATCACACTGAAGTGACTTAGCATAGTTATAATGAGATGAAAGTTAGAATCCTCATCTCTACCAGCACCAAATGAATACTTGATGCAAATAAAGAACAGGAGGCTTGGGGCCTGGACACTCTGGAGATCTTCTTTTGCTTCTTGTAAAAGACCTGGGAGAAGAGTAAAGTAATCCTGAGGGTTTCCAGTATATATATGCCCTCCTTTTTATTGCCTCCCTTTCTGTTGCTTGAAGTGTTAGTTGCTTAGTTGTGTTTGACTGTCTGACCCGATGGAATATAGCCTGCCAGGCTCCTCTGTCCATGGAATTCTCCAGGCAAGAATACTGGAGTGGGTAGTCATTCCCTTCTCCAGGGGATCTTCCCGAGCCAGGGATGGAACCCAGATCTCCTGCATTGCAGGCAGATTCTTTACCATCTGAGCCACCAGGTGAGCATGCACATAGGCTCCCTCGACAGAGAATAACAGACGCATTGTCTTATAACACACAGATACCATAGCAGGTAGTATCCAAGTTTGAACTGTAGGCTTCTTTGAACAGAAAACACACTGTTGATGTGGTATAATGTACTCAGTCTTGTCTGGAGGCGCCATCTACATAGTCTTTTCTTGTTCTTTTTATGGATTTTTATTTTTCAATGCATTTTAAATCTGCGCTACTGTTGCTGTTATTCAGGTCAAATTACTTTTTTTTTTAATAGAAGTAAGTAGGGACTAGAATGCCCTCAGTCCAAATCCTGGCCCTGCTGCCATAAACTCTGTGATCTTGAACAAATTAAGTTTTATAACTTTCTGAGCCTCAGTACCCCCGTGATTGAGGTAGTTGTGGAGAGAGACCACACAAAACTAAAAAGCTTTTTGTACAGCAAAGGAAATTATCAACAAAAGAAAAACACCATCTACTGAATGGGAGAAGATATTTGCAAGTGATATAACCAACTCAGTATCAAATAAACACCCCAATTAAAAGAATAAACAGAGGATCTAGACATTTTTCCAAAGAAGGTATACAGATGGGCAACAGGCACATGAAGAGATGCTCAACACCACATGTCATCAGGGAATACAAATTAAAACTGCAGTGAGTTGTCACTTCACACTTAACCATATTGGCTGTTAAAGAGACCAAATAACATGTGTTGGCAAGGATGTAATCTGGAGAAAAGGGAACCCTTATGCACTATTGGTGGGAATATAAACTGGTACACCCACTATGGAAAACAGTATGGAGGTTTCTCAAAAAATTAAAAACAGGGCTACCGTGTGATCCAGCAATTCCAGCCCTGGATATTTATCTGACAAAAGCTAATTCAGAAAGAGAGATGAGCCCCTATGTTCATTGCAGCATTATTTACAAAAGCTGTAAGTAAACTTAGGAAGCAAATTTAGTGCCTGTTAGTAGGTAAATGGATGAAGAAGATGTGGTTATATTATATATCTGTGTGCGTGTGTGTGTGTATATATGTGTGTGTGTATATATATATATAATGGAATATTACTAATTCATAACAAAGAATGGAATCTTGCCATTTTTTATAACGTGAATGGATCTAGAGGGCATTATGCTAAATGAAATGTCAGAGAAAGACAAATACTGTATGATTTCACTCATGTGAAATCTAAAAAACAAATGAACAAACATAAAATAGAAACAAAGCCATAGACACAAAGAACAAACAGGCAGTTGCCAGAGGGGAGGTGGGTGGGAGGAGGAAGGAAATAGATGAGAGAGTTTAGGAAGTAACTTCCAGTTGTACAATAAATGATTCACAAGTATGAAATGTATAGTGTGGGGAATACAGCTGATAACTCCTGTCTTTGTATGATGACATATCATGACTAGATTTATCATGGTGATCACTTTGAAATGTGTAGAACTATTGAATCACCAAGTTGTGTAACAGGAACTGACATGGTGTTATAGGTCAACTAGACTTCAGATACAAACAAACTCGGAAAGAGATCAGATTTTGTGGTCACCATACATAGGGCAGAGGTGGCTGGGGGAATTGGATGAAGGCAGTCAAAACGTATAAACTCCCCGAGAAGACTCAGGTTCAATCCTTGGGTTGAGAAGATCCCCTGGGAAGAGGGCATGGCAAGCCACTCCAGTATTCTTGCCTAGAGAATCCCGTGGACAGAGGAGCCTGCCAGGCTACAGTTCATGGGGTTACAAAAAGTCGGACACGACTGAGCGACTTTCTGTCACTTCACTGTGAGATAAATAAGTACTAGGGATGTAATGTACAACATGATCAGTATAATTAATACTGTGTATGGTATGTATGAAAGTTATTAGGAGTGTACATCCTAAGAGCCCTCATCAGAAGGAATATACATGTTTAAAATGTAATTTTTAAATACATTTTTAAAATTTTGTATCTATATGAAATGATGGATGTTCACTAAACTTATTGCAATAATCACTTCATGATTAAACTTATGCAGAATATACTCTGTTAGTTGCTCAGTCGTGTCCAACTCTATGCAGCCCCACGAACTAGAGCCCACTAGGCTTCTCTTCGTCCATGGAATTACTGGAGTGGCTTGCCATTGCCTTCTCCAGGGGATCTTCCAAAGCCAGAGATTGAATCCAGGTCTGCATTACAGTCAGGCAGACTCTTTACCGTCTAAACCACCAGGGAAGCAAAAACTTATGCAGAGGTGTACGTCAATTATATCAATAAAACTTGAAAAAATAATATGTGGAATACAAAGAGAAGAAATAAATAAGCAAAACAAGATATAGTTATGAGGAATAGATGAAATGCCATATTTCAATTCCCTACCTTTTAAATATCATATTTTAAAAGTACCCTCTTGCCTTGTACTTTAAAAATGTTAATTTCCATATTGCCTTCCTCAGGCATATTGGAAGGTCTGCAGTTCCACATTGCGTGTTTTCTGTTACTCATAGCTATAGGTCATTTTTTTTTTTTTTTTGATTCCAGAATGACTTTGAAAATCAAATGAAAATGTATGAGGAAATTATTGTTTCTAAAGAAATGAGATAGCATTCTGATTTTTTAAAAGTACAAACTTCTTATTTACTTTGACTTCATTATAAGTACCTTTATATTTTAATGATAATTCTTAACATATAGGTCTATACTGCAGTGTCTTAAATAATTCTACTTTCCCATTTCTTTTACCTTTCGTTCCAGGTTTAAAAGATGGAGGCTGGCTCAGTGGTTCGAGCCATCTTTGACTTCTGCCCTAGTGTGTCAGAAGAACTGCCACTCTTTGTGGGAGATATTATTGAGGTATTGGCAGTGGTGGATGAATTTTGGCTTCTAGGAAAGAAAGAGGATGTGACAGGTAAGAGGCTTATGATTCTTCACATTCAAAATGGGCCACAGGCGCTCCCGTCTTTCTATATTAAAAATTAAGGTTTAATGGCAAGCCCAGTAAATAAATTTCAGATCCTTTTGTGTTTTCTGTATGTGTTTGCTGTGGTTTCTACCAGCACGGAGAGAACGTCAGTTATTAGTGCATCTCTCCTTGCAGGTTCCTTTAAAAGGTTGACATGGTTAGGTACCAGCTGCCCTCTTAAATCCCCGGGTGACCTAAATTTATTAAAGTTGCCCTGTACCCTAGATGCACTTACCTCCCACTTTGCATGCACCTGGTTTCCTTTTTTCTATTCTTGAAAACATATATTCGCACCAATTTCTTTCATGAATTCAGGAGGAGACTAGAAGTTCTTCTCCCACAATATGCATCTATGTTAAATCCAGCCTTAACTTGCATATATTTATGTTTGTTTGGCTTGGAATATATCTTAACAGTCCTCAGAACAGACTCTGTTGATACTTAACCCATATTTGGGGGATAATAGATTATTTCCCAGTAGATGTGATACCTCAGCTAGGATAAATATGGTGTGTCAGAAGTCAGACAGGATAGGCAGAGAGGACTGCTTATTCAGGGGCCCTGGAACAAGAGGAAAAGAGCATGGAGGAACTGAGAAAAGTTCAGTCTGGCATGAAGTGTGAATGGTTGAGGTGGGGGAGATGGCCTGGGAAGATGAACAGAGACTAGATCGTGGAGGACAGCGCATGCTATGGAAAGGGGTTATGGAAACGCTGCTGTAAGCGTGCTTCAGGCACAGTCAGACTTGTATTTTACAAAGCTCTCTGCTTCAAATTGAAGAATGATAGGAAAGGGCAAAGCCAAAAGCAGGGAGGTGCGATGGGAAGTTGTTGCAGTAATCGAGGTGAGAAGTAGCCGTGGCTTGGACTGAGACGATGAGTCTTGAGATAGTGGACAGATGCAAGAGATATATAGAAGGTGGAATCAGCTAAACTTTCTGATGCTTTCCAACTGACAGGCTTGTCTATCTATTACCTATTAAAATCCTGCCCATCTTCAGACTCAATTGTAGTTTTTTTTCATAAAATTTTTCATTTTCTTCCTGACCCAGTTTCTGCCTTCTCTGAACTTTCATAGCAATTTGTATACCTATGAGTTGACATTGGATTATAGACTGAATTATTGCTTATGTCTGAATTAGATTTTATGTCTGAACTAGATTTCAAGATCTTTCAGGGCCAAGACTGTCTTACTCTTTTTCCCTCTGCAGTGTGCCTTTGATAGAGTGACAGCCATTAAATGCTTATTGGATTGAATTGCACTCTCTGTGTTCTGCAGGCACCTAATTTTGTGCGTTGCACATTTTCTACCATAGATTTTCCAGCTATGAGTACTCAGTGAGTTTTTAATTTGGGGTCTGTAAATGAGCTCAGAAAAAAGTTTTTTGTCCTGGTACACAAATAGAAAAAAAGGAATTTTAATACTGGAAATGTTTGCTTTTATTTTCAGGACAGTTCCCCAGCAGTTTTGTAGAAGTTGTTACCATTCCCAGTCTAAAAGAGGGCGAGAGACTGTATGTCTGCATCTGTGAATTTACATCCCTAGAACTAAACAGTCTTCCTCTCCATCGAGGTAAGTTGATCACCCAAGAGTAGTCTGTTTAAAATAATACTGGTGGAGTCAGTCCATTTTGACAGCTACATCTTTTTTGAATTTTTATAAGTAATTAACCTCTAGAGAGTCTTCAATAATACCAAGATAGAGCTGACAATAATAAATCCTTATCTTTGAGTAGCATTTTATAATATCTAGAGTATTTTTTTCTCACAAATATAGTCTCATTTCATTCTTTATATCTTGTATAGTCAAGTCTTAAGTACTAAGAGTTATTTATTAATGTACAATAATAGAGCAGGAATTGTGGTATGCAAATTGAGGCAGAGATGCAAAACATTCCCATTGTTACCCAACTATTAGGTAATGTTATTAAAGTTCTCATCAGAACAAGTTTAAAAGGAAGTGGTTTTAAACAGATAGTCATAGTCATGTCTCAGTGATATTTCTAGTATTTCTCGCTTCATGTACTCTGATAGACTTGAAAGAAAGTGAAAGTGAAGTCGCTCAGTCTTGTCCAACTCTTTGCAACCCCGTGGACTGTAGCCCACCAGGCTCCTCTGTCCATGGGATTCTCCAGGCAAGAATACTGGAGTGGGTTGCCATTCCCTTCTCCAGGGGATCTTTCTGACCCAAGGATTGAACCCGGGTCTCCCACATTCCAGGCAGACGCTTTAACCTCTGAGCCACCAGGGAAGCCTGAATGTCTAAAGAGTGACTAAACCATTTCAGCACACATATGTATGTACATACATTTCTGTATAAGCACAGAAACCAGTAGTGTTCCACAAACTGAAGCTTATGATCAGTGCAGTTTTGTGACTCACAGCAGTCAGTAGAATTGTATGATTTATTGGATATGTTAATATTGTTACTTACTCTTCTGAGTATGGCACTAAAGGGATAGACTTAATTTCCTTTCCTTTTCTTTTTTGGGCCATACCTCACGGCATGTGGGATCTTAGTTCCCTACCAGGAATCAAACCCATGCCCCCTGCAATGGAAAGTCTCTTCACCACTGGACCACCAGGGAAGTCCTGGAATGGGCTTAATTTCTTAAACTATGTGCATATATGAGAGAGAGTACACACAGAGGTGGGGAGAGAGAACAAGCAAACTCCCTAACCTTTATTCAGTGAGAAGAAAGGAAAAGTGGACTTTGACCTTAATCCTCAAAATCAATTGTCAGAGTTTCTTGTCTTCACTTTACACTGAGCCCTACCTCTGTTCTGAATACATTTTTGCTAATCAGTGTTGCGAAGACAGAAATAGAGGAAGATGTTATAGCAGGGAACCTTATCTGTTCATACTCACAGTTCTTCCACTGGAGGGTTGAGTTCACGTCGGTCAGACCAATCAGAAGGTGTGGAGAAAGGGCCAGAGCCCAGTGGCTAACAACAGTGATAGGACTTTATTATCTATTATTCTGTGTATAACAGTATACTATATGGGAATGTACAGTATGTCTACAACATTTAAGGAATTTGAGAATGTGGCTTCTGGAATTAGTCTTGGTGGCTCAGATGGTAAAGCGTCTGCCTGCAATGCCAGAGACCCAGGTTCGATTCCTGGGTCGGGAAGATCCCATGGAGAAGGAAATGGCAATCCACTCCAGCACTCTTGCCTGGAAAATCCCATGGACGGAGGAGTCTGATAGGCTATAGTCCATGGGGTCGCAAAGAGTCGGACACGACTGAGCGACTTCACTTTCTAATGGCTTAGTTAGTAAAGAATCCACAAGCAGTGCATGAGACATAGAATATGTGGGTTCGATCCCTGGGTCAGGAAGATCCCCTGGAGAAGGAAATGGCAACCCACTCCAGCATTCTTGCCTGGAAAATCCCATGGACAGAGGAGCCTGGTGGGCTACAGACCATGGAGTCTCAAAGAGTTGGACATGACTGAGCACAAAGTTGTCTTAGGTACTAAACAGAGAGATTTTCTGCTGACTGCTTCCCTTGAGACGACTGGACTAATGTGTTGTGAACTTGCTTTCAAGTTAAAATCCACCTCAGGAATTCCAGGGCCACCAAAGAAATTCTCAGGAAGACCTTGGTGTGGACCTTTCAGCCACAAGTCACCTCTCCGAAGACTGACTCAGGGTCAGATTGGATCCTGAAGCCTGTAGATCTTATCTTAACTAGCTTTTATCAAGTTAAGCCTGAGGAGCTCCTCTGTCCATGGGATTCTCCAGGCAAGATTACTGGAGTGGGTTGCCACGCCCTTCTCCAGGGAATCTTCCCTGCACAGGGATCAAACCTGAGTCTCTTAAGTCTCCTGCACTGGGAAGTGGGTTCTTTACCACTAGCACCACCTGGGAAGCCCCTTAAAAACATAAGCAGAGCTCAAAAGGAAAGAACGCTGAGCAGGGAATGCCTAGGGTAAAAGATATATTATTAATTATTAGTGGTTTTAGCTTTTTCTCTTCTGTGATACTTTGCTGTCTGCCAGTTAACATGCTGACTATTCAGCTCTGTTTCCTTCAATGCTTTTCACATCTTTTAGTTCTATATGTCTTCTGATTAGGACATATAGCCTTTGAAGATGAGGAAGTTAGGTATATGTATACAATTTTTAATTTTGGGGGAAGCTTAGCATGAGACACAGAAGTGACTTTAATTCCTTTGATTTTCTATTGTTTTATACAACGTATGGTTTATGAAGATCCATGTCTCCGCTCGTGAGTGTATACATTCTTTTATCCCTAGTACTTTATCTCTAGTACTATTAATCCAGTTCCTTGTTGTTTCTTTACCTTTCCTTTGATCCTTCCGTGTAGCAGTGAAGCATCTCCTCTTCTGTGATTTAATGTGTGTTAAGAGGGATTTGGAAACCTTTAAGAGCATGTGGGATAACGTTTGAGACTTGTTTTGTTTTATCATGCTGCCTTCAGTTGTTATTTACTTACCTTTCAGAAGTATCACTGAAATAAGAGAAAAAGTATATCTATTATAACTATAAAATTATTTTTATATAATTAATAAATATATATTAAATATAGTTAGAACTGGCAGTATAGTTTAGGGGGCAAGAATTCTGATGTCCCTAGATTTAAATCCAGCTTCACAACTCAGTAGCTATTGACTTTGGTTTAGTTACTTAAGTTCTCTTGGCCTCAGTGTCCTTATCTACAAATGATAGGACCTACCTCAGGGTAGTTGTGAGGACTAAATGAGGTTATACATTAAAGCATCTGGCCCAGGGTAAGCACTCAGTAAAAATTAGCTATTTTATTCTTCTCATCCTGGAGCTCATAAATGTGCTTCAGGGGGGCCTCATTTCTTGATAATTATGTGAAGTTTTGTGTGTATCTACATTTTCCAGGGAGATTCTATTTGGAATGAAAACCACCAGTGGTTCTTCCAGCAGTTGTCACCTTTTCTCCTTTCCCTGAAGCTTACCATTTGTTTTGATCTGTTCCCTATAGTTGGAGTTATATTAAATTCAGAAACAAGTTTTTGTCTCTTAGAAAGATCAATGCGAGTGCTATCCTAAAAAATACAGAGTGGGGAAAGAGAGAGGCAACAAAAAAACAAAAAGAGAGTACGGCAAAGAAAAGACAGTGAAAGAAGAGAAAAAAAGTTAGTGATGAAATATTTAATTGCCTTATACAATACAGAATGCTTATTCCTTGCTTACAACCCCATGCTTCTAGACTACCTCCTACCCCCCAAAAAGACCAATACAAATTAAATTGATAAATGTATTTATAAATAGATAAATGATAATTATCAGTTAAAGCACTTGTGTCATAAATTTCTGGTGTCATGTGCGTGAGATATCAGGATTAAGATTCTGATATCTTCTCCTGTGGAAGCCTCGGTAAAGAGAGTGGTTGGTCTGCGTAGAGCACAGAGTCCCTGGGCACTAGGATTCAGTGCGGACCTAATACCTGCAGAGCCAGACTCTAGGACTTTCTTATCATCCTATTCTTAATGCATTTCTTATTCAAATATAAAATAAAAATTTAACCAGAAGAAACAAGCACTGTGGTGACTGGGATTAATTGTGCATAAATAAAAGCCTCAGGCTGACCGTAAGAGTCACCCCACTTCCTATTTTTCTATTCTCAATATCTGGTCACTGTATTCCAGGAGTTCCTCATATTGTTGTTTTTGAAGTCTAGAAATGACCACCAAGTAGCCTCCATCCTAAAGAATCAGAATGCAAAAAACTCAATAACAGGGCTATATAAAATAAAAGTATTCAACAAAATTATCTCTGAAGTGCTTTTCAGGGACTAAATTGTGACTTAAAAAAAAATTCACCTTTATTATATAGAAATAATCAACAGAATGACAGCCTGCAGATAATAAAGCCTATCAAAAGAGTCACTCAACAGAAAATAGGGAAACAAATTCTACTGTAAGGATTTCATAGAGATGGCATTACAAGAAAATATTCTGATTCTGCAGCTTTAAAAAAGCCAGTTCATTTCAAAGCCAGTAGAGTGGGAGTTATGGCACACTTTTATTCTTGTTCACTAAAAGGCTTGTTGTGTCTGAACAGTAGCCATGTCTCCAGTGAGTTCCTTCTGTGGTCCTGTTGGAATGGGGAAAAGTCACTTCTAGTTCTCAGGACCCCAAGCTCTGACCAATAGGATATTGAATCCGAAATTAAAGGGAAAATAGAAATACAGGACCAAGACCCTATTTTTCAGGAACATCTAAGCAAATCAGTATGAAGTCAGAATGATTTAGTGCCTACCACTAAATGCAAAAATCTTACATTAGGAGCTGTATAGTCTATAAATATACAAGTGTCAAAATTGTTGATATAAGTGATAAATCCTTTAGTAGACTACAGATGACCAAGATGTGTGTAGACTTCTAAAGTTTATTAGAGAAATATGCTAAGGTTTCGGATGGAGAGGCTTGTTTAGGAGACAGTGAAAGTCCCCTTGTGTGGATTGGGTTCTCAGAGGTGAGATAATATTGGATAGCTGGGGATGGGGCAGGGGGAGGTTGTATCTGGATGTGAATGCCAGGTTGCATTGAGGTGAAAACATAAGAACAGCCTTTTGGTAGCTTGGGCTTCCCTGGTAGCTCAGCTGGTTAAGAAGCTGCCCGCAATGCAGGGTTTGATCTTTGGGTTGGGAAGATCCCCTGGCGAAGGGAAAGGTTACCCACTCCAGTATTCTGGCCTGGAGAATTCCATGAACTGTATAGTCCATGGGGTCGCAAAGAGTCAGACACGACTGAGTGACTTTCATGAACACTTTCTTTTGGTAGCTTAGTAACTAAACCTCTTTGGAGAACAGAGCAAGCTGATTTTCTTTTAGTATATTTCAGGTAGTAAGAATAGGATTATTATAGAAGAAGCCTTGGTTAATGGGAAGACTTCATGTCCCGTGGTAAACATTTGAACAGGGGAAGAGTATGATAAAATTGGTGCGTTTATAGTCTTAGTTTGGTAGATTGGAAGAGACAGTGTCTGGGGAAAGTTTTAAAAGAATGAGACGATGAGAGTCGGACTAGATGGTAGCAACGAGCAAGTGATGAGTGGAATAAATGTTTTGAGAGAAGAAATTACAGAACAAAAGGAAGTTGGCAGCATGGAGCTAGTTTTGGAGGGAAGATATATTTATTGGGAAATTGAAGAATCTTCACTAATAACGAGGACATTGAGTGCTTGCTGTGTGAAAGGCATTTTACCAGGTTTTTGAAACAAAAAAGAGACGTGGTACCTGCCAGTATTGCATCTAATTCACTTTGTAAAAAGATAGACTTAATTTTTATAAAAAGAGTTTATAAATTGATACCCTAAATGATTATCCAGCATTCAAGTATGCTTGACTATAAAAGACCTCATGATTTTGCCAGGTGCTTGGCTTTCTTGGTCTTATTTTACTTGGGCCAGTTGCATTCCTTAATCACCTGTACTCATGAAAGGGAAATTGACTTAGATGTTAAGAAAATTAAAAAAAAAAATTAAAATCGATAATCTACAAAATGAATAGTTCATAATTAGAAAATTAAAAGTTTGCTGCAAGTCTATAGAGGAATTTGTTCACTGGGGTGAATCATAATAGGTTGAATTTTAGTTTCGTTTTTTTCAGAAACAAGCGCTGTGCCCCATCTTTACACTCCTCACCTTCTTCAGCAGCAAGACAGATGCTAACTGTTTAGTGTGTATTTTGTAATGATAGCTTGAAACAACGATATTGAAATTACTGATTATATTCAAAAACAAAGTCCTGATTACTTGAACACTCTTTTAAGATTTCATTATGATGTATTTTCAGGATAAGGATTGTTCAGGAGGGACTTTGAAGATTTCTTTCTTTGCTAATTTTTTATATTGAATATAACTTAGTGTGAAAAATTAGATCAATCTATTCAAAGGCTTCTAGTGGAAATGAATATGTTCTCTATCATTTATAAATAAACCGAGTGGTACAAACTTGTTGATAGTAGCATTTCGCAACTTTTTTGATCCTAGGATTCATTTACATTCTTAGAATTTTTGAGAACCTGAAGAGTACTTGCTTCTGTGAGTCTATTAATATTTATATTAGCTATTAAAGCTGAGAATTTTTTAAATTATCAATTTATTTTTTAAAATGCATATTAACATTAATAATATGAATAACATTTTATGAAAAATAACTAGTTTCCTAAACACAAAAATTTATTGAGAATAGTAACATTTGTTTACATTTTTCGCAGATGTCTTTAATATTTGGTTTAGTAGAAGAAATCTAGGGAATTTCCTCGTGGTCCAATAGGTAGGACTCTGTGCTTTCGCTGCTGAGGGTGCAAGTTCAATCCCTGGTCGAGGAACTAAGATCCTGCAAGCTATGCAGTACACTCAACAGTGTTTTAAAATTTTAATTTAAAAATAGAAGAAATCTAGATTCTTTTATTTGAATTAGTATTCAGTTTGCCACATTGTTTTGGATGAAGTGAAAAAAAATAATAGTTTTGACCTCACAGACCCTCCGAAAGATTCTTAGGGATCCACCCCCAGGGTTTTGAGGACCACATTTTGGAAACAACAGGTTTAAAGGAATAGTCACTCTATTGTCACTAAATTGTCAAAAAGTGTTTATGCCCTAAGAACTCTAGATTTACATTCCCTTGAATTTGGTAGGTGTTTAAGATGAGGAAGTGCACTATTACTTATACCACTGTCTTCCTGGGGTGATAACGTAAGTCATTATCTCTGCTTCTCTTTTCTTTCTTTAGGTGACCTAGTGATTCTCGATGGCACTCTCACTGGCGGCTGGCTGCAGGGCCGAAACTGCTGGGGTGCCCGGGGCTTCTTCCCATCCTCGTGCGTTAGGGAGCTCTGCCTCTCCTCACAGAGTCGGCAGTGGCACTCACAGAGTGCTCTTCTCCAGATTCCCGAATATTCCATGGGACAAGCCCGGGCGCTGATGGGGCTTTCTGCCCAGCTGGATGAAGAGCTGGACTTCAGAGAAGGGGATGTGATTACCATTATTGGAATTCCTGAGCCAGGCTGGTTTGAAGGGGAACTAGAGGGTCGAAGAGGCATTTTCCCGGAAGGTTTTGTGGAGCTTTTGGGGCCCCTGAGGACTGTGGATGAATTGGTCAGTTCTGGAAATTGTGATGAGTGCATTAGTAACGGTGAAGTAGATACCAGTACCGGAGAAGAGAAAGAGCCAGAAGAGGACTCTGAGCCGCCGGGCACCTACGGAATTGCCCTCTACAGATTCCAGGCCCTGGAGCCAAACGAGCTGGATTTTGAAGTAGGTGATAAAATCCGAATCCTGGGCACCCTGGAAGATGGCTGGCTCGAAGGGTCACTGAAGGGCAGGTCAGGCATCTTTCCTTACCGGTTTGTAAAGTTATGTCCTCAAACAAGGGTGGAGGAAACCGTGGATCTGTCACAGGAGAGCGACCTCACCAACATCCCTGACACACCTTTGGATTGTTCAGAGAACTCCTTAGAAGCAGAAGGAGAAAGACATGAATTTCATGAGTATAAAGCAGAGAAGTCCAACTGTGTTATTTCTGAAACATCATCCATTTCTACCCTGGAGCACCTGACTTCTGAGTGTGAAGAAAATAAACAGTCTCACTGGGACGCGGACCCCTCAGGAGGGCCCCCGAGAAGCCCGAGTGCGGGACACGAGCAGCTTGTCAAATGCTCTTCCACGAAGGATCCTTCAGAGGTCGTCAATGGTGTTGCGTCCCAACCTCCAGTGCCTTTTCATCCTGAATTGCAGAGAAACCAGTATTATTCTGTGAGAGGAGGACGCCACCCAAGCCCAGACCAGTATTCTGACTCTCTTCCTCTAGAAGCAAGGAGTCGAGACTACTCCAGCCTACCTCCCAGAAGAACTTCACACTCCCAGCCGAAAACCCTGCAGAAGCCAGGGCCGCCTCTTCACAGCGCCTCTTCCCTCACTGCCTCCAGGGCAGTCAGACCCAGCCAGTTGAGCTCTCAGCTCCACAGCCTGGCAAGATGTGTGAAAAAGCACTGCACACCCAAAGAAAGTGCTTCCAGCTTTTGCTCTGCCCCAGACAGATCGGAGATGAAGTCTGGTCTGCAAGACAAGGCACCTGCCCTGGAAGCCGTGGCACGGTCACAAGGAGAAGGCAACGTGGACCTGGATTCAAAGTTGACGCAACAACTGATAGAGTTTGAGAAGAGCTTGTCAGGGCCCTTCCCAGAACCAGATAAAATTTTGCGCCACTTTTCAATCATGGACTTTAACTCCGAAAAGGATATTTTCCGAGGTTCCTCGAAGCTAATGACTCAGCAGGAGTTGCCTGAAAGGAGAAAAGCTCTAAGGCCCCCACCACCCCGTCCCTGTACTCCAGCATCCACTCCTCCCCATGTGCCGGGAGACCAGAACCTGAGACTGGATCCACCCCTGGCAGTGAGACCCTCTCGCCCAGCTCCCCTGCCTCCCTCGGCCCAGCAGAGAACAAATGCAGTACCCCCCAAGCTCTTAACCTGTAACCGTCCTGGCTGGGAGAGCCTAGAAAAGGAGGGCCCGGAGAATGTTCACAAGACTTTGGACCAAACTTCCCCATGTCCCTTGGTCTTGGTGAAGATCCAGGAGATGGAACAGGACTTGGATATGTGCCGCAGGGCTCAGGAAGAGCTCAACTTACTGCTGGAGGAGAAGCAAGAGGAATCACTGAGGGCAGAGACCCTTCAGAATCTTGAGTTCTATGAGAATAACATTGAGAGTTTGAACATGGAACTCCAGCAACTTAGAGGTAAGTGATTAGAAGATAGTATATACTTGTTTCTTGATACCCTCAAGTCCAAATAACAGCCTACCCAAGTTTTAGGGATATGTTACCATGTTTGATGGACAACGTAAGGAATAATTTGCTTTTTACTTATTTCTTTGGCTGTGCCGCATCTTTGTTGCTGCGTGGCCTTTTCTCTAGTTTTGGCGAGCATGGGCTGCTCTCTGGTTGTGGCACAGGGACTTCTCAGAGTGCAGGCTCTAGAGCATACGGGCTTCAGTTGTGGCTCCTGGGCGCTCAGCACAGGCTTAGTAGTTGTGGCGCATGGACTTAATTATATTCACCAGAATGCTGGTGTATTCTCCAGTTATATTCACCAGACTGCCAGAAGAAATAATTGATAAAGTAGGAGAAGAGTGAGACAACAGCAACTGGTCTAGGGCCCGAGGAGAGCATAAGTGCATGCCCTTTGGCATACGTGCTGGAAAGCTCTAAACCTGTATCTCCTTAAGAAAGCCAGTAATAAAAAGCACTCTATGGATCTAGGAGTTGCAGGTTCCTAATAAATAAAAGTTGAGTGTTCCCTGGAAAAAGAAATGGCTACTCACTGCAGTATTCTTGCCCGGAAAATCCCAAGGATAGAGGAGTCTGGAGGGCTGCAGTCCATGGGGTCTCAAGAGTCGGACACGACTGAGTGACTTCAATTTCCTTTAGATCTCTAAAAGTGAATGAAAAAAAAAATCCAAGAAGAAAGAGTATTATTGGAAGACCAGAAACTGAGTAATTTTCTGAAAAATGGAAAGCAAATGGTTTACAGAAAGAAAGGAAACCTCTGTCTAAAATATGCTCAGGCAAGAATTGCTGTGCCAGTGGGCATAGTTCTGTGGGAACTCCAAAATCAGGGGTACGGCTCTGGGAGGGTGTCTGGGCTCTGGCAGGGAGCACTTGCAGGGTGATGAATTAGAGACCAGCCAGGTTGCTGGACCCACAGGTCATTTGTGGCAGCAGCAACATTTGCTCTCAAGGTAAAGTACAAGGGTGAGCCCTTACACATGTCCTCAAGAGGGCGTTCATTTAATGTGAGTAGCTGAACTCTTGGGGGAATGCCAGATAGCTTGATGACTTCCAAGGGCCTGAAAAGGAATCCTAAGGGAACACTGGCTCAGTGCTATATCCTCAAAGATACAGCAAGCTTCAGATTCTCTATCACCTTCTATACATACAGTTTTTGAGATATTCTTGTAAACCATTCTTGCATTAGATGTACAGGTGGCAGAACAGAACTCTCTCAAATTCCAGGTGGCAATAATTTCTCAATAATGATACTTTTTAGAATTCATAGTGTTCCAGAGAAATGTTATAGTCAACATTCCAGTAATGGACTAGTACTCACGGATGAAACTGGTATTTTTTTATTCCACTGACCTTTTTTTTTTTAATGTATTTATTTTATTTTTGGCTGCACTGAATCTTGGTTGCTGTGCCAGGACTTTCTCAAGTTGGGGCAAGTGGGGCTGCTCTTCCTTGTGGTGCACAGGCTTCTCATTGCAGTGACTTCTCTGGTTGTAGAGCACAGGCTCTAGGGTGTGTGGGCTTTGATAGTTGTGCTGCACAGGCTTCGTTGCTCCGTGCCACGTGGAGTCCTGCCCAACCAGGGACTGAGTTCGTGTTCCCTACATTGGCAGGCAGATTCTTAACCACTGGCCCACCAAGGAAGTCCTGTTCTACTGACCTTCTTTTTCAGAACTAATTTAATAATTCAACTGGTGTTTTTACTATTTTTTTTTTAATTCTAAAAGTTCAGTGCAATGAAAGACCCACAGTAGGTGGGTATAGTCTTAATCAGGAAGACTTTCCTTTATCTGACTCCACCATATACAATATTGGCAGTGTTACTGTTGAACTGATTGATTTTTAATAGATGTATTATTTGTATCAATCACTAATATGATGAAATTACTTATTTCTTGCAGTCACTGACAGTGCTTCTTCAGGTCATCTTTTTCTGTCTTCATAAAAAAGTGCATCCAGCAATATAAGCAGTCCCTTGGAAGAGGCAGAAATTAATCAGTTTGAACACCAGCCTTTAACCCTCCAGTACAGTCCCATACAATCTCTAATCTTGAACTTTAAGGCATAAAATTTAAAACTTTCAAGAAATTATGTATTTTTGGCGAGATTTGGTCTTCGTTGTTGCACGTGGGCTTTCTCTACTTGCGGCGAGTGGGGGCACTCTTCGTTGCAGTTCACAGCCTTCTCATTTCAGTGGCTTCTTCTCTTGTTGCTGAGCGTGGGCTCTATTCACGGGCTTTAGTAGCTGTGGCGCACAGGCTTAGTTGCTTCTCAGTATATGGAATCTTCCCAGACCAGGGATTGAATGTCCCCTGCATTAGCAGATGAATTCCTAACCACTGGACCATGAGGGAAACCCTTAAAGAACTTTTGATATAGTATTTGTCTAATCCTGATTAATATTTATTTATATACCTCTCCATGAAAATTTTAAGCCTAATGAGAAGACAGCTCCTGTGCGATAGTGGGTGTGCCATTTCCCACTCACCTGGTGTGGTGTTCAACATGTAGTAGACTCAGTAAATACTTGATGAGTTGAATTGAGTTTAACTGAATGAAATGGAAGTTTCTGCTCTACCTTCCAGAGCTTTCGAAGATCTCCTACCTCCACTGTTTCTTTGAATTTGGACTACTAGGGAGCTAGGGACTATTGATGCTAAGATTCTGGTCTCCTTGTTAGATATAGTTAATAGTAGCAAAGTAGTCCAGTCGTGAGCCACACCCAAAATTAGGTTATTAAAAAAAAAAATTAGGTTCTTTGTAGCTATTGCTCCTTCTAGTTCTTTTTTTAATAAGAAAATGAATGGGCAGATCCCTAGCTATGCTTATGGTATTGTAGGTATTTAATAAGAGTTTGAGAAATTAGAAAAAATATATTGAAGAAACACTTCTAATTGCAAGACTTAAGTATAGGAAGATGGGGTCTGACTTTATTTATTTGAACTGTAGTCAATTGGGGGCTCTGGTTTGTGCTTGGTGGTTTTAGAGCAGAATATACATGACTATTTTGTTTACATTCAACTCATTTTATGGGTATCAGTGTGAATCTAGTTAGACCAACAGGGAATACACTGAATGGATTCAATTTAAGTATAGGATGGTGTATGGATTTCCATGAGAGCTCACACATAAATGTGTATAGCCTTTATACTATTCTTCATATTGCTCCTTTGTAAGACTCTGGAATTATGCATTCATGATGACTCATTTACTAGAAGCTCTATTTCCCCCCCATCCCCAAATCTGATGTGTTACCTTTTATAGTTTTCTGTTTCTTGCAGGTATCTTTCAGCTCGGTTTTTATTTTCTTTACATATGGTAAGGAGAGTTGTTTTATAGTCTGTAGGGGATGACAAAGGATGAGACGGTTGGATGGCATCACCATCTCAACGGACATGAGTTTGAGTAAACTCCAGGAGTTGGTGATGAACAGGGAGGCCAGGCGTGCTGCAGTCCATGGGGTCGCAAAGTCGGACATGACTGAGTGACTGAACTGAACTGATGATAATTTCAAGGTATTGAGTCTTACTGGGAGTGTCTTTAATGTCACATGGTTCTCATTCGTGTGGTCTGCACTCATCATGTGTCTGGTTATCTGTTTCTGTGTGCTAGTCATAGTGTTTGGAAAATATCAAGATCTGAGATGAATTAAGACATGCCTCCAGAGAGGATTTGCATTTATTTCTGTCAGTTGGTTGTGGTCAGCCAGTGTTTCCAAATTCCTGAAGGATAGTAATCGTAAGGTTCAGAAACAAGAAATTGGAATTCCTGGTAATTCCTAAAGTTATAAATTATTCTGTATTTTCTAAGAAAAAAAGGCTCTTTATATGTTCTTAATAATAGTGATAACTATAATAACTAATAGTGAACAATTTTTCTGTTAGGATTCTAAAAGTTTCAGAGATTTTATGTGTGTGTGTATATATATATATATGAAATAAATGCATGTGTTATTATGAACCAAAATATTAGATTATATATCTTAATGACATGTAAAATTATTCTCTACCTGATAATAAACTTTGAAATATTTTTTACATTAAAATGATTTTGGATTTGTAAAGAAATTGCAAAAATAGTAGAGCTCCCATATGCTTTCACTCAGCTTCCCCTAACCCTAATATCTTACATAATAATAAAATATTGATATTTATCAAAATTAGAAAAGTAACATAATAGGTATCTGATAATATAAAATATTAAAAGGGAATATTTTTTAAAATGTTAAAAAGTTTAAAAACTATAAAATAATGCCACAGATATTTAATATTTAAAACTGATTTTTAAAACAAAATTTTAAATACACAAAGCGTTAGTTACCCTATCTGATGGCTGATGATATTGGTCTTTGTTTTATGACTGATATCTCAGACATAGAAAAAAGTTTCTGTTGATGTTGGTTGAATTGTTGAGTGTATCCAAAAACATCTTCGGTGGGTCCGTTAGGGTACATGTTGCTTTGCATAAGCTCATACTCTTTTTTTTTTGTACAGACAGGTTTTCTTTTTTATTTTCTAACAACTATTTGTATTTATTTTTCTTAAGCTGTACTGAAGGAAATCAACAGTTGATTTGCAATGTTTTAATTCCTGCTGTACAGCAAAATGATTCAGTTATTCATATATATATTCTTTCTTTCTTAAAAGATGTACACCATTTTTAAAGATTTTATTGGATTTGTTATAATATTGCTTCTATTTTATGTTTTGGGTTTTTGGCCAAAAGGTGTGTGGGATCTTACTTCTGCTACCAGGGATCGAATCCACACCCCCTGTATTGGAAAGTAAAATCTTAATGACTGGGCTGTCAAGGAAATCCCTATTCTTTCTGTTTATTAACAATTAAAATATTCTGTCTGCTGGCTATGATTTTGACTTTGTCATTGAAAATAATATTGTTTTGCTAATTCAAATTTTAGACAATAAATTTGTGACAATATTCACATCTTTAAAAAAAATTTTATTGAAATAGTATACATGTTAATTTCACTGGAAAGACCCTGATGCTGGGAAACATTGATGACAAGAGAAGGGGGTGGCAGAGAATGAGATGGTTAGATAGCATTAGTCAGTCAGTTCAGTCTCTCAGTCATGTCTGATTCTTTGTGATCCCATGGACTGCAGCACACCAGCCTTCCCTGTCCATCACCAACTCCTGAGCTTGCTCAAACTCATGTCCATTGAGTCAGTGATCCCATCCAACCGTCTCATCCTCTGTCATCTACTTTTCCTCCTGCCTTCAATCTTTCCCAGCATCAGGGTCTTTTCCAATGAGTCAGTTATTTGCATCTTTACAGCATCAGACTTTACTTCCATTGCCAGTCACATCCACAACTGGGTGGTGTTTTTGCTTTGGCTCCATCTCTTTATTCTTTCTGGAGTTATTTCTCCACTGTTCTCCAGTAGCATATTGGGCATCTACCAGCCTGGGGAGTTCATCTTTCAGTGTCCTATCTTTTTGCCTTTTCATACTGTTCATGGGGTTCTCAAGGCAAGAATACTGAAGTAGTTTGCCGTTCCCTTCTTCAGCGGACCACGTTTTGTCAGAGCTCTCCACCATGACCCCTCTGTCTTGGGTGGCCCTACACTCATGGCTCGTGGCTTGAGTTAGAAAGGCTGTGGTCCATGTGATCAGTTTGATTAGTTTTCTGTGATTGTGCTTTTCATTCTGTCTGCCCTCTAATGGCATTACTGACTCACTAGATGAGAATTTGAGCAAACTTGAGGAAATGGTGAAGGGCAGAGGAGCCTGGCGTGCTACAGTCCATGTGGTAGCAAAGAGTTGGACACGACTTAGCCACTGAGCAACGGCAGCAACAACATACAGCATAATAGTTCAGTATTGATATTTGCATCTCCTCTGCATTTCTTTTGTTAAAATGCTTAAAAGAACTATAGTTAAAAAATACTTAAATAAACAACAATCTGTAGCAAATACAAGCACTGGAAAAAACTTAGCAAACATATTTGGCTAGAATTAAAATAATAGAGGGCTTCCTTGGTGGCCCATTGGTAAAGAATCCACCTGCCAACGCAGGAGACGTTTGATCCCTGGGTCAGGAAGATCCCCTGGAGCAGGAAATGGCAACCCACTCCAGTATTCTTGGCTGGAAAATCCCATGGACAGAGGAGCCTGGCAGGCTACTGTCCATGAGGTTGCAAAAGAGTTGGACATTGCTTATCGACTAAACAACAACAAAATAATAGAATGTTTGCCTCTGAGCAAGATTTAACACTGCACAGAATCATGAGTCAGACTTGCCAATTTAAGGACTTAATTTTGCTTCTAAAGTTTTATATTTCTTGGACTATCACTTACAAGGCTTATACAAAATATACTGTGCAAATAAGCTTATTAATATTTATTTTACTTGCAAGAGTGACTCATTGTTAGCACACAGGGCCATTGAAACACACGAGCTTTATAAATACATTCATAACATAGCAACGGCTACAAACAATACTAACTGATTGATCCTGATCACTTTTCCTTGTACTGTTGTCCCGATCAACCTTAATCTTCACTCTGTGTTCAGTATTTCTGCTTCTGGGCTTCCCTGGTAGCTCAGTGATAAAGAATCCACCTGCAATATGGGAGATGTTTGATCCATGGGTCTGGAAGATCCCTTGGAGAGGGAAATGCAACCCGCTCCACTATTCTTACCTGGAAAATCCCGTGGACAGAGAAACCTGGCAGGCTACAGTCCGTGGGGTCGCAGAAGAGTCGAACATGACATTTTCTGTGTTGCAAAAGCAACTTGACATTGGTTGTTGTTCAGTCACTAAGTCATGTCTGACTCTCTGTGACCCCGTGCACTGTAGCATGCCAGACTTCCCTGTCCTTCACTATCTTTTGGGAGTTTGCTCAAAGTCATGTCCATTGAGTCAGTGATACTATTCAGCCATCTCATCTTCTGTCATCCCCTTCTCCTGCTGCCCTCAATGTTTCCCAGCATCAAGGTCTTTTCAGATGAGTCAGTACTTCCCATCAGGTGACCAAAGTATTGGAAGCTCAGTTTCAGCATCAGTCTTTCCAGTGAATATTCAGGGGTGATTTCCTTTAGGATCGACTCATTTGATCTCCTTGCAGTCCAAGGGGCTCTGAAGAGTCTTCTCCAGCACCACAATTCAAAAGCATCAGTTCTTCTGCCCTCAGCCTTCTTTATGGTTGAACTCGCACATCTGTACATGACTACAGGAAAAACCATAGCTATATGAACCTTTGTCACCAAAGTTATGTCTCTGCTTTTTAATATGCTGTCTAGTTTTATCATAGCTTTTCTTCCAAGGAACAAAGTGTTCTTTAATTTCATGGCTGCAGTCACCATCTGCAGTGATTTTGGAGCCCAAGAAGATAAAGTCTCTCACTGTTTCCACTTTTTCCCCATCTGTTTGCCATGAAGCGAGGAACCAGATACCATGATCTCAGTTTTGGGAATGTTGAGTGTTAGACCAGCTTTTTCACTGTCCTCTTTCACCTTCATCAAAAGGCTCTTTAGTTCCTCTTTGCTTTCAGCCATTAGGGTGGTATCATCTGCATATTTCTCCCAGCAATCTTGATTCCAACTTGTGATTCATTCAGGCAGGCATTTCGCATGATGTACTTTTCATAAAAGTTACATGAGCAGGGTGACAATATATAGCCTTGATGTATGTACTCCTTTCCCAATTTTCAATCAGTCCATTTTTCCCTGTCTGGTTCTAACTGTTGCTTCTTGACCTGCATACGGATTTCTCAGGAGGCAGGTAAGGTGGTCTGGTATTCCCATCTCTTTCAGAAGTTTCCACAGTGTTGTGATCTCACAGTCAAAGACTTCAGCTTAGTGAAGCAGAAGTAGATGTTTTTCTGGAATTCTCTTGCCTTTTTTTTTTATGATCCAGTGGATGTTGGCAATTTGATCTCTGGTTCCTCTGCCTTTTCTAAAAGCAACTTGAACATCTGAAAGTTCTCGGTTCACATACTACTGAAGCCTAGCTTGAAGGGTTTTGAGCACTACCTTGCTAGCATGTGAAACAATTGTGCAGTAGTTTGAGCATTCTTTGGCGTAGCCCTTCTTTGGGATTGGAATGAAAACTGACCTTTTCCAGACCTGTGACCAACTGCTAAGTTTTCCAAATTTGCTGACATATTGAGGGCAGGACTTTCACAGCATCATCCTTCAGGATTTGAAATAGCTGAACTGGAATTCCATCACCTCCACTAGCTTTGTTCATAGTAGTGCTTCCTATGGCCCACTTGACTTCACATTCCAGGATGTCTGGCTCTAGGTGAGTGACCACACCATTCTGGTTATCCAGGCCATTAAGACCTTTTTTGTATAGTTCTTCTGTGTATTCTTGCCACCTCTTCCTAATCTCTTCTGCTTCTGTTAGGTCCTTGCCATGTCTATCCCTTATTGTGCCCATCTTTGCATGAAATGTTCCCTTGGTATCTCCAGTTTTCTTGAGGAGATCTCTAGTCTTTCCCATCTGTTGTTTTCCTTTCTTTGCATTGTTCACTTAAGAAGGCTTTCTTATCTCTCCTTGCTTTTGTCTGGAACTCTGCATTCAGTTGGATATATACAGGGTAGAACATTAGGAGGCATATTTGTGAGTATAGTGTATTGAGGAATGACATGTTATAGTGGACTTCAGGATGGTGGTCAGATCAATCACTTATTCATTCAGCAAATGTTGGTGCCAGGCACAGTGTTAAGGACGAGGTACATAATAACAAACGTAGATGTTTTGTCTGCTTTCCAGGAGGTTCTGGTCAAGTGAGTTGCTAATTAATAATTAAAGTCCACATCTAAAACACAGTACCAAGAGTTTCTTGGTGATTTAGTGGTTAGGATTCTGGGCTTTCACTGCTGTTGTCCAGGTTCAATCCCTGGTCAAGGAACCGCGATTCCACAAGCCATGTGTCATGGTCAAAAGAAAACCAAAATAGAACAACAGCAACAAAAAAGGGCACCTTCAAATCTGATAGTTTGACTTCTGAAGCAGTAGAAATACTCAGGGTTAGTCCAAAATTTCAGATTTCCCTGTATATGTTTCTTGTAGCCTTGAGAGAATCCCATTTTAACATATCATAGTTCTTTTCTACCTCTAGGAGAGGTTCGCATGCTTGAATTTGTCAGGGTTGTACATTCATTTCAGAGAAGGCGATGGCTCCCCACTCCAGTACTCTTGCCTGGAAAATCCCATGGACAGAGGAGCCTTGTAGGCTGCGGTCCATGGGGTCGTGAAGAGTCGGACACGACTGAGCGACTTCCCTTTCACTTTTCACTTTCATGCATTGGAGAAGGAAATGGCAACCCACTCCAGTGTTCTTGCCTGGAGAATCTCAGGGACCGGGGAGCCTGGTGGGCTGCTGTCTATGGGGTCACACAGAGTTGGACATGACTGAAGCGACTTAGCAGCAGCAGCAGTACATTCATTTCTTTACTCAGCAAGTATTTCTTGAGCACATATTATGAACCAGGCACTGGCTATACACTGATCAATAAAAAGGATATCATAGTATCATTCATATTTGTATATCTTTGAGACTCTAGTGAGCATACTGATATTGACCTGTGTTTATCACACTGTCGGTCTCTCTAGCTGCCTTTGAATCGTGGCTTTAGTTACTTTTTATGTGGGCCGTGACCCTGTTTATCTGAATCAGTGCAGTGGATAATTTGTAGAGTTAGCGTCTTCCATTTGGAATCTTGCTCCTAAACTTCTCCCTTTAAGGTAATAGTAAGAGGAGGGTTGACCAGAGACTCTCAGGGTGATTTTTAATTTGAATTTTAAATGACTGTTGCATAGGTGGCGCTTTGTTGTTGTTCAGTCACTCAGTCATGCCTGACTCTCTGTGGCTCCGTGTACTGCAGCACGCCGGGCTGCCCTGTCCTTCACAGGTGGCGCTAGCGGTCAAGAATCTGCCTGCCAATGCAGGAGACGAAGAAGATGCGGATTGGATCCCTGGGTTGGGAAGATCCCCTAGAGGAGGAAATGGCAGACCACTCCAGTATTCTTGCCTGGAAAATTCCATGGACAGAGGTTCCTGATGGGCTGCAATCCATGGGGTTGCAGAGAGTTTGACACGACTGAGCACGCACACATCTCACACATTACGTCAGAATATGTTTTTCAGAAAAGTAATGTTTTCAGTAAGATATTGGGTGAGATTTAATATCCACTAAAGAGAGTCATTAGGTTTAGAGAGTGATCGATGTGGAATAATAACCTTTGTACACTGAAGTGATAAATAATATTCCAGACAGATTTTTAAAACTTAAAAGTATAGTTTTTCTACATATAGAAGCAATTTATTATTCTGAAGACTTCTTGGAATGCCTCAGTTGTAAGAATTCTTAAACTGGTAAAAGATAAATAGAGTTTTAAAGCTAAGGCATTTTGTAGTCTTTCACGATATAAATGTTTTGTAAAAGAAATAACAATTTTTCTTTCTAGTTTGTCAGACATAAAAAAAAAAAAAGTATCCTCAGCTTGTGTAACATCTAGTTTAGGGTGTTGGCTCCATAAAAAATAGCTCAGTTACTTACAATGGATTTTTTTTTCTTGGTATGAAACAGCGACCAGTCAGAAGCCGTTTGGGGTCTGTGATTCAGGACAGAAGCTAGTTTTCCTCTTAGGATAGATGGTTTAATGTCTGTCAAGATATGTAGCTGGAAATGGTTAATTTATAATTAGCCTATGAATCACTGTTTCTTGCAGTTTGTAGTGTAGGTTTGTGAACATTTCCTCACCCTCAGCTCCAGGCAGAGGGGTGGAAAAGCTGTAAAAGCTCCAGGGTTTTAGATTTCATCCAGGCTTTGCAGCACTTAGTGAAAGGACCCGCCTCCTGCCGCAGCCAAAAGCGTTCCTGCTGCCACTGGCTAGTTACCTGAGTGTGTGGACTCCTGTGTTTACTTTATCAGATGTATTCAACAGCAAGACCCCAAAGAGGAAGGACTCTAGGGCAGTAATTTATTCAATAAATATGGTTGAGCTTCTACTGTATTCCAGGCAGGATTCTAGAGTTACAGCAGCGATCTCTGCCCCCTTGGGGAGACAATAAGTAAAAATATGTGTATTATTAAAAGGTGAAAGAACCTATAGAATCAGGGAAAATCTCAATGAAAAGTGACTTTTTTACTCATTAAGTATTTCTTGAGCACATACTATGATCCGGCACTGGATATACACTGATTAATAAAAAAGATATAGTAGTATCATTCATATTTGTGTATGTTTGGAACTCTAGTGATCATACTGATACTGACCTGTGTTTATTATCCTTTCTGTCTGTCCAGCTGCCTTTGAATCATAGCTGTAGTTACTTTCCATATCGGCCATGACCCTGTTTATCTAAATCAGTGCAGTGGATGGTAATTTGTAGAGTCAGCCTCTTCTGCATCTGGAAGAATCTTGCTCCTAAATGTCTCCCCTTAAGGTAATGCCTTAAGGCTTCGAATGAATATCTGAAAGATTGTAGGGAGCCAGCCAAGCCATTTTGGGGTTAGGGTTGTTTTTTTCAGGCAGCTAGAATAGCAAGTATGAGAATATGCCTGGTGTTTGAGGAATAGCAAGGAGACCAGTTTAGCAAAGGTGTGGGCTTTTAAAGCCCATCATTCAAAGTGGAGAACCCCCAGGAAGGTTCTGAGCAGGGGGGGGAAATGATGTGACTTAGAACTTGATAGAGTCACTTTGGCTGCAGTATTGAGAATAGACAGTAGATAGAGATACAAGGGCAGAAGCAGAGAGACCAATTAGGAGGCTACTGCAGTGATCTAGGCAAGAGATGATGTAGCTTGGGCCAGGACGGTAGAGTGGGGATGAGGGAAAGTGCTCAGTTATTTTGAGCATCATATACTGATATAAGGTATATTTGAGTTGGCGCCAGTAGGGGTTGCTAGTGGATTGGATATGAGGTGAATGAAATGAGGACGGTAGAGTGGGGATGAGGGAAAGTGCTCAGTTATTTTGAGCATCATATACTGATATAAGGTATATTTGAGTTGGCGCCAGTAGGGGTTGCTAGTGGATTGGATATGAGGTGAATGAAATGAGGACGACGCTGAGGTTGAGCAACTGGAAGGACTGGAGTTGCCAGTAATTTCTCAATTAATGGTGAAGAATGCAAGAGACTCTGGTTGGTGGGGGAGGTGGGACAGGGCAGAGGTCAACTGCACAATTTGATGTAGAAGCCAGAGTTCAGAGGAGTTAAGCCTGGAGACATAAATTTGGGACCAATTTTGAGAGCACATAGACATAAATTTCTGTTCAGTTCATTACCTAAGTCGTGTCCAACTCTGCAACCCCATGAATCACAGCACGCCTGGCCTCCCTGTCCATCACCAACTGCTGGAGTCTACTCAAACCCATGTCCATTGAGTCAGTGATGCCAGCCATCCAACCATCTCATCCTCTGTCATCCCCTTCTCCTGCCCTCAATCTTTCCCAGCATCAGGGTCTTTTCAGATGAGTCAGCTGTTCCCATCAGGTGGCCAAAGTATTGGAGTTTCAGCATCAACCTCGTTCCTTCCAATGAACACCCACGACTGATCTCCTTTAGGATGGACTGGTTGGATCTCCTTGCAGTCCAAGGGACTCTCAAGAGTCTTCTCCAACACCACAGTTCAAAAGCATCAATTCTTCGGTGCTCAGCTTTCTTTATAGTCCAACTCTCACATCCATACATGACCACTGGAAAAACCATAGCCTCGACTAGATGGACCTTTGTTGACAAAGTAATGTCTCTGCTTTTGAGTATGCTGTCTAGGTTGGTCATACCTTTCCCTCTATGGAGTAAGCGTCTTTTAATTTCATGGCTGCAGTCACCATCTGCAGTGATTTTGGAGCCCTGAAAAATAAAGTCAGCCGCTGTTTCCCCATCCATTTGCCATGAAGTGATGGAACCGGATGCCATGATCTTAGTTTTCTGAATAAGCCAGCTTTTTCACTCCTCTTTCACTTTCATCAAGAGGTCCTTTAGTTCTTTACTTTCTGCCATAAGGGTGGTGTCATCTGCATATCTGAGGTTATTGATATTTCTCTCAGCAATCTTGATTCCAGCTTGTGCTTCCTTCAGCCCAGCATTTCTCATGATGTACTCTGCATATAAGTTAAATAAACAGGGTGACAATATACAGCCTTGACGTACTCCTTTTGCTGTTTGGAACCAGTCTGTTGTTCCATGTCCAGTTCTAACTGTTGCTTCCTGACCAGCATACAGGTTTCTCAAGAGGCAGGTCAGGTGGTCTGGTATTCCTATCTCTTTCAGAATTTTCCACAGTTTATTGTGATCCATATAGTCAAAGGCTTTGGCATAGTCAGTAAAGCAGAAATAGATGTTTTTCTGGAACTCTTGCTTTTTTGATGATCCAGTGGATGTTGGCAATATGATGTCTGGTTCCTGTGCATTTTCTAAAACCAGCTTGAACATCTGGAAGTTCACAGTTCACGTATTGCTGAAGCCTGGCTTGGAGAATATTGAGCAATTCTGTTAGCACATAGACATTATTTAAAGCCATTATATTTAATGAGATTAAAGAAAAAAGTATAGATAGAGAAAAAGAGAAGAGGCCTAAGGAGTGAGCGGTCTGGAAGATAGGAACTGAAATGGTGACATTGGAACTGGTGATAGGAACTGAATGGTGACAGAAACTGTAATTAATTGAGTGCTTATTCTTTGTTGAACAATGTGCAAGGCGCTTTTATATGCTTTTCCAGTTCCCAGAATTGTCCACATCTGATAGATGAGAGATCCGAGGTTTGCCCACAGTCTCCTGGCTGGTAAGAGAGAGAGCTCGGATCCAGACCCAGGCAGGCTTCATTGTGCGGCTTTCTGTGCTTCCTAGCTGTGCCACCCTGTATTACCAGCGTGTTGAGACTTAAGGAGTGACAGCTTGACATCTGAGAGTGGGTGGTAGGGAACAACACTTGGAAAACTCAGATCTACAAGTGCTCAAGGTGGAGGGATCCTGACTGACTCTTGACAACTTACTTCCAAATAATTTATACCACATATGATAATATACATGTTTCAATGCCATTCTCCCATATCATCCCACCCACGCCCTCTCCCACCGAGTCCAAAAGACTGTTCTATACATCTTTGTCTCTTTTGCTGTCTCACATACAGGGTTATTGTTACCGTCTTTCTAAATTCCATATATGTGTTAGTATACTGTATTGGTGTTTTTCTTTCTGGCTTACTTCACTCTGTATAATAGGCTCCAGTTTCATCCACCTCATTAGAACTGATTCAAATTTTTTTTTTAATGGCTGAGTAATATTCCATTGGGTATATGTACCACAGCTTTCTTGTCCATTTGTCTGCTGATAGATATCTAGGTTGCTTCCATGTCCTGGCTATTATTAAAAACATGTATATTATCATATGTGAAATGAATTGCCAGTTCAGGATGCGGAACTCATGTACACCCGTAGTGGATTCATGTCAATGTATGGCAAAACCACTACAATATTG
Organism: Cephalophus harveyi; assembly: GCA_006410635.1. Lineage (NCBI taxonomy): Eukaryota > Metazoa > Chordata > Mammalia > Artiodactyla > Bovidae > Cephalophus > Cephalophus harveyi. The sequence continues at coordinate 228,298 of SJYT01001750.1, forward strand.
TAAAGTAGTTAGCCTCCAATTAAAAGAAATAAATTTATATTAAAATAATTTTAAAAAATTTATGCCAAATGTTTTTTAGTACTCTCATCTGTTGAAAACTATTTGTTAAATTACATATGTCTATGGATTTAAGAACACATATGTATGTGTATATATATATAAATATTTAATCCTTCCTCACAGATATACTTTTGACTGCTAGCTTATCATGAAGTTACTTAAGTTTTCAAAATGTTGACCCATTCAAAGTAGTCCCATCCCCAAGATTTGTAACCTTCGCCTAACTCATCTTTAAGTTCATCATAGGGCTTACACTCTTTTTAACACTTCTGTTGTCCTATATTCTAGTCTTTTTTATAGTACTCCCAGATTCTTTTTCTCTCTGTGTTTGTCTTCCTGTGTCCCAGACAGTTGTCTTTTAATTAGTCCATAGTCTCTTCCTTTACTGGGGAATTTACTTTTTAATCTTAGATCTCTGTCGTCTTCATTTCCAGATCCTCTCTTCCCACATAGCTGGAGGCTGCAGCTGTATTGATATCCCTTGAGTTTCTTTAACCTTAATGATAGGATCTTCTTTACAGCTCCTCCTAATTAACCGTTAGGCTGAATGGAAACCGCATTCCTAGTCTAGGAATCCCTGAACTCCTGCTGTGTGCTAGGTGTGGGGCATGCTAAGTCACTTCAGCTGTGTGCCACTCTTTGTGACCCTATGGACTGTAGCCCACCAGGCTCCTCTCTCCTTGGGATTCTTCAGGCAAAAATACTGGAGTGGGTTGTCATGCCCTACCTCCAGGGGGATCTTCCCGACCCAGGGATCGAACCCAAGTCTCTTAGGTTTCCTACATTGGCAAGCAGGCTCTTTACCACTAGTGCCACCTGGGAAGCCCAGGCTAGGTAGTTGGGTACAAAGGAGAAGACCTGGGGCAGCCACTGTTTAGAAATATGCAAGACTAGGGAGATAAATCAGCAAAGGAAATGGCGCAGCCTTCAAGGAAGAGAAAGTGACTGTGTCCAAAAGCTACTTAGAGGCCAAGTGAGGTGAGTTCCAGGAATGGCCATTGGATTGGATGACCTTGTCAAGAGCAGTTTCAGTACAGTGATAACAAAGGGATAAAAGCCTTATTGTGTGTGGTAGTCACTCAGTTGTGTCTTGACTGTTTGTGACCCCATGGATTGTAGCCTGCCAGGCTCCTCTGTCCATGGGATTTCCCAGGCAAGAATACTGGAGTGGGTTGCCATTTCCTTCTCCAGGGATCTTCCCAACCCGGGGATTCAACCCGGGTCTCCCGCATTGTGGGCTGAGAGATAAGGAAATAGAAGCATTGAGTATTTGCTTGCTCAAAAGTCTTTCAAAGCAGAAGTATGCTATAAAGGAAAGCAAAGAAATGGGGTAGCACCTGGAGGCAGCATTGGACTGAGGAGCCAACAGATGTTTGTAGGATGGGAAACATTCACAGGCTTATGAGACTGGTGGTTAGAATGGGCACACTGGAGAGGTCTTGGTGGTGGCGATAGCTGATTGCTGGAACAAAGTCTTTGAGGGTCAGGCAGGAGTGGGAGCAGTGAACCACTGCTCCCTGTTTGATCAGAGCAGAGACAGTTCTTCCATTCTAACAAGAGGGAAGGCAGAACAGATGGGTATAGATGCAAGTAGGATGGTGGATTTGATGATGAAAAGGTGAAGAAACAGGCTTAGTAACTTTCCCAAGATGACACAGCTGGTAAGTGGGAGTCAGGATTTAAAAAAAAAAAAAAAAGCATAGCCTGTGCTTTTAACCTGTGAGTGCTCCTGCCCTCTGCCTCGATAGAATCTAGCCTGTGCCCAAGTGATGTGACCATATCAACTCATTGAGCCTGGGAGTACCTCCTGTGTGACCCAGTATAGAGCTGTATTGGAGATTGGACATGACCCTTGCCCTCAGGCTTTCAGTGTAATAAAAGGAGATAAACAAGTATAATAAAGTAACAGGTAAGATGAGAGGGATGTTTGCCTGGTGCTCTGAAAAATAGCAAGAACTATGGGAATCAGAGCGTGTCCTTGGGGTAGAGTCTTAGAAAGTGAGGAGAAGTTGATCATCAGGCTGGAGGAACCTTGTGGGCAGTTACAGAGAGATTGTGGAAAGTTAGGGTGATTATCTTTTCTTCCTAGGTTTTTTTTTTAAGCCATCTCCTCCCTTTTGTTCCTTTGCCTTGTCTATGCTTTGTGTCTCTTCTCTCATCCTCTAAATCCTGCTGCCCCACCTGCACTTCTAGGGTCATGCTCCCAGAATTGCTGTCGACAGAGGGTCATTGTAGCTGATCACCCACCCTCTGTGTGTGTGTTAGTCGTGTCCAGCTCTTTGCGACCACATGGACCGTAGCCCACCAGGCTCCTCTGTCCACAGTATTCTCCAGGCAAGAATACTGGAACGGTTTGCCGGTCCCTTCTCCAGGTCATCTTCCCAACCCAGGGACTGAACCCAGGTCTCCCAAATTGCAGGCAGATTGTTTACTGTCTAAGCCACTAGGGAAGCCCTCAGTAACAACAAGCATCACGGCAGAGTGCTGCTCCAGGCTTTTGAAAAGAGCCTGTGGAATGTGACTGTTACGTCAAATGGAAGGGAGGATAACTATCTATAAGATTGTATTTCACCAGTAGGACTGGAATTGAGAAAAATGGGAAAGTTATTCTCTTCATCCCCTTGGGCTACATTTCTTTGCACACAGATTTATCACATGAGAAGAGCAATCCATTCACAACTCTTGATTAGTTCTGAGTCATTGTAGTGAGGTAAAGCTGAGACAGTTTACATTTTTATGCAAACTGTATCTTTAAAGTCCTAAAGGCAGTAGAACTTAGAAAGAGAGGGAGTAAGGATGGAGAAGGGAGCCGTCTTATTATAACCAGCTATTCACTCTTCACTCATCCACAGATCATTTCTTTTTACCTTCATGTAACTAGTAGTCATCTCACCTGTAATTTATCCTCTTTTATTTATTCTGGTTGATTTACTAGGCCTATTTCTCATCATGCTAGCTTATGGAAGACTTGAAGTTGCTAAAAGGAACTTTTCCATTTCCATAACAGGGAAAGATAAATCTTTACTTTTCACTTTTGCTTAGAAATAAGTAAGATCACAGAAGTTTAGATTTAAAGTGGCAGAGAAATTATTAGCTTCCTCATTTTACACATAAGAAAACTGACAGCCAGAGAAATTCAAGCATAGCTATAAACTGGTTATTAGCCAAAATTGAACTTCTGGAAGCTAGCTGCCCTAATTCTTCATCTCATGCGCCCTCTTTTACACTGTCACTTTGTATAACTCATAGTCAAAGCTGTCCTCCTAAATGATGTCATCCTGTTGGTTTGTGAACAGAATCACAATCTTTATTGGGTTTAGGCCGGAGGTTTTAGATGACTGAGTCACAAGTACTGGGCAGTCTTTTTGTTAGTGTGCTGGTGTGGGTGTTCGTTTCAGTTGGGTGTTGAGGGTCAACACTCAGGCAGGGTAAGAGTAAGCCAGGAGTGAAGACAGAGAGGGGATGGCTGTGTGGTGCACGGAGTGGAGTGTGTGCACACTCGCCTTGGCACTGATAGAGTGTGAATTAGACCATGATAGAGTGTGCTTGTTTGCTTACTCGATTTGAGGGAAATGAAAAATTTCCTATGTTTTTGAGATACTCCTTAGTCTAGTGCCACGAAGTCAGAGAGATCTGGGTTTAAATTATGGCCCCTCCTTCTACTGGTTTCTGTGATCTTGGACAGGTTTTTCAAAGTCTCAGAGATTCTTTATCTGTAGTAAGATAAAAATAATACAATATCCTCCTTATAGTTAGTGAAGATCAAAGAATATTTATGTCCACTTCCTAGTCCTCATCCTGATCTTGGTCCATAAAATACACTTGACAACATGGCAGCTGCCGGGGCTGTTGCTGCTACTGCACCAGAACAAAAGAGCAAAAAACTTTGCATGAAAATCAGAGTTAACAATAGACGTTAATTCTGTTAGTATAGAATTCAAAGGTGTATCACAGTACATTCAGTTTTTCAGGAAAGGAAAAGGAACTTCAAGGAAAACAGAAGCATGGATTTTTAAAACCGAAGCAATCAAGGATGTCATTGGGGCCAACTGCCTCTTTTTATAAATGGGTAGGTTGAGTCCCAGAGAGAATAAGTGGTTTATCCAAGAGTTCAGTTCAGTTGCTCAGTCGTGTCTGACTCTCTGCGACCCCATGGACTGCAGCACGCCTGGCTTCCCTGTCCATCACCAACTCCTGGAGCTTACTCAAACTCATGTCCATTGAGTCAGTGATGCCATCTAGCCATCTCATCCTCTGTCACCCCCTTCTCCTCCCACCATCAATCTTTCCCAGCATCAGGGTCTTTTCCAATGAGTCAGTTCTTCACATCAGATGGCCAAAATATTGGCGTTTCAGCTTCAGCATCAGTCCTTCCAATGAATATTCAGGAGTGATTTCCTTTAGGATGGACTGGGTGGATCTCCTTGCAGTCCAAGGGACTCTCAAGAGTCTTCTCCAACACCACAGTTCAAAAGCATCAGTTCTTCAGCACTCAGCTTTCTTTCCAGTCCAACTCTCACATTCATACGTGACTACTGGAAAAACCGTAGCCTTGACTAGATGGACCTTTGTTGGCAAAGTAATGTCTCTGCTTTTAATATGCTGTCTAGGTTGGTCATAAATTTTCTTCCGAGGGGCAAGAGTCTTTTAATTTCATGGCTGCAGTCACCATCTGCAGTGATTTTGGAGCTCAGAAAAGTAAAGTCTCTCACTGTTTCCGTTGTTTCTCCATCTATTTGCCATGAAGTGATGGGCCCAGATGCCATGATCTTAGTTTTCTGAGTGTTAAGTTTTAACCCAACTTTTTCACTCTCCTCTTTCACTTTCATCAAGAGGCTTTTTAGTTCTTCTTCACATTTTGCCATAAGGGTGGTGTTGTCTGCATATCTGAGGTTATTGGTATTTCTCCCAGCAATCTTGATTCCAGCTTGTACTTCATCCAGCCCAGCATTTCTCATGATATACTCTGAATGTAAGTTAAATAAGCAAGGTGACAATATACAGTCTTGACTACTCCTTTCCTTATATGGAGCCAGTTTGTTTATCCAAGAGTAAACATCTAATTATTGATAAAGCTTATAACCCTGGTCTCCTTAGGGTTGTTTATATTGTTTCACAAATAGGGATTAGATAAAAGTTCAAGGACACTTAATAGATAACCATAGGTAAAAGTGTAATCTTACTAACGTCTCTCTTAGCATGTCACTCTCTTTCTGAGAAGCCTTCAATGACCTTCATTATTCATTAAATAAAAGAACTGGCCTCAATCCTTTCAGATCTGCCTGAACCTACCCCTCAGGCATGATCCTTGTTACTTTTTCCACACGTGGTACCCTTCAAACTGTTCCCCCTTTCCTAGTTTCCCATGTGTGGAAAGTCTTTGGAAACCCTACTTTTACTTGAAAGCACAGCTCAAACACTACTACTGCTGTGAAACTGCAGTTGCCCCACCAGAGACTCTGCTTTTTGCCATCACCATTTGTGTTTGTTACGGTGCTTTTCACCTCCAGTCATACTTTTATAGTGTGTTGCTCCTGCATCATAAGAGAGACTAACTTCATCCTTTTCTCTTTCACATAAAATAATCTGTTATTGGATGAATTCAAAACGGTATTTTTATACCCACCTTTCTGATTTCCAGTCTCATTCTCCAGTTCCTAAATATGCTACATGAATTAGGTGGAAAAGAGATTTAGGAGATGAATTTTTTGAAATATGTAATTAATTTATTTGGTTGCACTGGTCTTTGTTGCGGAGAGCAGGGGCTACTCTTCATTCCAGTGTGCAGGCCTCTCATTGCAGTGGCTCCTCTTGTTACAGAGCACAGGCTTTAGGCTCTTGGGCTTCAGAAGTTGCAGCATGCAAGCTCACTAGTTGTGGCTTGAGGGCTCTAGAGCATAAGCTCAGTATCTGTGGCCCACGGGCTTAATTGCTCTGTGGCCTGTGGGATCTCCCTAGATTAGGGACCGAACCCACATCCCCTGCATTGGCAGCAGATTCCTATCTACTGTGCCACCAGGGAAGTCCCAGATGAATGGTTTTGATGCTTCTCTGGCGTGACAAGTGTCAAGGAAAATGTGAAAGCATACATAACTGTATTCCTCTGGGGAAGAGTTTTTACACTATAAAATTACCCACACACCAAATTGGAATAAAAGATGTACTTTTTCTTCCTTGAGTGGGATAGCCAATGTGTCTGTGGACAGGAGCTTGAACAGCTTGTGATTTGAGTATACACTAACTGGTAACCTGAATCCCATAAAAGAAAGCTCTCAAAGGCGGAAGAGTCCTGCCTCTAACTAAAGAGAACGGTGTCCCGAAGAGTTTCAGATGTCCAAGGAGTAAAGCCAGACTCAGAGGACGGGCAGTGGAGGTCCAGTTTGCGCTGCACATGAAAGCATTTATTCATAGCCCTGATTGATTACTAAAGGATTAAAGAGGCAGATGAAAGTGTTACATGATCTTACCTCGGGCTGTTAGAGGGGGCTGTTTCTCTTTCACTCTGCTTTTTCTGTAAAGCCTTTAGAGCAGCAGAATGCTTCTGCCCTCAGCTCATAAAGCAGGCAAGCCAGTTTGACCAGCTTGAAGGAAACTCGAAACAAAACTGCCAACTCCAATCACGAGAACGCTAGTTACTAATTACCTTCAGGGCTCCGTGGGGAAAGCTAGAGCAGCTCACTGATTGGATCCTGAGATAGAAATTACTCCACATCTCTTCGTGTTCCAACCAGAGTAGCAAGAAGAGCATTTGAAGTGCTTTGGGAGACATTTTAAGAAGGACAGATACCACCGTGGGCTACCCTGCACCTGTCCCCGTCTGAGCTCAATCCAGACCCATGGAAGAGAGAGAGAAAACGTGTCTTTGAGCACAGTGAATATGTGTGAAGCTCACGAGATGAAGAAAGAAAAAGAATTGCAGAAGAACAGGGACTGGAGCTCCAACCGGGAATATGAAGACGGCAGGAGTCTACAGAAAAAGGACGACCTTCCTGCACTGAGTGGACTTTACAGAGAGGATGACTGGGATTCCAGACAGCAAACCACAGGGCAGAATCGGCCCTACAGAAAAAGGCATTGTGGATACTGGGATTTTGAACAGAGTGAACCAAGTTATGTGGACGATGAAGAAGCAAAGGAAAGTAAAAAGGACTGTATGTACAACAGAAGTGTGACTCCAGGCTGTGGTGATTATAATTCAGAAAATGTAGATGATGGGAATCTGAACTCCACGACTAAAGATGATTGGTTTACAGGAAGGCCAGTTGTAACCTGGAAAGTTGGAGAATACTGGGAGACGAATGGCTATGTAAATCATCAGAATCTGAATCATAATCCTAAGAACTCTAAAGAAGCTGGACAGTGGACTGACTGCAAGGATTTGAACGATTCTGTGGGGAATTTTGGTCAGCCTCAAACCCAGCATATAGACTGCAAGAATCATAATTACAATCTTGAGGACTGTAAAGAAACTAATTTTTATCATAGAGACCTCAGTGACTTAGATCATGTTCCTGAGAATTATACTAATGGACAGTCTGTGGACTTCCCAGACTTGCGTGGTGTCAGTGAAGGTAATGAATTTGTCAGATACTGTGACGGGGACAGGAATGTTTATCAAAATGATAAAATCGATCCCAATACCAAGATTCATGCTGGGGATCAGAGTAGTTTTGATATGGAAAGTAGAGGCTCTGATTCTCCATTTGCAAACTGCGAATATAAATTTCAGAATTACAGAGGAGCAGATTCTCTCCACCAGAGGAAGACTTTAGAATGTAATGACATCGACAGACCAGGAGTGATGGCACCTGGGAGCGGAGGGGTCTTCCCAGAGGGCCCAAGAAATCAGTGGACAGGGGGGAACCAAAGAGAGCATGACGGTGGCCTTCCTCGGGGCACTTCATTAGAGAAGAATAGCTGGCATGTAGAGGAAGAGGGAAGATTAAATGGCCCAGAAACTTGGAAAAGGAATAGCTGCTTCCGCCGCACAGCACCGAGCACCCTGAGACGCTCGGAATTTGTGCAGAACAGGAGGAGAGCCCAAGGTAGGAACTGAGACAGGCTTCTTAGAGGATAAGACCTGGGAATAAATAAAAGGGATAGTTCTTCTAGGTACCGGGAACATTTGTAAGCTTAAGGAGACTAGCCCCAAATTTTTAATAAGTGTTTCCTGAGTGAGAACAGCCAAGAGCATGCCTAGGGCTGTAAATTTGCGAGGTGGCTTTCAAAACCAGGCTGCTTTCATGGGAACTCTTCTTTACCTTAGTTGGTTTTTGTCAGGGTCTGTAATCCAAAGATCTTTCCGTTTTTACTTTAATATCCTTTGTTTATCTTACGGAGCCTGGGCAAGCTTTTATCAGGGCACCAAGTGAAAATTTATTTTCTTGGCCTGTTCTCTCTCTCAATCCCTGCACTTCTTTAAACATTAGGGGGAAGAAGACTTAACTTGTTTTACAGACGGTTCATTCCTTGACATTTAGGAATCTTAAGTGAATGGTGCACACCAAACCTCTTGTGGAAATGAGGAAAGTATATTTTTAACGGTACATTGTATATGTTAGCTATTCAGGTGAATTTGTCTCCCTGAACTTTAAGGTATCTGTAAAATGGGGGTATTAAGGGTCTTTTATCCTTAGAGGTTCGTTCTTTCTTATCAGTTTGTCTTCTCCAGGTCTCTGAAATGACGGTGTTTATTTTATTTTGTTGTTGCAATTACTGGACTTCCTTTTAAATCTTTGTTTTTTCATGTGTGTTATACTCATGTCAAGCAGACTTTATGGTTTTGGCCAGTTTGGGAGAGTGCAGAACATGATGAGTGGAGAGTCAGAAAATGTGACCGATCTGGAAAATCCATCTCACACCTTCCTCCCAAGTGGAAGCTTTCTTGTCCGGGTCTCCTTCAGAATAGGCCCGGTGGTTGGAACTGTGGTGGAGCCTCTGAAAGGCTAAGTCCCTGTTGTGATCCTGGAACTTCTGGTGGTTTATCTAGGGGTCTTTTCAACACAGACTTAACTTGAATTTCCAGGGTGCTGTTTTGGACAAAGCAGGCTCTCTACCTGCATTTGTAAAGATAAAGAATGAAACCAAACTCGGCTTTAGTTGGGAGGCTGAGATATTAAGCAGCCAACTATGTTTTCCTGGGTGCATTTTTACTTTGAAGTGATAGGGATTGGATGACTTCTACATTCTTTCCAGCTTAAAAAATTTCTGATTCTGTGATTCCTTAGGTTAGTTTTTTGCGTCACTCCTTTTCCCTTCCCCCACAGCTGTGACCTTTGTTTCCTTTCGTTAGTTCCTTATTGTATTAAACCTCCTGTTTATTGTTTCACTTAGGAGTCAAACCTTTCTCTCTGGAGTGTTGTAATGTGCCCAATGAGCTCTCTGAGACCAGCTCAGTTCCACCTGATAATATTTCCATTTTTATAACTCGCTCTCTTTGTGTTTGAGGACTTAACTTTTGATAGTGTATTCACATTAACACTTCTTTCGATACCTCTAATACCCTCCTTGACCTGTAACAATATCTTAGTCTGTCCCAGAGATCTTTTTGCTTTCTAACTTTGATAGCTGTTTTACAGCACAGGTGCCACTGCCCTTCCTAAAAGTTAGACAGTCACAACAGGTGCTTACAGAAGGGAACACGTTTGCTCTTCTGCCTTGAATTCATATCTCAGCTCCCCCATTTATTGGTAGTGTAGCTTTAGATGAATTATTGAACTTCTCTGAGCTTTGGATTCCTTATTTGTTAAATGAAGATGATCATACCTGTCTCATAGTGAGATGATATAAATAAAACATCACATGTCTAGAACATAGTAGGTGCTCATAAGTTGTGATTTCTTCATCTCTTATCCACCCACCACCCTTCCCCCTAACAAGTCCTCCCCCTCCCCAACTGTCACTGCATGGGCCCCTCCCTTCTGAGATCCAGACTGACCCCCCACTGGACAGCATCTGTCCTCGGACCCTGTGTTTACAGGTATAATGCCCATCCCTTCCCCTCTCCCGTCGCTTCCCACCCTCCTCCTACTGCATCTGAGAAGCAGAGTGCTGTTCAGTGCCTGCTCCTTGACCACCTCCCAGGCTGCTGCTGCTAAGTCGCGTCAGTTGTGTCTGACTCTGTGCGACCCCACAGATGGCAGCCCACCAGGCTCCCCCGTCCCTGGGATTCTCCAGGCAAGAACACTGGAGTGGGTTACCATTTCCTTCTCCAATGCATGAAAGTGAAAAGTGAAAGTGAAGTCTCTCAGTCGTGTCTGACTCTGTGCGACCCCATGGACTGCAGCCTTCCAGCCTCCTCCGCCCATGGGATTTTCCAGGCAAGAGTACTGGAGTGGGGTGCCATTACCTCCCAGGCTAGAAACCAAATTGTTCTGCCAGGATTTTTCCTTCCCCTGACCTGTATTAACAGTTCATTCTGTGGAGGCCTTAAGCTTAGATTCTTGTTAGGGCAGGTCTGTTACGATTTTGCCTTTAGTCCTCGGGTGTCTCCCCTCATCCCGGCAGGTGGGCCTTGCTCCTAAGGTGCAGCTCTGCTGAGGTTTCCAACTGGACATGTTTATTGAACCTCCTAACTTGAAGGGACTCAGATTTCAAATTCCGTCTCAACTCACAGAGAGTTGTGAATGTCTGCTTGGCTCTTTGGCCTTCAGCTGCTGCTTTCTGCTGTGTTCCCTAGTCACATCACTTGCATGCACAGTTCAGGATTTGAAGGGAATTTCTGTATAGACTTTTGGGGCTATCTTCTTTGCAACTTCCTCTTTTTCAGGATTTCTTCCTTAATATCAAGTCACTTCAGAGTCCACGACCTTTGATTCTGTAGCCAAATAAGATTACCATTGGTTGCCTCTCAATTTTTGCTTTATTTCCCGCATGCTAAAACACTAGGGATTCTCTTGGGGTGGGGGTAATGGGGTATCAGATAAGCAAGGATCTTACCTAGTTTTCTTCCCATGTTTTGAGTTGTATCCCCTCTAGTTTCTGGCTGTTTTTGCTGGCTTTCCAACACATAGTTATTTTCAAAAATATCTTGTCCAGAGTTGCTGCTAGTTTTCAGTAGGGAAGTTAGTACAATGTAAGCTACTCTATCATTACTAGACCAAAAGTCAACACTAGTATTTTACACTTGCCAAGAACATAAATGGGCTTCCTGGTAGCTCAGACAGTATAGAATCTGCCTGTAGTACAGGAGACCCAGGTTTGATCCCTAGGTTGGGAAGATCCCCTGGAGAAGGAAATGGCAACCCACTCCAGTATTCTTGCCTGGAGAATCCCATGGACAGAGGATCCTGTCGGGCCATAGTCCACAGAGTTGCACAGTTGGGTGCAACTGAGTGACTAACACTTACTTAAGACCATAAATAGTTACAATGGGAAGGGGACCTAGTGTTCCAAATTCTATGTTAATTAGGTTAATTTAAGTGATACTAAGATGCAGAGTACATCATGAGAAACGCTGGACTGGAAGAAACACAAGCTGGAATCAAGATTGCTGGGAGAAATATCAATAACCTCAGATATGCAGATGACACCACCCTTATGGCAGAAAGTGAAGAG
>SJYT01001750.1:240049-270648 GCA_006410635.1 Cephalophus harveyi
AACTCCAGTACTTTGGCCACCTCATGCGAAGAGTTGACTCATTGGAAAAGACTCTGATGCTGGGAGGGATTGGGGGCAGGAGGAGAAGGGGACGACCGAGGATGAGATGGCTGGATGGCATCACTGACTCGATGCATGTGAGTCTGAGTGAACTCCGAGAGATGGTGATGAACAGGGAGGCCTGGCGTGCTGCGATTCATGGGGTCGCAAAGAGTCGGACACGACTGAGCGACTGAACTGAACTGAACTGAAGATGCCTATATGAAGAACTCTTACAGAGAGAAATAGGAGGCTGAATTCGGATGCAAGTTAAGGCTAATGGTTCAAAGTTGGAAGGCTATAACACAAAATCCTCTTATTTATTACTGGAAGAACCTGACATTTCAGCAAGTCCACTATTTTATACATGTGGGTAAATACCCATGGTTAAGTTTGAAATCTATTTAGTGGATTGCAACCAGCAGTTTTTGAAAAAAGAAGTGAATAGAAAATTTCAAGTGCATCTCATGTAGTAAAAGTAGGTAGTACTTCTGTATTACTTCTGTGTGTATATACCTATACATACATGGATTACATAAATGCATGTATGTATATAGTGAACCACAATGTAAAATGTGAGTCGCAGTATTAAAAAAAAACTTAGATCCAACCCACTCAGTTTTTAAATGGAGAGACAAAGCTCAGAGAAATTGAACCATGTGACCAGGAGATCTCTGGATGCCCAGACCAGTGCTTTTACTACAGCGAAGTGAAGTCGCTCAGTCGTGTCTGACTCTTTGCGACCCCATGGACTGTAGCCCACCAGGCTCCTCAGTCCATGGGATTTTCCAGGCATGAATACTGGAGTGGGTTGCCATTTCCTTCTCCAGGGATCTTCCCGACCCAGGGATCGAACCTGGGTCTCCCGTGTTGGAGGCAGATGCTTTACCGTCTGAGTCAGAAATGCAGGTTTAGGTTCATTTCAAATACATGAACTTAGAAGAGCAGAAAAGTATTGTGTTAAGGGGGCCAGGGAGGAGGCTCCAAATGGATTGGGTTCAACTGTGTTGAATGCAGCAGAGATATGAGAGGATGTGTTCTGAGGAAAGACTTTTCACTTGGTACATGAGGTAAGGAACAGGAGCAACAGAGGCACAAGATGTATTACTGGGAGTTTGGGATATTCAGTCATCTAGTATCTGTATCTGCAGGGGGTTGGTTTCAACACCAACACCCTGCCCCACCCTCACAGCCTTGCAGATACCAAAATCCACAGATACTCAAGTCACATATAAATTGACATAGTATTTGCAGGTAATCTATGCACATCCTCCCGTATATTTTAAATCATCTTAATTACTTATAATATCTGTGTTGTGCTTAGTTGCTTAGTAGTGTCTGGCTCTTTGCGACCGCATGGACTATAGCCCTCCAGGCTCCTCTGTCCATGAGGATTCTCCAGGCAAGAATATTGAAGTGGATTGCCATGCCCTCCTCCAGGGGATCTTTCCAACCCAGGAATCGAACCCAGTTCTCCCACAATGCAGGCGAATTCTTTACTGTCTGAGCCACTAGGTATCTCCCACTTATAATACCTAATACCTTGTAAATGGTTGTAAATTCGATGTAAGTGCTGTGTAGACAGTTGGCAGTGGGGCAAATTCAAGTTTTGTGTTTTGGAACTTTCTGGAGTTTTAAGAATATTTTCGCTCTGCAGTTGTTTGAATCCACAGATACAGGACCCGTGGATATGGAGGGCATACTGTAAAAGCGATTCCTTAAAAGTTTAGACAGCAATTGCAGTGGAGCAAGAAAATCTTACTTTTTCCCCAAGGTAAAAACTGCTCAATTTGAAGGCACTTTTGCCAGTGTTATACAGATAGTTCAGATTTTTTAGGACTCTCATATAGTCAAGGTTTGTTTTCATTGCAAGTATGTGAATACGTATCTATAGCTACAATCTGTATTCAAGCTACTAGAATAAAATATCTGCCCATCAATCCAAGGCATTAGTTTTTTTCTTGATTCACTTCATATGCTGATTACAAGCAATGAGTATAAAAGGTGCCAAGAGGTCTCTGCCCCTCCAGAGAGCAGGGGCCTGCTCTTTAGAATTAACTGGGCAGTAACAAAAGGTCAGCAGAATGAACCATGACATTTTATCATCAGCAGAAGTAATAGTAGTACCACTTTAAATTTACATGCTTTACAGTTTTCAGAGCCCTTTTTACAGCTTGGGGTTTCCCTGGTGGCTCGGTCAGTAAAGAGTCTGCCTGCAATGTGGGAGACCTGGGTTTGATCCCTGGGTTGGGAAGATCCCCTAGAAAAGGAAATGGCAACCCACTCTGGTATTCTTGCCTGGAGAATTCCATGGACAGAGATGCCTGATGGGCTACAGTCCGTGGGGTCACAAAGAGTCAGACACAGCTGAGTACTAACTTTCACTTTGCAGCTTTTATTCTGATTTCCTTCTGTTTCAACATGCATGAGCCAGTCATGTACCTTTAACAAATTTACTGAGTACCAAACACTGTGCTATGTTGGAGAGAGACGACCTTAAGACCCCCGGGGAGGGCTCAGGCTGTTGTTCTGGTATAGGTGGACTGACGCCAGGTACCCTGTGGAGCAGCTGCTCCCTTTCTCTGTATCTCTCTCTCACAGGCCATCTTTGCTCTTCTCTGGGCCTCTGCTTTAGTTTTCTTTGACTTGAGACCGACACCTTCCTCTTACAGTTTCTACTCCTTTACTAGATTACACATAACCATAATTGTCCATTGCTTCTGCCTTTGTTCTTTCTAATCTGCATGATAGTTCTTAATTCACATTCCCAGGAGAGAATATAATTGGTTCAGCTTGAATTTTTTAGTTAGGCCTCATCATATGAACTAACTGTTCACTGATTAGGTACCCATCCATGGTCCAGATGGCAGTGGTAAAGGCTAGGGTAGGGAATAGCCTAGTTTAAACCCTAGCTGTAGGGACTTGTTGATAGAGCCGATTTGGTATGTGGAGGGTGCTGGAGGCAACAGGCTTTCCAAGGCTTGGAGAGCTCAGCCCTGGATTTGGAAATGGGTGGAGGTATCATTTGGTTGTCACAGTGGCAGGATGCAGAAGACTTCTTGCGTTTTTGAGACAAGGACCAGGGACACTAAATGTCTTCAGGTGTTCAATTCAGTCGTTCATTCGAGTCCAACTCTTTGTGACCCCATGGACTGCAGCACGCCAGGCCTCCCTGTCCATCACCAACTCCCAGAGTTTACCCAAACTCATGTCCATTGAGTTGGTGATGCCATCCAACCATCTCATCCTCTGTCGTCACCTTCTCCTCCTGCCCTAATCTTTCCCAGCATCAGGGTCTTTTCAAATGAGTCAGCTCTTCGCATCAGGTGGCCAAAGTATTGGAGTTTCAGCTTCAGCATCAGTCCTTCCAATGAATACCCAGGACTGATCTCTTTTAAGATTGACTGGTTTGATCCCCTGGTAGTCCATGGGACTCTCAAGACTCTTTTCCAGCACTACAGTTCAAAAGCACCAATTCTTTGGCAGTCAGCCTTCTCTGTGATCCAGCTGTCACATCTGTACATGACTATTGGAAAAACCATAGCTTTGACTATATAGACCTTTGTCAGCAAAGTGATATCTCTGTTTTTTAATACACTGTCTAGATTTGTCATAGCTTTTCTTCCAAGGATCAGGCATCCTTTAATTTCATGGCTGCAGTCACTATCTGGAGTCCAAGAAAATAAAGTCTGTCACTGTTTCCATTGTTTCCCCCTCTGTTTGCCATGAAGTAATGGGATCAGATGCCACAATCTTAGTTTTCTGAATGTTGAATTTTAAGCCAGCTTTTTCACTCTCCTCTTTCACATTCATCAAGAGTCTCTTTAGTTCCTCTTTGCTTTCTACCATTGAGTTCAGTTCAGTTACTCAGTCATGTCCACCTCTTTGCGACCCATGGACTGCAGTACGCTAGGCTACCCTGTCCATCACCAGCTCCCGGATTTTACTCAGACTTGTGTCCATCGAGTTGGTGATGCCATCCAACCATCTCATCTTCTGTCATCCCCTTCTCCTCCTGCCTTTAATCTCTCCCAGTGAGTCAGTTCTTCACATCAGGTGGCCAAAGTATTGGAGTTTCAGCTTCAGAATCAGTCCTTCCAATGAATATTTAGGACTGATTTCCTTTAGGATTGGCTGGTTGGACCTGCTTGCAGTCCAAGGGACTCCCAAGAGTCTTCTCCAACACCACAGTTCAGAAGCATCAATTCTTCAGCACTCAGCTTTCTTTATAGTCCAATTCTCACATCCATACATGACTGCTGGAAAAACCATAGCTTTGATTAGACAGAACTTTGTCAGTAAAGGGTGACACCATTTTCATATCTGAGGTTGCTGATATTTCTCCCAGCAATCTTGATTCCAGCTTGAGCTTCATCCAGCCCAGCATTTTGCATGTTGTATTCTGCAGATAAGTTAAATAAGCAGGGTGACGATATACAGCCTACTCCTTTCCCAATTTGGAACCAGCCTGTTGTTCCATATCCAGTTCTGTTTCTTCTTGACCTGTATATAGGTTTCTCAGGAGGCAGGTAAGGTGGTCTGGTATTCCCGTCTCTTTAAGAATTTTCCAGTTCGTTGTGATCCACACTTTCAAAGGCTTTAGTGTAGTCAGTGAGGCAGAAATAGATGTTTTTCTGAAATTCTCTTGATTTTTCTATAATCCACTGGATGTTGGCAATTTAATCTCTGGTTTCTCTGCTTTCTCTAAGTCTACCTTGTGCATCTGAAAATTCTTGGTTTATGTACTGTTGAAGCCTAGCTTGAAAGATTTTGAGCATTACCTTGCTAGCATGTGAAATGAGTGCAGTTGTGTGGTAGTCTGAACATCCTTTGGCCTTGCCCTTCTTTCTATGAAAACTGACATACATGACAGTATTATCAGAAATAGGTGAGTTTAGATGTGTAAATAGTTAGAGTAGTGCAACAGAGCCTGGCACATAGTAAATGCTAAATAAACATAATCTGCTACCATCATCATCAGTTATATTATTCCAGCACGTAGATCCCATATTCCCTTTGAATGTGATTACACAGGTGTTTATTAACTAGTTTTTGTACTTAGCACTGTACCAAGCATTGGGGTATGCCGGGAAGGATACCCCCCCATACCCCTCACCACCATAGGCGTTTTTAGATAAGTTGAAAAGACAAAGTGTAAAAATATGAATAATTAAATAAACTACAGAAGTGTCTAGCTGAGACAGTAAATGCTATGGACAATCAGAAGAGGAAAAGCTCAGTTTTTACTTGAGTGAATGGAATAGACTTTAGGAAGATGCTTGGATTTTAGCTAAAACTTAAAGAAGTAGTGGTGTTGAAATATGCAGAGAGAAACAAGGAGAACATTTCTGGTTGGAGAAAGTCTGAGCAAAGATGCAAAGTTGTCATGACAAGGAAGAATACAGTGTGGGGAAGAACTGGTGTATGGACATCTTAGAAACCAAATGGGAGTTGGAGCCAGAGCCTGAGGAAGGTCAGAGCTCGCCCTGCACATGGTGATTCCCTCTCTGAGATGTGATCACTGACACTGTGATTGATGACCTCTCTGAGGACCAGAATGGCTGTGGAAAGGGTAGGCATCTGAGAACTCCAGCCTAGGGGATGCCCACGGCACGGGGCCGGAGAAGGGAGCGCTGTGGGGAGGGCAGAGGAAAACCGAAAAGCTTAGAGGAGGAGAGAATGGCCAGCACTTTCAAATGCCACAGGGAAGTCAAGGAGGATGCCTCGGACTTGCTGAGGTTATCGGTTGGCGGAAATACAGTGATGACACAGAATTAATTAGGAAGAATTAATTAATTAGAAAGAAATTAGGTGGGGGAAGAGGTCTGGAAGGAGGTCTTCTTGCGTGAAGACCACTCTTTCAAGACCTTTCACACACACAGTGAAACAGAGGTGACTGTGACTGAGGGGGGCACAGAGTTGAACAAAATTTCCTGTATTTACTTTTTAAAATCAGGCTTGTACTGACAGGCTGATTAAGATAAGTAAGTAGGAAGCAAAGAAGAGGGAAAGAGAAAATATGTGGAGGCGAAAGGAAATACATACAGGGCCCTGCTTTGTCAAGGGTTGGTAGATCATCGAAGTTTTAGAGAAGATAAGGCAGTCCTGTCTTCTGGGATTATGAGTTGGCATTCTTATGTGAACCAGACTGTCTGCTTTCTCCACGAATGGTTCAGTAGTTCAGTCGTGTCCAACTCTTTGCTACCCCATGGACTTCAGCATGCCAGGCTTCCCTGTCCATCACCGACTCCTGGAGTTTACTCAACCCACGAACTGTTACCTACATTATTTTTAGATAATATTTCATAATTATCCCATTGCAATAAATGGGAATATTGGGCTGGGGAGATTCCAGGCTTCTGTAAAAGCAAAAAGAAAACCAGGAAAGGCAAGAAATTGAGGTTGGATAGGAAGAGTCAGTCTTCTTGGGCATCATATTTCCTGCGGTCCTGAGGATGTTGAAGTGGGCACAGGAGGCGGGATGAATCCAGTTGGCTCACTGGCAGTGCCATGGCAGGGCCAGCCTTCAAAGGAATGTCGGGCTGGGAGCTCAGAAACTTGACCTGGACACCACAGTTTTCCAATATTTCCTGAGAAACCAGAAAGTGCCCCAGGCTGTCAAGTAAGAGGGGTGTGGCAGTTCAAGGCATAGTCATTTCTGATGGGAAGAAACACATTTGTGTACCTGGCCCCACAGCAGGGGGCAGGGCTAGATTCTTGGTCACAGAAGTCATTCCATGGTATCAGGAAAATCCTTTCTTCAAATCATAAGCTGAGAGGAGGCAAACAGATAAAACATATCTCATTTCATTGAATCTAAAACTCTCTGTTGTAAGACACTAAATAATTTTATGTAACATTAGAAAGACTACTTCTAATTGGAAGACGAATTAACATGCTATTTACTGAAAAATACATCTCCATTTCTGAGATGTTAAAATATGAAAAAATGTAGAGTCTACTGAGATATGGAGATGCTTCCACTTCCCATTGATCTAGAATTCCTCCTGTCCTTTCCTCAGTGCTTTGAAGATCTGGAATTCAGTTTCCTCTGCTCTTCAGCCCCTACCTCTCAGGGGAAGATTGAAACCTCACTTACCCTAACATCATAGTTGTGGCAGCTCACTGGTTAAAGCAAACAAAAGTTAGGATATTTAATGACTTTTTAAAACTTGAGTAGTGTTTTCCGTCATAATCACAGCAGAGTAATACTTGTTGTTTTTGTTGCTGTTTAGTCGCCAAGTCATGTCTGACTCTTTGTGACCCTATGGACTGTAGCCCACCAGGCTCCTCTGTCCATGAGATTTCCTTGGCAAGAATACTGGAATGTTTTGCTGTTTCCTTCTCCAGGGGATCTTCCTGACCAATCAGGGACTGAACCATGTCTCCTGCATCTCCTGCATAAGCAGGCGGATTCTTTACCACTGAGCAACCAGGGAAGCCCAGAGCAGTACCTAGGGTAAATAATAATACTTGCTGCCATCTATTAAGTGCTGGTTGCTGTGCTGATTAGTGTAGATTAGGTACATTAGACTCTTACATTAATGCTTAAGGTAAGGTAAAGTCGCTCAGTCGTGTCCGACTCTTTGCGACCCCGTGGACTGTAACCTACTAGGCTTCTCAGTCCATGGGATTCTCCAGGCAAGAATACTGGAGTGGGTTGCCATTTCCTTCTCCAGGGGAATCTTCCCGACCCAGGGATCGAACCTGGGTCTCCCGCATTGGAGGCAGACGCTTTTTAACCTCTGAGCCACCAGGGAAGCTTAGTGTATAACATTAATGCTTAGTGTATAATAAAAACTCAATGAATGTTTGCTATCCAATGAAATGTACTCTATTTGAGGGCACAGGACATGTACATCAAAAGATAGATAGTATTATTTTGTGTTGTTACTCAAGAAGTGAAGCTTAGAGTAAAGGGTAATCCGAAGACTAAAGAAGCCTTCATCTAGCTGGGCTTAAAGGACAGTAGTTGAGCTGAAAGGCACAGAGACAAGCTGGGCTTGTTAGGTTCAAGGAATAATAAAGAAACAAATATTTAAGTATGTTGTGCTCGGCTCTGCAATAGCAGCCTGTGCATGGGCCTCTAGGCTTGCAGACAGGAAGTGACTAATTTCTCAGGTTAGTCACTAAGTGACACTCGGAGCCGCACTCCTTGTGGAGCTAGTTGGAGAGAAGTATTAGTTATATCAGACCAAGAGGAGTAAGTGAAAAAACAGAGTAGGAAAGTACAGAAGATTTTAGAGCCCGGAAGTAACCAAAGAGGACCGATGCTTTTGCTATGCACACCTGGAAACAACCACCCGAGAGGCTGTGTAACGAGTCAGGATACAGTGAGGGCTAGATTCTGGGTCTTTTGACTTGTAGTCTGAGTGCCTTACTTCTTATGCCTGCTGCCCTCTCAGGATCTAGAAGCAGCTCCACGTATGTCCCTGGAATGAAAGCCAAAGGAGATATGGGGAAATAGAGTCACTGTTGGGGTGCCAAGAGCTCATTTTAGCCTGTACAGAATGAGTGACTGGGGTCCAGGGAAAACCCAGTTTAGGTTCCCTCACATTCAGGTTTTGTTTTTTCCCCTGAAGTTTCGGCTAGAAAATAAGATCGTACTGACTGATATCCCAGGGCCTAATCAGATTTTACTGTGAAAATATTGGATCACACTTGGAAAAAACCCTTATTTTGAAAGACTGGGTTCACTCCTCTAAATTAACATAGTAAAATATCAGTTCAGTTCAGTTCAGTTGCTCAGTCATGTTGGACTCTTTGCGACCCCATGAATCGCAGCACGCCAGGCCTCCCTGTCCATCACCATCTCCCAGAGTTCACTCAGACTCTCGTCCATTGAGTCCATGATGCCATCCAGCCATCTCATCCTCGGTCGTCCCCTTCTCCTCCTGCCCCCAATCACTTCCAGCATCAGAGTCCTTTCCAATGAGTCAACTCTTCGCATGAGGTGGCCAAAGTACTGGAGTTTCAGCTTCAGCATCATTCCCTCCAAAGAAATCCCAGGGCTGATCTTCTTCAGAATGGACTGGTTGGATCTCCTTGCAGTCTAAGGGACTCTCAAGAGTCTTCTCCAACACCACAGTTCAAAAGCATCAATTCTTCGGCGCTCAGCTATACACAGTGCTTAAGTTCATTTTGTTTAATTGCTTTGTTTCATGAATTTATGTCTAAGACCACCTACTTTCTCCCTACTTTGTTTGCTGTCTTGAGTATCAGACAGATGAAATGACTTGTCTGAAACCGAAGAAAGCTGTGGAGGACTTACCAACTTGATATACTTTGCCCCATCTTGGAGTACTCTGCTTGGTAGCTTTCTATTCACTATTCATCTTTTTTGTTATTAAAACTTTGTGCAGAATTATAACTCAGATCAACTAGTTTTTGTTTTGTTTTGTACACAGTCTTAAAAGATCCATAAAATGTTATGAGAACAAACGGAAAGGAGTAAAAGTAAACTAGCTAATAGAAGCAGGAGGTCTGGGTTTTACAGAGTAGGACAAAAATAACCGGAGGGTCCTGTTAATGAGCAACATTTGAGACTTCACTGAGGTGTTATTAATTATTGAAAATGGAAATACGATGTAGGAAACAGCCACACTCATATCGAAAAACCACGTAACCCAGAACAGGCCTTGACATTTGATGGAAAGCCCCAGCTAGAGATGCTAGTTTTGAAGAGTTATTAGCTGTGTGGTGTCAGGCAAGTAATTTCATTGTTTAGTGCTCTCATTTAGAGCAATTATACCTTCCCTCAAGAGACCTGGTAAAGAAAACATCAGATGTATGTCTGTTTAGAAAATAAGGTTTTTGTGTAGTTTTGTTGCCTGACTGTAATCACAATTTGCTTATTAAACAGTGAAAGTTTATTTCTTTATTTTTTCTTTAACAAAAACTATCTTTGCCTTCTTGATTATTTCACTTCTGCTGCCTAAAGATTTGACAATAGTAATAACTTCATAGTTTAAAGCACATCTCTCTCGGATTTGGTGTGTGTTCAAAAATGGTGTTTCGAAGAATCTAGTATTAATTTTGCAATCGTGGCAGCGTAAGAAGTTGCAGACTCTTGTACTCTGGGCCCTTGACTCTTGTGTGCTCTTCTAAAGGACTGGGTAGGCTCTGGTAGAAGAAGGAAGAGGTGGGAAGCTTTGAGCTGGGTTTTCCGAGGTAGAAACCCTCCCAGCAGGGATTGTGCTGGAGGCTACTTGCCAAAATAGGCAGGGCAGTCACTGAGCAAAAGGCCCAGGGAAAAGTTTTTTTAGTTACTGTTGAGATTGAGGACCAAAATATAATAGATTCATTCCTCTCTGAGGTCTGGTGAGCGGGAAGAGTCTATGAGTCCTGCAGAAAAGCCAGGGACCATAGTGCTGAAAGTTTAATGTTGCCGGGATAAGCCTTCTCCAAATATTCATAAGTAGGTGCTGAAGGAAAAGAAGTGGTGGGGGCTGGGTGGGGTGGCTGGAGTGATGTGGGCACATGGAAAACCAGGATTTATGATTCTTCCACTTGGCCTGCTGGGAATATAAGCAGACTTAACAAAGGTCGCTTCCTTTTGGAGTTTTCTAGACAGATTGCTAAGCAGGAGGGGGTTTTGCTTTTCTTATTAGACTAGCAAATTGTTGTTTCATCAATGTTTTGTTGCCAATTTTCTTCAGCAGTTTAAAGGTATTAGGTCAGAAAAGAAATCTCAGATTATTGGAAAGTGAGGAAAATTTGAAAAGGATTAACAGGGTAATTGAGAGAGGACTGAGTAGTAGAATATTCTTGTTTCGTAGCAAGTGTTCTTTTTTCCGCGTTATTATTCTTTGTTGTATTGATACTGAATGTTCACTAGAGTAAAAGTAGAAAATACAATAAGTTGAAAAGAAAGGAAAAAAGATCAGAATTCCTGTCCCCTTCAAGACTTTTCATTTTCAGATATGTGCATTGAAAATATTTTCCCCTTTTTAACAAAATGGCAGTTCTTTCACAAACTCTTTTTTAGCCTTTTTCCATTTAGCAATGCATAGTAGGTAGTGTTCTGTATTAACGAATATAAATCTGTATCTCAGTGGTTGTCATAGTACAATATTGATATTATGCAGATATGCCATAATTTATTTAACAGGCCCCTTTGGGGAGAAATTTTTGTTGTTTCTAAATTTGCTTTATGCATTGATAAAGATCCCTTCACTTGCACATGATTTCTGCCATAAATTATCTGGAATACTATTGAATATGTATTTGGCTTCCCCAGTGGCTCAGACAGTAAAGAATTTCCCAATCCCTGGGTTGGGAAGATTCCCTGGAGAAGGGAAAGTTTACCCACTCCAGTATTCTGGCCTAGAGAATCCCATGGACAGTGGAGCCTGGTGGGCACAGTCCATGGGATCACAAAGAGTTGAGACATGACTGAGGGACTAAGCCAACAGCAAACTGAATATTTACTGTGTATAGCACTGCTAGATTTGATTCTCTCTGAGGAATTATTTGCATTATACTGAGTAGGGCTGCTCTGGATCGTCATTGCTTCTTGGGCTTTCTCTAGTTGCGGTGAGCTCTTCATCAAATGCTTCACTGATTGCTGCTCTTCATTGAAGTGCTTGGGCTTCTCATTGCAGTGGTTTCTCTTGTTGCAGAGCACAGGCTCAAGGCACATGGGCTTAGCTGCTCCACATGTGGAATCCTCCCAGATCAGGGATCGAACGCGTGTCTCCTGCATTGGCAGGCAGATTTTTATGTCCTCTGCCACCAGGGAAGTCCCCTGAGTAGGGTTTTACAGATGTAATGATATGGACATACATATAGTATACATGCTTAAATATGTAATTGTTCACAGTCGAAATGGTGGGTGGGTGACCTGTGGCTATACAAGAAGTTAAGTGTGCTTTAAAATCACAATTTTGTCATTAGCTACCAGGCAGTCACTAAAACCCACAAGTAGATTTCCAGGTCACAGTTGCCAAGATTTGCCTGCCCGGAAAAAATGCTAGAGGCAGAATAGCAATTGTAGCTCTGAAGCCCATGTGGGCTCTCATCCTCCACATACTGGGCCAGTTACAAATTTCTCTTCATGAGTCAGTAAGATGGGGACGATATGAGGATTGTTATGAGGATTAAATAAACCAGTATTTGTAAAGTGGCTGAACAATGCTTGACATGCAGAGTAAATGTCATATAAATATTTGTTAAAATTTAAACCCCAAAAGAGCTCCATTTGATGGTGGAATGAAGCAGGAACCCTGGAATTAGGCAATGGTGCCATCCTTCTCGCAGTGGGATGACTCTTTACCAGAAGTTCTTCTCTCAGATTGCTTAAAATTTCACCCATAGAGATGAATCTTGGCTAGCATGACAGCTTGTCTTAAATTACTGGTAGTACATTACTAGATTCTTAGGAAATTTAAAAAGTACTGATTGAGCTCAAGTCTCCATGAATCCTTCTGTCCCCAATCCCAGTTCCCTGTTTGAGGAGTTTAGTGTGTTTTCCCTTGATACCTTTTTCTGTGCACTTACATATTATATGTGTGTGTGTGTGTGAAGTCGCTCAGTCGTGTCCAACTCTTTGCGACTTAGGAAATTTAAAAAGTACTGATTGAGCTCAAGTCTCCATGAATCCTTCTGTCCCCAATCCCAGTTCCCTGTTTGAGGAGTTTAGTGTGTTTTCCCTTGATACCTTTTTCTGTGCACTTACATATTATATGTGTGTGTGTGTGTGAAGTCGCTCAGTCGTGTCCAACTCTTTGCGACCCCGTGGACTGTAGCCTGCCAGACTCCTCTGTCCATGGGATTCTCCAGGCAAGAATACTGGAGTGGGTTGCCATTTCCTTCTCCAGGGGATCTTCCCAACCCAAGGATCGAACCCGGGTCTCCTGCATTGCAGGCAGATTCTTTACCAGTTGAGCCACCAGGGAAGCCACCTATTATATGGGTGTATATGGAAATATGTAGAGGTTTTTGCATGTTTCTCACCTTTTTCTTTCTCCCTTCCCATCTCTTCCTCCACCTTCTTTTTAAAAACAGAAGCGGCATGTTGTTCTGCAACTTTCTTTTCCACACTTCCTTTTAAAGTGTAAATGTTAGCAGTTCTTGCTGTCCTGGGACCAGCTAGGTGAGATCTGCGTTCTGATGGATTTAAGATAAGGTACCTAGAAGTAGCAGGACGCTGGGGAAAGTGAGGACTGTGCGGAGCCTGGGAGAGGGACTGCAGAACAAGCGGTCCTGAGAGCAGAAAGGTAGACAAATGCTACCCTCTTTACACCTTTGCCTCTTAACATAAGACTTCTTCCCTGAAAAGAGTATCCAAAACAACACATTAAAAGGGGTAGGAAAAGGAGATAACACTCTTGATTTTAAAACTCCTGAAGTGAAATTGTGGCAGTTGTAGGACTAGGAGAGAAAAGCTAGGAGGTGAAAAGGGGTTGAGTCAGAGCAGAGCTGGGCCCTCTCTTCTGTGTCTCAGTCCAGGAATCGGAGGATTCCAGCTCCATCCTTTAGAACAGGCCCTGTTGTGATAGCCTGGGGGACTCAGAACGATTCATATGTAAATATGGGAAAGCCTGGGGGAAATGCCTACCCTATTCAAAGGATTTTAGGGGGTTGTGGAGCATTCCAGAGCGCTGGGAAGATCCTATTCTGCCAGCCTGGCCTTAGACCCATGGGAACTCTTGCACCAGCATTTTGATGCTGCAGGTAAGTCCAGGGTTGCTGGAACCCCCACAAAAGCAGGTAAAACAGTTGGCCGCCTCGTTCAAGTGCCGCTTGGAACCTCACCAGGAGTTGAAAGATTTTCCCCAGCAAAGAGCCAGCTTTCAGAGGCAAGGGAAGAGTGAGTGGCTGTTCTGTTTAACTCTGCTTTGGAATGTGGTGGGTAGAGTTGTGGGAAGCTGCCGGTTAACTGAATCGCTTCCTAGGAACTCTTCAGAATGAGCCTGGGACCGCGCACTAACCTCAGGGCATGGGGATGTCTTGGGATTTTGCGGGGGGCGTGGGGGGGACGGTTAATGAGACAAAAAAAAAAACACACCCATCCCTATTGGTTTTATCACAGTCGTAAGTTTGTGCTGCCAGCTCCAGCTCCTTAACACCTCCAGAGCTGCCCGAAGAGGAAAGTGGGACTAGTCTGCGCATTTTGTTGTTAGCTGGTGCCGCTGGGCCTCAGTTTCCTCTGGAGTGCTTCCCCAGCCCCAGATTTTATTGTTCTTTCAGAAAAGTGGAATTTTATGGTACCTGAACCATTTCTCCTTGGTGCATTTTACCTTAACTTAGTGCAGATGGTGTCTTCTGGCCCATTGTGGGAAAAGGACTATAGTTTGTGTTGAGTAAATTACCTTGTTTAATTTGCTCAGCAGTTCTGCAAATGAGATGTTGAGGCCCAGAGGTGAAAATGGACTTTATCAAGGCTCCCCAGTTAAATAATGGGGGAGTGTGAGTTTTACTGGCTCGCGGGGACGGGGGCAGGGGGCTCTCTCTCACTTGTTATTCAGTTGCTCTGTCGTGTCCGACCCTTTGTGACCCCATGGACTGCAGCACGGCAGCCAGGCTTCCCTGTCCTTCACCAGCTCCCGGAGCTTGCTCAAACTCATGTCCATTGAATCAGTGATGCCATCCAACCATCTCATCCTCTGTCACTCCCTTCTCCTCCTGTCTTCAATCTTTCCCAGCATCAGGGTCTTTTCTAATGAGTTGGCTCTTCACATCAGGTGGTCAAGGTATTGGAGTTTCAGCTTCAGCATTGGTCCTTCCAAGGAATATTCAGGGTTGATTTCCTTTAGGACTGACTGGTTGGATCTCCTTGCAATCCAAGGGACTCTCACGAGTTTTCTCCAACACCACAGTTCAAAAGCATCAGTTCTTCGGCACTCAACCTTCTTTATGGTCCAACTTTCACATTCATACATGACTACTGGAAATACCATAGTTTTGACTATATGGACCTTTGTTGGCAAAATAATTGTAGGTCTTTTTCTCCCCCTTAGTGTGTTTGGAATAATGGAATAACAGTTTTACATTTGGAGCCATTTCAAGCCAGATGTTCCTAGTTGGACCTAATCTTTGAGTGTTAATGTGTATGTGGAGCCTGAAGGTGACCCCCATCTTCAGAAGTGCCTAGCATTTTATCAGGGGTGAAGTGAAAGTCACTCAGTTGTGTTTGACTCTTTGCGACCCCATGGACTTCTCCGTGGAATTCTCCAGACCAGAATACTGGAGTGGGTAGCCTTTCCCTTCTCCAGGAGATCTTCCTAACCCAGGGATCGAACTGAGGTCTCCCGAATTTCAGGCAAATTCTTTACCATCTGAACCACCGGGGGTGGTGCCCAGAAAACCACAAATTAGCAAAACATCCCATAGGGATGTTTTCTTTTTGTTTTTTAAAGTCTTTTCAACAGTTTATAAATCCACCTATGTGGGGGGGGAGTGTTTTTGTGGTATTTTAAAAGAATTATTACCATTTCTTTCTCTTTTTAAATATAAATAAAAATCTGAGTCTCAGTGGGTTCAAACTGATCAGTGCTCTGGCATCTTACGCTTTCATGTAGTATAATTAATAGAACTTTGATTGAGCAACTTCACTTTCACTTTTGATTCCTGGGAGATAATAGCTTCAGGAGAATTTTTAAGATTCAAGGCAAATAAGCCCTGAGCTTTTCAAGTTGAAATTCCAGGCTATGGAGGAAGAATGGTGCAGGATTAAGTGGATTTAATTCAGGATTTGGATTTAAATATATTTAGATTCAAATCCCAGAACTGCTGTTTACTCACTACAGAGGCTGGAACAAATTGGTCAGTCTCTGAAAGCCTAGGTTTTCTTATCTGTTAAATGGGAGTAATAATACTACTTAAGAGTTTTGGTGTGAATATTAAATGAGTACAGGGACATAACATATAAAGCACCTGACACATGGTAGGAATTCAGTAAGAGAGCTTTTTAGTTCTTTGTTGAAAATAAATTTCTCTGCTCAACTTGCTGCTTCTGGCAACTGTATTTGGGACTGAAATTCCATAGGTTTAAAATTATAAATAAAATTTAAAATAAGGCCATTGAAAATTTTATGTAGACTACAATTAATTTAGTCATCATTTAGCACTCTGAAGTAAGATTTGAAGTTCTGTCATTCATTCTATCCAAAAAAGTAGTTCCAGAAAGAAAATTTCTAATTTTGTGTTCTTAAATTTTATCTTGAATAGTATCAAATTTATAGAAAATTGCAGTGGTATACAGATCTTTATTTGTATTTGCCAGTATTTAACATTTTGCCATTTTTTGTTTTCATTCTGTCACTTTCTCTACCCACACCCACACATGCACTTTTTTTCTTTACTATTTGAGACTAAGTTGCATATATTGTACTCCTTGGTAAGCACCAGTGTATAATATGGATATTTTCATACATGACCATAATAAATGTGCCATTTCAGGAATTTTTTTTTAATTAAAATTTTTATTCAATTTTAAACATTATTTTCTATTTACAGTTACTACCGAATATTGAATACATTCCCTGTGTTGTGCAATACATCCTTGAGCCTATCCTATACCCAATAGTTTGTACTTCCTGTTCTCCTATCCTTACTTCACGCCTCCCTGCCCATACTGGTAACCATTAGTTTGTTCTCTATATTTGTGAGTCTGCTTTTTTTGTTATAATCACTAGTTTGTTGTATTGTTCAGATTCCATTATGTAAGTGATATCATATGGTATTTGTCTTTGTCTGACTTACTTCATTAGCATAATGCCCTCCAAGTCCATCCATGTTGCTGCAAATGACAAATTTTGTCCTTTTTTTTTTTTTTTTTTACAGCTCAGTAGTATTCCTTGGAGAAGGAAATGGCAGTCCACTCCAGCACTCTTGCCTGGAAAATCCCATGGGTGGAGGAGCCTGATAGGCTACAATCCATGGGGTCGCAAAGAGTCGGACAGGACTGAGCGACTTCACTCAAGTATTATTCCATTGTGTATATATGTGAATGTATACCACATCTTCTTTATCCATTCATCTGTTGATGGAAACTTAGGTTTCTTCCATGTCTTGGCTATGGAATATAATGCTGCTATGCTTTATTCCTAGGGTGCATGTATCTTTTTGAATTAGTGGGTTGGTTTTTTTTTTTCTTCACATATATACTCAGGAGTGGAATTGCTGTGTCATGTGGTGGTTTTATTTTTAGTTTTCTGATAAACCTCCATACTCTTTTCCATAGTGACTTCACTAATTTACACTTCTACCAACAGTTAGGAGCATTCCCTTTTTTCCACATCCTTTCAACAGGTGTTAATTTCTGTTCTTTTCAGTGATGGCCATTATGACAAGTGTAAGGTGATCCCTCATTGTGGTTTTGATTTGTATCTCCCTTATGGTTAGAGATGTTGAGCATATTTTCCCATGGCTGTTGGCCATCTGCATTTCCTCTCTGGAAAAATGTCTATTCAGTTCTGCCCATTTTTAATTTTTTTTTTTTTTTTTTTTTTAATTGAGTTGTAGGAGCTATTTATATGTGTTGGATATTAATCCCTTTTGGTCATATTATCTGCAAATATTTTCTCCTTTCAATATATTTCCTTTTCATTTTGTCAGTGATTTCCTTTGCTGTGCAAAAGCTATTTGTCATATTTGTTTATTTTTGCTTTTATTTACTTTAGGAGCCAGATTCAAAAATATATTGCTGCACTTTGTATCAAAGAGTGTTCTGCCTATGTTTTCCTCTAAGAGTTTTATAGTATCTGATCTTACATTTAGATGTTTAATTCATTTTGAGTTATAGAGTGTAAGAGAATGTTCGAATTCCGTTCTTTTGCATAAAGCTGTCCATTTCAGGAAATTTTTAATTGGTTTACTCATGTACCCAATCTACAGTCTATATTGTATTCCAATTTCATCAGTTTGTCCTGTTAATGTCCTTTGTAACCTTTTTTCCCTGAGATCAGGATTCAGTTCAGGATCACACATTGCCTTTACTTGTCATCTCTTCAGTTATCTTTAACTGGGAATTTGTCCTCAGGTTTCCTTTGTCTTTTATGACAACGTTTTGAAGGTTACAGATCCCTATGTTTGTGTGATGTTTCTTCAAGATTCATTTCAGATTATGCTTTTTTGACTGGAACACAACATAAGGGAAATTGTGCTGTTTCTAGACATGACATTTGGAAGCACATGATGTCTGTTTCCTTAATTGGTAGTGTTAATTTTGATGAGTAGGTTTTGGTGTTACCCATTTCTCCACTGTAGAGTCACTTTTTCATTTTTGGAATAAGTAATGTATAGTAACTAGTTCAAAACTGCAGATATCCTGATCATCATTAAAACCCTATCATTAACACTGGAATCATCCATTGATGGTTTGTGCTTGAACTAAATTTTATTTTG
Organism: Cephalophus harveyi; assembly: GCA_006410635.1. Taxonomy (NCBI): domain Eukaryota; kingdom Metazoa; phylum Chordata; class Mammalia; order Artiodactyla; family Bovidae; genus Cephalophus; species Cephalophus harveyi. Next base: position 258,437 of record SJYT01001750.1, read on the forward strand.
ATGGCTGCAAAATACTGATTTTTTTTCTCATTCCGTTATTTCTTATATATGTGTATATATATTTATAATTTTATTTATTTGTGTATGGCTCTGCTGGGTCTTCATGACCTTGTGAAGGCTTTCTCTAGGTGGGGTGAGCAGGGGCTGTTCTTTGTTGTGGTGGGCAGGCTTCTCATTGTGATGGCTTCTCTTGTGGAGCTTAGGCTTTAGGCACCCAGGTTTCAGTAGGTGCAGCACTCGGGGTTGGTAGTTGTGGCTAGCTGGCTCTAGAGCACAACCTCAGTAGTTGTGGTACACAGGCTTAGTTGCTTGGTGGCATGTGGGATCTTCCCAGACCAAGGATTGAACCCACGTCCCCTGCGTTGGCAGGCGGACTCTTATCTAGTGCACCACCAGGAAGTCCTCTTCTGTATCTATTAGCTGACATTCTACCATAAGAAAGAGCATTTCTCTTCTCCCCCGTTTATTTATGTATGTATATATTGTTGATGAGAGTTCATGGGTTCTTATTTCAGTCAACAGATTACAATTCATTGCTGTGCTTATTTATTTTGATATTCGAATTATACAGATTTGGCCAGTGGGAGCCCCTTCAATTTGGTTCCATGCCCTTTCAACACAGTCCCATCATTTTCCTCAGCATGTCCTTATTTTCTGCCACAAGAGGTTTCAGACTTATCTACCTTTCCCTTGCCTTGGAAAGAGCCATTTCTCCAAAGAACTCTGGTTCCTTCTACTGGAGAATGGGTTTTAGAAACCAGAATCTGAGTTAACACTTTTTAAACATTGGAATTCCTAAATTCTTAGTGAAGGGGCAGTGGGGAAGGATTTTGGAGACTAAAATCTGATGTGAAAGCTTAGTTTTCCATGAGTTTAATAGTTTGAACACTTGTGTTTTCACTTCTTAGATCTGGGTAAAAGTATTCTTGTAATCCTACTCAGACTTGCTAGTATGTTTACTTACCAAAGTTGTCATTTTTTTAAAGTGGATCTTAAGGAATTTGAAATAAACAACAGAGATTGCTTCACTGTTGAAATTTTCTCAGTTGTTTATTTTAGCATTTAACATCTATTTAAAATAAACAAATGCCATCTCATTTTATATATAAGATAATGGATCTCTCATCATATATATCTAAGTAATAGGTATTTGTAAAAGCTAATGACAAAATGTGCGTTTGTTTTCAGTTTTAGATCATGTAGTGTGGCTGCAGAGGTTTTTTTTTTTTAATTGAAAATACTGTTAAAGAACTTTAAATTTATAGTACATTTGTATCTTCCAGGACATTTGAAGTAACAGAACTTGGTTGTGAGTCTTCATTATTGTTTTGATAGGGAAAAAGAAAGTGAGTCGTTCAGTCATGTCTGACTCTTTGTGATGCCATGGACTATACAGTCCATGGAATTCTCCAGGCCAGAATACTGGAGTGGGTAGCCTTTCCATTCTCCAGGGGATCTTCCCAACCCAGGAATCGAATCCAGGTCTCCCTCATTGCAGGCAGATTCTTTACCAGCTGAGCCACAAGGGAAGCCCAAGAATACTGGAGTGGGTAGCCTATCCCTCCTCCAGCGGATATTCCCGACCCAGAAATCAAACCGGGGTCTCCTGCATTGCAGGCGGATTCTTTACCAACTGAGCTATCAGGGAAGCCCAAACAATTCTTAAATACTTTATTATATACTAATGTTAATCTGCCATCACAGTAATTGGGTTAAGGTGGGCCATGCAGTCACCCAGATCTCAGACAGATAATTCCTACCTAGTTCTTGTCTTTCCTGTAGCTGGCATTGTTATGTTTCCATAATATTCTTTTTAACACATGCTAGCTATATCAGTGTTTGTAACATCCAGCTTGGTATCTCTACTGCTAAGTTCCTGAAACAGGTTTTATACCTAATTAAGTGAAAGCAGTTCTTTATAAAAACAGCACATCCTTCAGCCTCTTTTGCAAGGTGACTTTCGCCACTGGTTTGTCCTCAAAAGGGGCCAGCTGCTTGTTTTTAGGACAGATTCTAGAAATGGTATCTCATAGATGGGAGAAGTTCTGTCTCCAAGCTTGCTCAGCTCTTCATCTTTGTGATTAGAATGGACTTGGGGGTCAGATTTCCTGATGGTCAACAATCATGAGACCTTCAGTTCTCAAAGAATGTGCTCTTTTCAACTCAAACTGTTGCAGAGGCCTGCTTTCATAGCTACTGACCCGTTCTCTTGTTCCTTCTAGAAATGACGCTTCTCTCCTCCCAGTCTTCATCACTGATGGCCCCTTCTGGTTCTGTGTCCACTGAAAACCCAGAGCAGAGGATGCTAGAGAAGAGAGCCAAGGTGATAGAGGAACTTCTTCAGACGGAAAGAGACTACATCCGAGATCTGGAGATGTGTATTGAGCGGATCATGGTACCCTTGCAACAGGCACAGGTGGGAACTATGGGAGAAAGTGAGCTTTGCTATGAACATGGTTCTCCAGGCCTAAGGCTTAGGGTACGGGAGCTTTCACCACAAAGATTTATTGGGTTTGAAATAAAGGTTGTGACTGCTGCTCTTAATTCAAGGGCCCCAGTTGACACGTGTCATCAACTTAAGCCTTCACCATCCTGTCACTTATCAAGTCTGTTATTAACTTACTAACTTACTGCAATAACTCCTAGGACATTTCCTGTTTCTATGGCGAAAACAGTTCCAGTGAGTCTAGAGTTACCACTTTACACTTTACTGGGAAGCTGTGCAGTAATACTAATATAATGAAGTCTGGTGATGGTTTACCTGGCTGTAGCATCTGATTTACAGGTTTATTCCAGAAACTCTTACTAATACGTGTATGCTAGACACTCTCTTAAATGCTGGAGATGAGGCAAGGGAGAAGGTTAACAGTATCCTGGGGATTTACAGTCAGTCCTGTTGCTTGTTACTTGACTACCTGGGCTCAGCTTGGGTATGGACTCCTGGAACAGTCACTCATAAGAACTCTAGGAAGAGGATGGTGCCGTCAGATTTTGGGTCCTGGGTGGAATGTCTGTCTCAGTATAATAATTGTACAATTATTATACAGTTACAAAAATTGGTTCTACAGTTATTTCACTATGGTAATGGGGATAGGGGAGCAGAAAGTAGTTGGATCAAGGACAAAAGGTGACACTGAAGGTGATGTTAGATGTTCCCATTCTGGAAACCTCATGAGAGTGGTGAAGATAACCTTGAGCAATTTTTGTATCATCCTTGAAGAGATGTTCCTAATGTGAATGATATGCTATTAATTTTATTTCTATGCACCTTTGTTTTCTTTTCCATTTTCAGATACCAAATATTGATTTTGAGGGACTTTTTGGAAATATGCAGATGGTGATTAAGGTCTCAAAACAATTATTGACTGATCTGGAAATCAGCGATAACATAGGTATGAGCCCCTGTTGTTATTTCAGAAACAGGTTTTTCTTTCTTTTTATTTTTTATTTTTTGTAGGAGACAGAGGAGAAGAGCACTGGTATTTAATAGTTTTACTAGGAAAATGAAGTTTTAGTTACTTAATTCCAAAGTTATTTGGTCTACTTTGTGATGATATAGGATGCTTGCAATAGAAGAAATTTTTGTTGTTACATGGTGTGATATTTTTCAGATTGACAGTTGCAGTCTTTTGGTGGGTCATGAGATCATTTTAGGACCCAGTAACTCTGAGGGTTTATCTTACAGCTAAGGAACCAATCACATTTAGATAAACCCCAGTATTACAGTAGGGTGCTGGTAGATTCGTCCAACTTTGTGCAGGAAGAAGACATTGTCTTTGTTATTCTGGTCAGGAACAAACCTGCCATCTGTCCCGGAAGGGGAATCTGTCTCTGTCCTCCAAGGCTTTCTGTTATACAAACATCCTTGGAAATCTAATCTGGAATAAGAACTGTCCCAAATCATGTAGAAGTGCCATGGAGAATTGATCTTCAAAAGGTTGCCTTTCTTTATCTTTACTCTTATTAATCTACTGAACAATTTCTTAAAAAAAATTAATACCCAGTATATATATATTTCCAATAAAATAGAAAATATCAGAATGCACTGTAAATAATAACTACAGTTTTTGAAGTTTTTATTTCAGGTCTACATATGTGTCCACTGAGTCATGATTTAAAATGTGTTTATTCACGTGGGTCATTGTCAAAAACGTTTGGAAAACAATTACCTATTTCTTATAAACAAGGGAATTGTGTTAGTTGTCTATTGCGGTGAAACAAATTATACTAAAATTTAGTGCCTTAAAACAGAAACAGGTCACATTTCCTTTGGTTCAGGAATCTGGGAGTGGCTTAGCTGGGTGATTCTGGCTCTGGGTCTCTCCTGAGGTTGGAGTCGAGCTGTTATCTGGGCTGCCAGCATCTGGGGCTCAATCAAGGATCTGGTCCCAAAGTTCACTCAGATCCTCAGTCCTCAGTTCCTTGCCATGTAGGTCTCTTCACTTTCATGACGGTGGCAGCTCGCTTTCCCCAAACGGTGTGATCCGAGAGAGAGAGGAGGCTTGAGATGGGAGCCAATGTCTTCTATAACCTGGTCTCAGATGTGACACACCACCGCTTCTGCCGTATTTTACTTGTCATACAGACCAGCTCTGGTACCATGCGGGAGGGGACTTCCTATTACTTTGGTATTTTATTAGAATCAAAGTGACAAGATGTTACCATAGTTCTAGCCATCCCACTACACACATCACAACACCAACAGAAGGAAAAAGTGACCCTGTGTCATTTAAGGATAAGCGGACCTTTCCAGAGTCCCCTCACTGGATTCTCTCTATTTTTCATTGACCAGGACTGGTCACATGCATATGCCTACATAGATCACTAGAGAGGGGAATGGGATCATGATGTTGACTGAAGCTAGGTGGTGCTGACCTGACTCACCAGGGAGAGAAGTGGATGTAAGAATGGTCGGGGCTCTGCCCTCCTGCAGAAAGGGGTGGCGGCTGTGGGATGGTAGGTGATAGTGCAGCCTGGTTAATGGTTCTCCAGGGTTTATTGTGTTCCACACACCCTTTCAAGATATGGCAAGCTTGACTGCACTTGTTCCCTGCAACAGCCCTATGCGTTAACCTGCTATTAATCTTAGTTTCCAGATGAGGAAACTGAGACTTTGGCAGGGGAGTAACCTGCCCAGGGTCACATGGCTAGTACTCTGTTGGACTGACATTCAACCTCAGGTCTTTCCTGTTGTCTCTGCATATGCTGTTAGCCTCTGTACAGAACAGCTGCTGCTGCTGCTAACTCACTTCAGTCGTGTCCGACTCTGTGTGACCTCATAGACGGCAGCCGACCAGGCTCCTCTGTCCATGGGATTTTCCAGGCAAGAGTACTGGAGTGGGGTTCCATTGCCTTCTCCGACAGAACAGCTGCTTATGTATTAATAGTACTTTATGGAATGGCAAGAGAAACTGAGGCCTGGGATCCTGCTCTCAGCCTCACTGGAGAGGCCAGAGGTCAGGAAAGTTGAGGAAGGAGACGCACACATTGACTGGAGGAAGCCATGGTGACCCCATTTTTATAGAATGATATTATTACCTGTATATTATGACAACAATAAAAGAAATGAAAACAGAATATCCATAATCTCACCCCATATGATTTTAGCTATTTTATTTCTCTCCTTCCCCTCTTGCCCCAAGACACCAGGAATTTAGGTAGCAGACTGAGATGAGCAGAAGGCACGCAGAGGATGGGGGAGGAGAGGGCCTAGGAACCAAAGGGCTTAGGGCCTGAGAAGAGGGTTAGCTTTACAAGGAGGGACAGTGTGCAGTGACCACGATATACAGTAGGCGAAACTGAGGCTGAATGAGCGCACCAGGCTGGGGGGCTTCAGTCTTGGTCAACAGGAGGCCAGACAGTGCGCTCAGGGGGAATTAATAAAGGACAAGGTTTTGCATATCTGATAAGGGAAGGTTCTGGAAAGTCAGGGAAGGCAAATAAAAGCATTGTTCAGCCACTTGCAAAAGGCAGATTGACTTGACTTGCATAAACAGTGTTTTATTTTTCTTAAGTTTATTTTAATATGTAGTATATATTTTGATATATAAATATATATTTTAAGTGTAAGTTACTTTTAGTATATTCACATGGCATAAAATTTGAAAGGTACAGAGAACTGCTTAATGAAAACTGTCCCTGCCACTTAGCTCTTCTCAACCAGAAACAACTCATGTTACTAGTTTTCTTATATCTCCTTTTGGAGATTCATAACTTACATATGTATTTTCTCTACCCTGGTCCCCCATCCCCATTTTTTAAAAAAATTAGATAAACAGTAGCATACTATTCAAACTGCTCTGCAGTACGTTTGACTCCCCTTTTAAAAGTATGCCTCTCAAGCAGTTTTTAATCACCTAGGAATAGAAATGAAAAAAGTATACAGTGGATAATGTGGTGAAATTCCAGGGTAATCCGGGATGCTGGAGAAAGCGTCTTTGAATTGTAAGCCTGATTGGAGAAGAATTCTAGTACAGGCAGGACAAGGGTCCACAGGGAAGGAGAGAATAGTCAGTGTTCAGGGCTTGGATGACTTAGAACATGAGGAGGTTGAGATGAGAAAGAAGTACCAGGAGACTCTGACTATCTGGTAATATGTAAGGAACTGGCTTTTAATTATTTTAAACATGTCCCACAGAAAGATATTTTACAGAACGGCCAGGATCCACGTCTGTGCTTGCTTTTACTGTGTCCAGTGTTTTCTGTTCGTTTCTGTTCCATTCTGTTCCCTCAGATATGTGCTGATCGTACCCATAAAGTAGAGTCCATGACCTATTCATGGGTTGTGACCTAAATTTGAAAAGACACTGTAAGTTCAGGCATAACTTTGCTAGGTTGTAGTTGATGTAGAAGAGTCACAACTGGGGAGGCTGGAAACCCTTGAATGGAGGAGTGTGCAGAGTCATGGGTGTCAGCATGAAGGTTCTCGCAATGCTGGGTGGGGGGTAGGGGGATGGAGGATGCGAGGGGAAGAGGCCAGGCAAATATCAGCCGGTGAAACTGAATGGAGACGCTGGCGGCTCAGGGTCTCCACGGTGGCCCTGAAGGTCAAGCAGCCCCACTCTGGGACTCCTGGGCCCCTGAGGCACAGGTTAGACTCAGGCTGCCAGGGGGACAGCCGCGCCAGTGTGATGTGTGTGGACACAGGCAGGGCTCTTGGAGGAAGGAGCTGAAATTAAGGAAATAGATTTCATTTAAATAAAAAGTGCTCTGCATGAGAAGAGGGAATTCTATGGGACATAACATGCAGGAAACAGAGGTGACCTTTAGAGAGAGATGGGGCTCCCTGAGGGAGTGGCTCATGCCCAGAGCAGCTGGGGGAGAGGTGCTTGTAGGGGAAGCAGTAAGTAGGGCCATATGTTGAGGGAGAAGCTCAGGAATGAGAGGACGTGGTCTTTTGGGGAGCAGTGCAAGCTGAAGAAGGAAGGAGCAGGTTCTGAGAGAGGGAAGAGGGGCGAGAGGAAGCGTTTTAACAAATCAGGGAGTTTGCATGCTCAGGCAGCTGCTCCAAGTGCGACTGCTCTGTGGAAGTGTGTTTAGTGTGTGGAACTGTTCCTTTGCCCGACTGGTGTAGACTGCAGGGGGACGGGGGGGTCTGTGGGTAGATTTCACGGAGTCCATCAACTTGGATAGAAGTTTATAACAAAAATGTAGCACTGATTTAAGATACAATTGTAGGGAACAATGACTTTCTTACCAACTAAAGTCACATGCTCGTATTACATTAAGTTGTTGCAGGTATCTCGAAATCCCAGGAACAGCCCATGTTACCAGTTTCTTATGTCACTCATCACACTTGAAATTATGGTGTGTTCGATCATTGCTGTGTTTTGCTATTCAGTGTTTTATAAAGAAGTACATATATTACTATATCATAGATTCAGGGAGTTTTATATTATGGATATTTTGATATAATAAACGTCATTTATAGTCCTTGTATTTAATTTATGCACAAAGAAAAGATTAGAAGCTGCTGCCATAGAAGGATCTCTTTATCTCTGTGGAGATTTGGGGCTTTGGGAGCTAAGAGGTCTTTATAGGTTCTGATCACATAACTATATAGAGAGTACTTGATTACTCCTCCTGACTGAAAAGGGACTGAAGGCTGTTTCAGGAACTAGGTATGTGGGTGTGTGTGCATGTGTATAGGTTCTGAAAAATAAAACCATGGATGAGATAGTTCTCTTAATTTTGTGTTAAATAAGTAGAATTTTAAACTATTACAGGGAAACAGCTGCTTGTTTAAGGGATAGGATTATCTGATATTAAAGTTTGGTTGTATACCTTCCATTTAGGATGCTGAGAAGAGAGGTACTAAAAACCCTCCGTGTTTGTGTATATTCCACAGGACCTGTGTTTCTTGATCACCGAGATGAGCTTGAAGGAACATACAAGGTTTACTGCCAGAATCATGATGAGGCCATCTCATTGCTGGAAGTCTACGAGAAGGATGAGAAGATCCAGAAGCATCTTCAGGATTCCTTGGCAGATCTTAAGTAGGAGTTCTGAGCACTTCATTCCGTCATAGCTCTTTAGTTCTGCCTGTTGGAAGTCACTCCCATGTCTCTCTAGACTTCTTATGACATCTATGAATCTGTCGTATTTTATTTTATTTTATTTTATTTTCTGTCGTATTTTAAATATAAGCCATACGTCCTTGGAGATCCTTCAGTGTAACTTGCCCTTTTCCCGTTCTGTATCATGGAAATCTTAAGTAGCTTCCTGCTTGTAGTTATATCCATTAAAATCAGTTTTATTTATAATACAAGGTTAGCATTTTCAGGTAAGAAGTTGCCAGGAAGATAGTTTGGTCTTGACCATCGTGAGAGTCTCATGTCTTAGGGAGACAGGTTGTGAGGATGTAATATGTATCTGAGTAGGTCAGAGTGAAGTTAGGGGCGCACTGACTTTTTTAATAGACTAGAAATGTCACCATAAACATTCACAGTTCCCCTTTTATCTCGTGTGTTTTTTGTCTGCCCAGCTAATAGGCATTAGTTGGACTAATATGTTCTGGGAGGAATGTGAACATCAGCATCAGTATTTTCTCTAATCAGCTCTTTCTTCTTTTCACGCTCACTGCCTTATAGGAGCCTGTACAACGAATGGTGAGTTCCTGCTGCTTTTTTGTTTTCTTCTTTCATAGAAGCTAGAGGTCAAGGCAGGTAGACCTGCCTTGCTGAATTTTCCTCCATAGCACTTACGTCCAAATGACACTTTGTATAATGTTGGTTTGGTTATTGTTTGCCTCTTAGGCACAGACTCTTTCGGTTCACTGCTAAATCCACAGCACCTAGAACACTGCCTGGTATTTGTTAAGTGAAGTGAAGTTGCTCAGTCATGTCCAATTCTTTGCAACCCCATGGACTGTAGCCTACTGGGCTCCTCTGTCCATGGGATTTTCCAGGCAAGAATACTGGAGTGGGTTGCCATTTCCTTAGGTGCCTGGTAAATGTGAATGAATGAAGTTGGGAAGTAGGGTGAGAGAACGGAGCTGTATCAGGAACAACAAATACTGGCTACAGGCCCGGTGTTATTGACCGTTGACCAGAGTCTCTGTTTTCCCTTCTCTTGTAGGGGATGCACAAATTATATTAACCTGGGCTCCTTCCTCATCAAACCAGTGCAGAGAGTAATGCGTTACCCATTGCTGCTGATGGAGTTATTGAATTCCACCCCTGAATCCCACCCAGATAAAGTGCCTTTAACCAATGCAGTCCTTGCAGTCAAGGAAATCAACGTTAACATTAATGAGTATAAACGTCGAAAGGACCTGGGTAAGAAAAGCATACTTGCTGAAAAGGTGGCTTGCCCTTGAGAATGTTCTCAAAAGAATTAATTACTAAACCACAGGTGGACAGGCAGATGGTAGGTAATAGGGCTGTGGTGAAGAAATGGTAATAGAATTTGGGGAAAATGAGATCATGAAAGAAAGAAAGCAATGATGATAATAAAAGCACAGCCATGCATGTTGGAAATAAGGCATCTGTGACAAAGCTTATAGCAACGAGTCTCTACCAGGAGATAGGAAGACCAGTCAGAGAATGGCTGATCAGAACAGTTCCTCCAAATTGAGTGACTGCCTTCCCGTCTCACTGAAGGGAGTCCCTTTTGGTCCATTCTTGCATCTCTTTGCTCTGCATGTTTGCTTCCACTTAAGCTAGAAGCTTCTTGTCTTCCTTCAGAAAACCCCAGTTTGCCCACCTCTCTGGCCCAATCAGTCCTGCCTCTGGTCTGAGCCCCTCCCTTCACCCCTAAAACTGTGCAGTCAGTTGACAAACCACCCACTCTGTGATAGAGGACAAACTGAACCATGTCTTCTCTCTCATGAAATCTCTTGTCAAAACTTTGATTTTAAATACTCAATGAGTATAGTATGGTGACCATGCTATAATAAACTGATTTATCATTCATATCCTCAAAGAATCTATAATGTAGCCTCTCTGCCTGTCTCTCCACTATTCTGCATATTTATCTAAAATCATTTCCCCCTCCTGCTTCAGCTGTGTCACCCATGTTTATGTGTAATGTTGGCTGTGGCTGTTAAAGCCCTCTGGCCATCGAGCCCTTTGTCTTGGTTCATATCTCGTCATATAATGTCATCTTCATTTCCTACAACAGTTAAGTGTGCTCTTCTCTGCCACCCAGACTTCCCTTGCTACCCTTCTACTGTTATTTCTGGGGTTTTCTGCAGACCGACTGATATATGACACACAGTCAGACAACTCCTGCATAGCATTTCACTGTGTGAGATGATTGGATATAAATATCTCATTTGTGTATGAGACCATTTAAAGTGGGCAGGTACTGTTACGGTCTTCATTTTATTGGAAAGGAAAATGAGGCTCAGAGAAATTAAGTGAATTATTTAAGGCTACACTTTTTTTTTTTTGCCATGCCTCAGAGCTTGCAGGATCTTAGTTCCCTGAGTAGGGATTGAACCTGGGCCCTGGCAGTGAAAGTGCATAGTCCTAACCATTGGACCATCAGGGAATTCCATAAGGCCATGCCTTGATGAAGTGACAGACCCAGGCATTGAACTCGGAGGTTGCCTTGACTCCAGATCTTAGGCTTTTTCCCTTGTACCTCCGCGACCTTCCTTCATTGTCTCTAATCTTCTCCAGTCTCTGCTGTTCGTGTATCCGATCTGTCCGTAAATGGTGATTTGGATTAATATTTTGTGTGCTCAGTCATAAGCTTATTGAAAATAGGCACTAGCTCTAGTTTGGGTTGTTAGTCTCGTTAGTAGTCTATCCATGCTTGGAAGAGGGCTTTCTCCACTCACCAGTTTGACTCACTCCCCAGTTCTCAAGTACCGAAAGGGTGATGAAGATAGCCTCATGGAGAAAATTTCCAAACTGAACATCCACTCCATCATCAAGAAATCCAACCGGGTTAGCAGTCATCTGAAGCATCTCACTGGCTTTGCTCCACAGGTGAGGTTACTGCCCTTGAAGGTTCAGCGTGTCTTTGGCTGCTTTTCAGGGCTCCACAGGGCAGCCTACACGGTGTGAATTGGTAAGATTCCCCTCTTAGTATCCTCTTGGTGTTTGCTAGCTGGTAGATAAAACATCCTGCAGCTACTGTTTGTTTATTTGGCTGCCTTGGGTCTTAGTTGTGGCATGTGGGATCTAGTTTCCTGCCAGAGATTGAACCCATACCTCCTGCATTGGGAGCATGGAGTCTTAGCCACTGGACCATCAGGGAAGTTCCTCCACTGTTTATTTAAATCTACTGCCCCCCCTCAACCCTCTGTCTGAGCCTTAAGCTGCTTACAACACGTACAAAGACAAATCAGGAAGCCAAATCTGTCACCATGTAAGAGTTATCATGGTTTTAGATACCCATAAGGAGTTTATCATCTGTTGGGGAGACAAAATTGTGGACACTTGAGGGTAGAAGGGATTTAGGAGATCACCTAGTTCAACACCATACGTCACATGTAAGGAAATGTAAAGGCTAAAATCTGAGTGACTTGTAAAACAGCCACAGAGAAGATCCACAGTCTCCAAACTTCATGTGCTGAACCATGTGAATGTGATTACAGTCAGTGGAAAATACCAACTAAAGAATCAGTTGCTAAGCTTTGCAGTTTGATCTCTACACAGTGTGTTACTTAAGTAAACAGGAGCTCCGTGAGAGTGAACTTCATGTTGGCAAGATTTAATCTGAGCTTTAAAGGAGTTGGGCAGGTTTGGAATAGGGGGGGGGGG
>SJYT01001750.1:270757-323817 GCA_006410635.1 Cephalophus harveyi
GTTAGGGGGGGGGGGGGGGGGGGGGGGGGGGGGGGGGGGGGGGGCGCAAACCTGGCCGGTCAGCAGCACCGGTGAAGCCAACAGCTTGACCAGCAGGGGGTTTTTGTCAGGAACAGAGGGGGTTGGGTGGAGACAGGCGTGCCTGTGTATACTCAGGAGCTCTGTGAAAGCCTGGAGAAGTGCTTAAATCCAACTCCATATGATTCAGAAACATCAAAGGCTTAAAATTTAAACAAAAGATGCGCTTAAGAAAGATGCACTTCTAGTAAAATCAGCTGAGGGAGAGTCCAAATTTGCTAACAGCACTTAATTATTTTGAACAGATTAAAGATGAAGTATTTGAAGAAACAGAGAAAAACTTCCGAATGCAAGAAAGATTAATCAAATCTTTTATCCGAGACCTGTCTCTCTACCTCCAGCACATCCGGGTGAGTAAAGACCTTGCTCTTGTTAGAATTGCTGACAGTGTAATTCCAGCTGTTCTCCTATTCATCCGACATATTGCTTAACAAACATGGAATAACCTGGACTCAAATGACCATTATACCATGACAAGCTTTTTATTGGGATTCTTGCAGATTATTTAAAAGTTAAACATCAGAAGATCGGCACGGTTGTATTCATAGTAAGGGGACCTAGCTCTTTCTTCATCTCTTTCAGTCTTCACGCTTTTTTCCCTGTTTCCTATATCCAGTTATATAAGAAGCACTCATCACAGTTCATTTTGTCAGAATCATTTTGAAGATCAAATAGTAAGAGAATGGTTCCTATGGGAGGGGGGCGGTGTACTTCCTAATAATCATATTCATCTGCAACTGTCCGTGGGCCTCTAAGGCTGTTAGAGCCACGAATACGTCTAGAGAGTTGGAAGAACTTAGGAAATCATGGGGGCCCTGGTCTTCCTTGCCTGAGGCAGGGCTTCCTTCATGAAGTCAGATCCAGGACTAGAACCCTTTCTCTTAATATCTGTAATTTCTCTGCTGATTTAATAGAAATTAGGGCTTCCCTGGTAGCTCAGCTGGTAAGAATCCACCTGCAATGCAGGAGACCCTGGTATGATTCCTGGGTCAAGAAGAACCGCTGAAGATTTAATAGAATAGTGTTTAAATAAATATACCATATACCCCTGTCCCTCACACAGGAAAATCTCATCCTGTGAAATAATTTCCTTTAAAAGAGATCCTTTGCTTTTTTAAAAAAATATTTTTTCTTATTATTATCATCATTTTTTAACTAAGTAAAATGGTGCAGAATTCAAAAACTGCCAAAGGAATGTTGTTGTCGTTCAGGTCCTAAGTCGTGCCCAACTCTTTGTGACCCCATAGACTGAAGCAGACCAGGCTTTACTATCTATCACTATCTATCAGAGTTTGCTCAAATTCATATCCATTGAGTTGGTGATGCTATCCAACCATCTCATCCTCTGCTGCTTTCTTTTCCCTTTGCGTTTAGTCTTTGCCAGCATCAGGGTCTTTCCCAGTGAGTCAGCTCTTCACATCTGGTGGCCTGAGTATTGGCATTTCAGCTTCAGCATCAGTCCTTCCAGTGAATACTCAGGATTGATTTCCTTTAGGATTGACTGATTTGATTTCCTTGCTGTCCAAAGAACTCTGAAGAGTCTTATCTATTACTGAGTTCAAAAGCACCAGTTCTTTGGCACTCAGCCTTTGCTATAGTCCAACTCTCACATCTGTACATGACTGCTGGAAAAGCCATTGCTTTGACTATGTGGACCTTTGTTGGCAAAGTGATATCTGTGCTTTTTAATACACTGTCTAGGTTTGTCATAGCTATTCTTTCAGGAGCAAACATCTTTTAATTTTGTGGCTGCAGTCACTGTCCGCAGTGATTTTGGAGCCTAAGAAAATAAAATCTGCCACTACTTCTTTTCCCCCATCTATTTGCCATGAAGTGATGGGACCAGATGCCATCATCTTCATTTTCTGAATGTTGAGTTTTAAGGAAACTTTTCCACTCTCAAGGGGATCTTTAGTTCCTTTTACTTTCTGCCATCCGTGTGGTAATGTCTGCATATCTGAGGTTGATGATATTTGTCCCACCAGTCTTGATTCCAGCTGGTGATTCATCTAGCCCACATTTTGCATAATGTACTCTGCATATAAGTTAAATAGGCAGGGTGACAATATATAGCCTTGATGTACACCCCTTCCCAATTTTGAACCAATCCATTGTTCCATGGTTTTAACTGTTGCTTCTTGACTTGCATATAGGTTTTAACTGTTGCTTCTTGACTTGCATATAGGTTTCTCAGGAGACAGGTAAGGTGGTCTGGTATTCCCATCTCTTTAAGAATTTTCCAGTTTGTTGTGATCCACACAGTCAAAGACTTTAGTGTAGTCAATGAAGCAGAAGTAGATGTTTTTCTGAAATTCTCTTACTTTTTCTATGATGCTATGGATGTTGGCAATTTGATCTCTGGTTCCTCTGACTTTTCTAAATTCAGCTTGTACATCTGGAAGTTCTCGGTTCACATGCTGTTGACTTAAGTCATTATATTTCTTTTTCTGTGATTTGGGTGTATTTGAGGGCATTTCTATTATTTATTTATCATTCAGTTCAGTTCAGTCGCTCAGTCGTGTCCGACTCTTTGCGACCCCATGAATCGCAGACAACTCTCACATCCATACATGACCACAGGAAAAACCATAGCCTTGACTAGACGGACCTTAGTCGGCAAAGTAATGTCTCTGCTTTTGAAAATGCTATCTAGGTTGGACATAACTTTTCTTCCAAGGAGTAAGTGTCTTTTAATTTCATGGCTGCAGTCACCATCTGCAGTGATTTTGGAGCCCCAAAAAATAAAGTCTGACACTGTTTCCCCATCTATTTCCCATGAAGTGATGGGACCGGATGCCATGATCTTCGTTTTCTGAATGTTATTAGTTATCTATTAATCATTAGTTATCTATTGCAGTATACTTGCTTTACAGTGTTGTGTTCATTTCCCCTGCACAGCAAAATAACTCAGCCACACGTAGATGTGTATCCCCTCCTCCTCGGATTTCGTTCCCATTTAGGTCACCACAGAGCTTTGAGTACAGTTCCCTGACTGTATACAGTCAGTTCTCATTAGTTATCTGTTTTATACATAGTAGTATATAGATGTAAATCCCATTCTCCTTCCCAGCTTGGTATTCACACATTTGTTCTCTATATGTGTCTCTATTTCTTTACAAATCAATTCATCTATACCATTTTTCTAGATTCCACATATATGTGTTAATATGTGATATTTGTTTTTCAGTTTTTGACTTATTTCACTGTGTATGGAGGAAATGGCAACCCACTCCAGTATTCTTGCCTAGAGAATCCCCATGGAAAGAGGAGCCTGGTGGGCTACGGTCCATGGGGTCACAAAGAGTCAGATATAACTGAGAGACTAAGCACACTCCGTATGGATAGTCTCTAGGTCTATCCGTGTCTCTGCAGATGACAGTTTTGTTCCTTTTCATGGCTGAGTAATACAGTAATATTCCATTGTGTGTTTTCATACACCACATCTTTTTTATCGTTCCTCCATTGGTGGATATTTAGGTTACTTCCATGTTCCAGCTATTGTAAATAGTGCTACAATGAATACACAAGTTGTGTGTATCTTTTTGAATTATGGTTTTCTCTGAGAATATGCCCAAGAATGGGATTCATGGGTCATACAGTAATTCTGGTTTTAGTCTTTTAAAGGACCTCCATACTATTCTCTTGGGCTTCCCTGCTAGCCCAGATGATAGAGAATCTGCCTGCAGTGCAGGACACCTGGGTTTGATCCTTGGGCTGGGAGGATCCCCTGGATAAGGGAATGACTATCCACTCCAGTAGTCTTGCCTGGAGAATTCCTTGGAGAGAAGAGCTTGGCAGGCTACAGTCTACAGGGTGGGAAAAAGTCTGACACACTGATTGACTAACACTTTCATACTGTTCTCAACAGTAGCTGTATCAATTTACATTCTGGGGGCACTTATTTATTGATTTAATGTTCTTTTCTTATTGACTTATAGTACTTTTGTATATGTTGGAGGAAATAGCCTTTTATTTAAGATGATGGTTTACAAATACCACACACATGCACACACCCGTTTGTTGACTTTCGAATTTGCTTAAGATTTTTTTTGTGTGTAGAAGAGTTTTATTTTTGTGTAATCTAATAAAACTTTTATGACTTCTTCATTCCATGTCATATTTTAAAAGGTCTTTTCCATTCCAAAGTAATTTTTAAAAGATCTCCTATGTTTCAGTACTTTATCATTTTAAAGTCATAAATCTAGCTGAAATTTACATTAGCACATAAGGTTTGAGATAGGAATCCAGCTTTTTGCTTTTTATCTCGTTGTCATTAACATTTATTGAGTAATCTCCACTTTTTTATATGCTTCCTACATTTCTTTTAAATAGCAAACTCTCCTTATTTTAAAATTGTGATTAAGGGGTCTTCCCTGGCAGTCCAGTGATTAAGACTATTGCAGGGGGTATGAGTTCCATCTCTGATTGAGGAACTAAGATTCTGCATGCTGCAGGGCATGGCCCAAAAAAATGAATAAAAATTGGATTAAGTAAAGATCAGGGCTTATAAGACTTTTCAGGAGCACACTGGATTAAAGTGAGAGATTTGACCAAGTATATTTCCCTTGCCTTAGGACTCTTCCCTACAGTTCCTCTAATTTTGTTGTCTCCCTATTGACCATTTTTCCCCCCATGCTTTCTAAATACATAGCAAGTGTACACCAGAGCCCCCAGGTCTTAAAAGGCTTGTCTCCATAAGCCTTGGATGGGCAGGTCAGTTTGGTTGCTAACTGCTATCTCGGGTGGATGATGGAAGCCGGAAGTTCTGTCTGGTCTTACCCATGTTTGTACCTGGCCGCAGGAATCAGCATGTGTGAAGGTGGTGGCTGCCGTGAGCATGTGGGACGTGTGCATGGAGAAGGGACACAGAGACTTGGAACAGTTCGAGAGGGTGCATCGCTACATCAGTGACCAGCTCTTCACAAACTTTGTAAGTGACTCTTCAGCCTACTTTTCTTGCATTGGCCCTTTTCCCAGGGTTCTCTCTAACATCTGGCTCTTGGCAAAGTTCATGCTGTAGAGACATGCTTCCATGGACCAGGAGTCCCAGTGCCCTTTAGTTAAATTCATATCAGGATTTTATATTCAGAATGTGGCTTTCAGTCAGTCAGCTAAAAGGACAGGTAGGTCCTGCATATATGCAAAGAGATTTTTTTTATAGCTAGTGACCAGCCCAATTTCAGGGGACAAAGGAAAACTAGGAAATTTAATCTGGTATCACTGTTGATAACTGACCAAAAGAAAACAACTAAAGGATTAATGATTTTAAGAGGAATATTTCGGCACAGTTAATAGTTTAACAAGTAGATCTTTGAAATGGCACAAACTACTTTATAAAGACTACTAAATGTCAGATAGCTTGGGAAACTCTAAATGGAGAGAGAGAGAGATATCCTGAGTAGAAATGGATGGGCTTTGATAGTATCTTGGAGGTCTCTGGGTGCTTGAGGCTAAGAAAACATGATAGTTGGGAAGCTTACAGGTATTCTGACAGTAGCATCTTAGTAAAAATTTACTAAGTACCTATTTATGTTCTTTTTGTATCCATATTGTGCCCTTGATATCTATCCCTTTAGAATTAGACAAAAATCTTTGAAAAGTGAAAACAGATTATTATTAAGTAGTTATGAGTAGAAGATATGATGGGTGTGTGAAAGTTTCTGTACCCCAGATTTATGTAAAACAAAATCTTTTATTTTTTATTGAATTATGGTTGACTTACAATATTGTATTAATTACTTCTGTACAGGAAAGTGACTCAGTTATATATGTGTGTGTGTGTGTGTGTATTTATAGATTCTTTTTCATACTCTTTTCCATTATGGTTTATCACAGGATATTGAATATAGTTCCCTGTGCTATATGGTAGGACCTTGTTGTTTATCCATTCTGTATATACAGTTTGCATCTGCTAATCCCAAACTTCCACGTCTTCCCTCTTCCACCCGCTTCTACCTTGGCAATCAGCAGTCTGTTCTCTGTCTCTGATTTTGTTTTGTGTCATAGATAGGTTCATTTGTGACAGATTTTAGATTCCACATATAAGTGGTATGATACAGTGTTTGTCCTTCTGACTCACTTCACTTAGTGTGATAATATCTAGGTCCATCCATGTTGCTGCGGCTGAGTAGTATTCCACTGTGTTTATGTACCACATTTCTTTATCCCATTATCTGTCGAAGGACATCTAGGTTGTGTCCATGTCTTGGCTATTGTGAATAGTGCTGCTATGAATACATGAGGATGCATGCATCTTTTTGAATCATAGTTTTGTCTGGATATTTGTTCAGGAGTGGGATTGTTGGATCATATGGTAATTCTATTTTTAACAATTAAACCTTAAGTTAAATTCAGGCTATGTATAGACATGTACACATAAGTGATACCAGACAGATGGTCACATCTGGGTTATAATGCAACATCATGTTAATGTATGTACTTGAGCATTTGTTGTCAACTGTGTAGCTGTTTTGCCATACTCTTTGGTGTGTGCAGATTGTTGGGTGAAGAGTTACAAGCTGAGAAGCTTTGTGTGCAGACATCTGGTATCAGGTAGGCAGAACACTGTTGGATCTGCACAGGTTTAGCTTGGAGCAAAGCAGGTGGTGCAGGATGCAACAAAAGCCACCTGGAGAGTATTCTAAGAATAACAAATTTGAGACTGAACACCGTGCCTTTCTCATTTTCACAGAAAGAGAGGACAGAGCGGCTGGTCATCTCTCCCCTGAATCAGTTACTGAGCATGTTCACAGGACCCCACAAGCTGGTGCAGAAACGCTTCGACAAGCTTCTGGACTTCTATAACTGTACAGAACGGGCGGAGAAGCTGAAGGACAAGAAAACCCTGGAGGAGCTGCAGTCGGCGCGGAACAACTATGAGGCCCTGAATGCCCAGCTGCTAGATGAGCTGCCCAAGTTCCACCAGTACGCGCAGGGCCTCTTCAGCAACTGCGTGCACGGCTACGCCGAGGCTCACTGTGACTTTGTGCGTCAGGCGCTGGAACAACTGAAGCCGCTGCTCTCGGTGAGACCCTCCCTCCCCATGGAGAAGGGGACTCCCAGGTTCTCCCCAAGTTTTTTGGGCAATACATGTCAGGGTTGTCAAGCCATTATTAAGCTAGGCAGGTTAACTATGTTCCTGGGTCAAGCCCATTGGGAACTGGAATTCTTGATGTGCCTTGACAGTGCTGGGGATCCCATGGCCTTGAATAGTCTCTTTCCACCCTGAGCCACCCTGGAGGAGCTGGGCCGCTGGGCCTGCGGCCCCCTGGCTACAGTGTTGGTGGAGTTTCAAGGAGACTGTGCCAGTCCTGGGGTCTTTTACGTGTGTTCTTTTCTCCCCTCTGTCTCTGATCTCCTTGTGCATGGACTCCAGCTACTCAAAGTCACTGGCAGGGAGGGGAACCTGATTGCCATCTTCCACGAGGAGCACAGCAGGGTCCTGCAGCAGCTCCAGGTTTTCACCTTCTTCCCAGAGTCTCTTCCCACCACCAAGAGACCATTTGAGAGGAAAACCATGGACCGCCAGTCCACCCGAAAGCCGCTCCTCGGCATGGTGAGTGCAGCCAGCAACGCTCCTATGGCCTGGTGGTTAAGGTGTGAACTCCTGAGCGAGACCGTCTCGGTTCAGATCACAGTTCTGACAGTGACTCCCTCTGTGGCCTTGAGCCTCAGTTTCCTCAGGTCTAAAGCACCAATAATCGTTCTAGCTACATCATAGGGTTGTTTTGCAATTTAAATGAGTTGAAGTATGTAGAGCACTTAGGTGTTAGCCTGGTACATGGTAAGCATTACTCGAGTAAGCTATCATCAATGTTATTGATTGACTCAGCTCTGTCTCTACCGATTAACAATTTAATGAATTTAAATATTTTATAATAATTGGAGAACACAGGTTATTGAGTTCAAATCTGTCATGTGCTCATTCTTTCTTTACTTAGTATCACTAGGCACCAGCAGGGTGCCAGCTGGTACAGACTTCAAATGCCCTCTGCAAAGCATTCTTGGGGCCTAGTCTCTACAGTGAAAGGAGTTAATAAAGGATTAATATTAATACTTTGGTCAGTCAATTAAGGGAATTGGTTTAAGGATATGTTAAATCTGCCAGGCTCCCTATTTTTAATCATGTATTGGAAAAATTATCACTGGTCGCTCAGAGGTTAAAGCATCTGCCTCCAATGCAGGAGACCTGGGTTCGATCCCTGGGTTGGGAACATCCCCTGGAGAAGGAAATGGCAACCCACTCCAGTATTCTTGCCTGGAGAATCCCATGGACGGAGGAGCCTGGTAGGCTACAGTCCACGGGGTTGCAAAGAGTCGGACACGACTGAGCGACTTCACCTCACCTCACATACTGCCAGACAGTTATGGGCTGATCCCTTTTTACCTGGAGTTGTTTTCGTTTTGAACTCAATTCTTTCACATTCTGAAAAGTAGGGTAAGCCATATGAGGTCATAATCTACAAGACTGCTGATCTGTCTGTGCTTCAGTATTTTTGTCCCATATAATCCCGTAGACTGTAGACTGTTTTTAATCTTAAAATTAAAAAATAAGTTAGTTAAAAAAAATTTTTATATGATTTTAAAGTGAGTGATAGTCACTCAGTCATGTCTGACTCTTTGCAACTCCATGGACTATAGCCTGCCAGGCTTCTCTGTCCATTGGATTCTTTAGGCAAGAATGCTGGAGTGGGTTGCCATTTCCGTCTCCAGTGATCTTAAAAAAGGGTATCACATTTTTTATCACTTTACTTTTTCTTATTTTATATTATTTGTTTTTTAGAGATGAGAGGCCAAGATAAGGAAAGTCTCAGCTGTTTAGAATCATATAGCAGAATACAAGGAGACCTACTCATATTACTTAGATATTTTGATTCTTTAGGTGGCAGTTTAACCACATATTTTTATCACAGGATAACAGAGCTAAAACTAAGGATGTGTTAAATTTTCTTACTCTAGCTGTAAAGGCACAAAAACATGACCTAAGAGATTATGGTTTTTCCCCAGCCACACAGGCTGACTCAGTGCAGAAGCATGTGATAGAAGCTGGGAGCAGCTGGCTGTCATTGCCTCCGTTTCTGAGACTGACATACGTGATTACATACAACTGCTGGGGTAACAGCCAGGGAGGGGTTTAGATGATGGTATCTCTTATATTGCCTTTCAGCCAAGTTATATGCTCCAGTCGGAAGAACTTCGAGCCTCACTCCTGGCAAGGTATCCCCCTGAAAAGCTGTTCCAGGCAGAACGGAACTTCAATGCAGCCCAGGACCTGGATGTCTCACTTTTGGAAGGTGACCTGGTGGGTGTGATCAAGAAGAAGGACCCCATGGGCAGTCAGAACCGTTGGCTGATTGACAACGGAGGTGAGAACAGTAGAGGACAGATTGTTGTTGTCTAGTCGCTAAGTTGTGTCTTGATTTTCTGCGACCCCATGACTGTAGCCCACCAGGCTCCTCTGTCCATGGGATTCTCCAGGCAAGAATACTAGAGCAGGTTGCCATGCCCTCCTCCAGGGAACCTTCCCAAGGATCAAACCTGTGTCTCCAGCATTGGCAGGCGAATTCTTTACTGCTGAGCCACCAGAGAAGCCCAGACACAGATTGCTGCTGCTACTGCTGCTAAGTCGCTTCAGTCGTGTCCGACTCTGTGCGACCCCACAGATGGCAGCCCACTGGGCTCCGTCATCCCTGGGATTCTCCAGGCAAGAACACCGGAGTGGGTTGCCATTTCCTTCTCCAATGCATGAAAGTGAAAAGTCAAAGTGAAGTCGCTCAGTCGTGTCTGACTCAGCAACCCCATGGACTGCAGCCTACCAGGCTCCTCCGTCCATGGGATTTTCCAGGCAAGAGTACTGGAGTGGGGTGCCATTGCCTTCTCCGATTACCATGACTCTAAATGAGGAAAAGAGTGATTTGGGCTGTGCCTGAATCCTGTGTAGGCCAGCAGAAAATATGAGAGTCTTTGATTAAAGGGAAAATAACCTTAAAAGTTTTCTCCATCTAATGCTCAAGTCATTATAGAACAAAACCAGTTTTTTGGTTTTTTTTTTGAAAAATTCCAGAGAAGACTCTGGAATTACTTCACTTGCAAGATGCCTTGTTTTACATTTACAGGCACTGAATCCTGCCTGAAGGGTCCTTTGCCCTCTCCATCGAACCATAAGTTCTTGACATGTGTTTTGTGAACATATGAATTTAAAACTTGTAAGATAGGGTTTTTTGGCCCTCCCCACCCCAAACATAATTTTACCTCATGACTATTTAGGAAATGACTTTAAACACAGCTCACAGCTTTTTTTCCCCCTTCTTTCTGGTGGGAGTTGGGGTGGGGAAGGGGTACAGAATTGTTTTTGTAATATACAAAGAATAATGCCAATCCATAATTCTTTTTCCACAGTTCCAAAATCTTAAAAGCTTTGAAAATCAGAGGGTTTTTTTTTTTTAAAGAACTAATTTGCCCAAACCTGCCGTGATCTGAATCATTTGGTGACAAAACCTGAACAGATGATGAGGGGCTGTTAATGACCCTTACTTTTTCCCTTTTGCTGTGACTAGTCACGTTTTGCTACAGAAACCTGAATGGCTTTGACTATGGGGTGTTGACCCAGTCCTAAATCTCCAAATCTGAATTCCATAATACATCTGGCCCCAAATGTTTTAGAGAGGATTGTGGCTTCTGTAATAAACACCTGTATTCATACCATGAGAACTGAAAATTTTAATATTTCTCAGTTTATCTAAAAGTGTCTTGTGGATTTTTTTTCTCTTTCCCCAGCCCCCTATTCTGCTTACCCAAAATAATAAAGATTGAAGGAAAGGCAGGACAAAGGAAGGGGCCCCCAGGGCGATGGCAGGTGAGAGCCACCGATAGACCGATGGCCTCTTGGTGAAGATTCAGACTGTTTGAGCTCCCCTGTCCTTGGGTTGTTCCTAGCTCCACAGTCCTGATGAGTAAAGTGGTAGCAGGAAGCCCACAGGATCAGGATCAGCTCTTAGACCCTTCACCCCTTGCTGTCTGCCTAGGGGACTTCTCGCCATCACTCAGAAAAGAGAACAAATGCAAGCTGGCTTTTTTTTAGGTCCAGGAAACACACTGACGGTCAAGACAGATGACCCTTACTCAAGTGGAGGTTACATATTCCAGGTCCCTGCCTAACAGATAATTCTTTCTTATTCAGTATTATGGCAGTGTTTCCTATAGGTTAGAGATCTCAGTTCCTAATTTGTGCTAAAGGTTTTAGCTGAGGGCCCTCTCTGTCCTCATCTTAGGTAATTTATTGACATGAACACGTGTTCGGTGTGTATTCTAACTAATATAAGCAGTTTCCTACTCTAGTTCTCAGTGTTCCCACCGCATTCCTAAACCAGGGGGTGGAGAGGGCAGGGAGGCATATGGGAGGGGCTCTGTCAGGCTGAGGATGGTTTTTAAATCCCTTCTAACCACACTCTATGGACTTGAACAGATCCTTAGTGAAGTCTTCCGCTTACCTTTGCTCCCACGGTTTGGTGCTCTTTTAAAATGTCTTCCGCTGCTCATGCTCAGGCGTGTAGTCATTTTTGTTACTGTCTCTCAGTTCTCAGCAAAGCCCCTTGTCACTCACCTGTTGGACCGACAGCCACAGCGTCTTGTCTCTGCCCTCCGCCTTGCGCCCTGGGATGGCGTTTTCTCATTGTCTCCGGACATCTTATTCCCTCTCAGTATTAACCTTAAGCCATAGTTTCTCCTCTCTTGATTTCCTCCCGGCTCCTCCCACGAAAAGCTCTCGGTGTTTGTTTTTCCTCCCCGCAGTCACCAAGGGCTTTGTGTACAGCTCCTTCCTGAAGCCCTACAACGCGCGCCGCAGCCACTCCGACGCCTCCGTGGGCAGCCACTCCTCCACCGAGTCGGAGCCCGGCAGCTCCTCCCCCAGGTTCCCGCGGCGGCAGAACAGCGGCGGCACCTTGACCTTCAACCCCAGCAGCATGGCTGTGTCCTTCAGCTCAGGGCCTTGCCAGAAACAGCCTCCAGATGCATCTTCCCAGACAGAATTTGACCAAGCAACTCTCAGCGCATCCTTGAATTCAGACGGCAGTCCTTCCAGATGCCCCTCGGACCCAGACTCCCCCTCCCAGCACAGGCCCTGGGACTCGGGCGATGCGGTCAGAGACCTTCACCAGCCTGCCCTTACCCTGAGGAGCTCCCGAAACCCCAGGCATCCAGAAATGGCTGGTTCCTCCATGTCAGGGCGTAACGGGCAGGGTCGAGACCTCGTAAAAGCAGGCGCAAGAACAGCGCTGTCTCTGGAGGACAGACATGAACAGCCAGAGAGTAGCGAGGCGGAAGGAAACCAGGTGAGTGCGCCCGGTTTCCATGGTTACTGCGCTGCGTGTGGATGCAGGTGACGAGCTCTCAGGAGTGGGCGAGACCTGACCCGGCTGGGGGTGACCCTGGAGCTGGGCCCACAGATAAATCCTTAAAGGATTTTCAGAAGCTCACAGCTCCACTCTTCTGGACCTTCGGTGGCTGATTTCACAGGGTATAGTGTCGTGGAGCGTTTACCAGGTGTTACCATGAAGCTTTTCACACTCTTCGAATGCACGGATTCTTCCGTTGGTATAAAGTCTGCTGTTTAACTCATCTACTTAGTTTCTCATTCAAGCAACTAAATTTCTAGAATTCAGGAATAGAATTCTGATTCTGTTTCAGATTTTCCCATTCTTTTTGTAATGGCCCCTTCTTTGTATCATAAACATTTTAAACCTACATAATTTAAAGCCACTTTCACACCCACAGCCGAGGAATCCCTGGCCACCTGCCTTTGCTCACTTGCAGCAATGAGTCTCCAAGTGTGTCTTACCTTTGTCAGTGAGCTGTCTGTGGTTCTGACAAGCCCAGGACACACATCCCAGCTCTGGACCCACCAGCGGGCTGGTGGAAATGGACCAGGAAATGGCCCTTTCTGAGATTCTGACTTTGTGCAAGGATCTCAGTTCTAGCCTCATCAGCTCCAGTTCTTGAGCACCCTTGGGGGTGTGTTCACTGTGCCCCTGCGGGCCTCATGATTCCTCCTGATCACTGACCACCACCCTCGCTTTGCATGCTAGCCCTGTTACGGGCACCTAGTGAGCATCCTTCTTCCTTTGGGATTAGATGTGGGTTTTTCGTTGTTTTGTAAAGATTTTTAAATACAGAATTTCTGCGTTTCACGTCTCATCCATCTTCCATACTGACTGAAGCTTTTTTCCCCTTTTAAGACAACTCTGAAAGAGTAAGTGAATTTTGGTTTTCTTTAAAGCTGTCCTATTCATTATGGTAGCCATCAGCCATATTTAATTTAAGTTAGGTAAAGTTAAAATTTAAAATTAAGTTCTTTCATCTCACTAGCTGTTATTTCAAGTGCTCAATGGCCGTGTGTCTAGGGGCTGCCATATTGGATTGTCCAGATACAGATGGTACCCATCACCCTGGGAAGTTCTGTTGGGTAGCTTTGCTCTCAGATGTTTCCCATTTCCTAACTCACTTTCTCTCCCTCTCATAGGTCTATTTTGCTGTGTATGACTTCAAGGCACGGAACCCAAATGAGCTGAGTGTGTCAGCCAATCAGAGACTCAAGATCCTAGAGTTTAAAGATGTTACAGGAAATACAGAATGGTGGTTAGCTGAAGTCAATGGGAAAAAGGGTTACGTTCCATCCAATTATATCCGCAAAGCTGAGTACACCTGAGCCTGTTCTGCTTCTCACTCAACCTTGCTGCCTTCATTTCCTTCTGCTGAAGGGTTCTGGTGTCCGCCAAGAGGGCTCC
This sequence comes from Cephalophus harveyi, assembly GCA_006410635.1. Lineage (NCBI taxonomy): Eukaryota > Metazoa > Chordata > Mammalia > Artiodactyla > Bovidae > Cephalophus > Cephalophus harveyi. The sequence continues at coordinate 284,620 of SJYT01001750.1, forward strand.
TGCTCCTGAGACACTAGCCCTGCCACATTGCTTAACCGTGGCACAGTGGGGCATAAGTCTTGTTCTCTTTGATTGGGTTGTCAGCCTTGATGCTCACTAGAATCTCTAGAATTTGAAATGGACCCTGGTGCCTACAAGCGATTCAGTGACCGTGAAAAGAGAAGCAAGTCCTGGGGTCGGCCTTTGGAAATGAGAAATTTCCAATCAGAAGACCAGTATCCAATATATGCTAGAAGCTGTGCTATAGCATTAGAAGAAGTTGATGTTGGTTGTGCCATATTGAGTGGGGTGGCCCCATGCTCCATGATCAACTGACCGGAAACCAACTTGGATGAATTCTCTGGGAGCCCTTTCAGGCTGTGCCTCTGCATGTGGCAAGAAGTTTGTCAACATTGTACCAAATCTGGTGTTTTAAAACCTCAGTGTCTGGCACATATTTGCACACACACCCCTTATTTCTAAACATCCCTAAAACACTGCCATCTGTAATCTTTTTCTTATTTATTTCACCACATTTCCAGATTGGGCAAAATTCAACTATTGAGTCAGCTAAAAACGTTCATTTGGGTTTTTCTGTAAGATCTAATGGAAAATCCCAGACGAACTTTCTGGCCAACCTAGTACTTCTTTCTCCTTTTAAAAAATGTTTAGAATCTTCCTTTCCCCTGAACCTTCATATGAAAGATTCTCTTCCCATTAGGTGCTATCCTCCACACCTTGCTGACACCATCTCTGTACGGTCTGTGTACGATAATGTTTCCTGGCTTCTTTCCTGAAACTCAATAGCTGATAGACTTTCTTGGGAGAACGGGATCGGAACTCGCACTGTTCCCTTCGGGGGATTCATTCTGCAGTGGGCTGAAGCCAGTCCAGCCCAGAGGGAGACTGGATGCCTCTCCCCTTCTTCCACACTACTGTCCACAGATGAAGAGACCATAACGCACGTTTATCTCATTTGAATCTGGGTAAACAGTCCAGAAGTAGCTTATCCTAGACTTGGAAATAAGCATTTTCTGTTTCATCAGCCCCCCGCTTCAGAGACCATGGTCTAAGCCAAACAGAATCTAAAGTGCCTGATTGTACCTCCTCCACCTCAGGAAGATGTTTACTGATCCTAAGACACCCCCCCCTGAAGTTTGTATGTGAGCAGGGCTCTTATTCTTAAGGTCTGCCCCAGATTGAAAGCCTGCCTTGAAACAGGAAATCATGAATTTTGTCTTGCAAGAAAGGGCATGAAGAACAGCTTACAGCCTTTGCTCCTCCAAATGCACCTTCACCTTAAAGTCATGAGTCAGGAGACACCCGGGGGCTCCTTGGCCACCCCGGGGTCTGCTGGTCAATCAGAAGGCAGCAACGCAAGAGTCTCTCATGAATAGTGTTTATACCTAGAGATGTTTATATTTAAGTAGTTATTTTATAAATAAAAGCATTTTAAGGGCCATAAGTATGTTTTCTTGACTTTCTTCCTGGTTTAGCCTGAACCTTCTCATGTTTCTGAGATTTCAAGAAATGGGAGAGGCTAAGTGAAGAAACTCAGATCAGGAATTCCTTTTCAAATATGATTTCAGCAGAAACACTGTATACTCAAAATATGTCCATGCTGCATTTTAAGACATTTCGTGCAGTAAAATCAGCAAAACAGAAGAGCTGGGAATTGTGAGAGGTAAGTATTTCCCAGCCATTACAGATATGGAAACTGATGCAGCAGTGCTGAACTAACGTAGAGTCGGACTGCAGCTCAAGCCAGGTTGGGTGCTGGCCAAGGTGGTGCCAGTGAAGCAGTTGCCTGAGACTATTAAGGAATAGAGAACGTGGGCGAAAGGCAGACTCGAGAAAAAGCTTACAGGCCAGCGAGGCTAACGCTTATTTTACGAAGAAGGAAGATGGGGTCCAGTGACACTGTGACCTGCCCAAGTCTTAACATCAAGGTTTTGATGGAGCCTGAATCTAAACTTGGGTCAGGCTGAGCCTTTCCACCCTGTTCTGAGCCAGACTGACTTCAGACACTCAAGTGCATTGTGACCTTGGCAACTTACCCAACCTGGGCTTCAGCTTCCTTATCTAACGTAGAGATAATATTTGTTATCTGCCTCATGGGGTTGTGGTAAGGGTGGGATGAGTTAATACATAGAGAGTGCTAGGACATTGCCTGGCACATAGCAAACAAACTAGAGAGCCCTGGAGGTCCAAATCAAGGCATTTAGATTTGATGAGAAACTCCTTGTTACCTAAGTTTCCTAAGCAGATTGCCTGTTTATAGGAAAGCTTAATGATAGTGGGATGATTTGAGGGGAGGACAGATCAAAGGTCAGAAAAATCTAATTACAAAAAAATTAACTGGCTGAGATTTCAGATTGCTTGTGAATGGAAAAAAGCATCCTATAAAGATATGAAATTAGAGAACTGATGGAATCCTTAACAAAGGGGAGATCATTGGGATGGGAGCAAGTTTATGAGAAGTATTGTTTAACATGTCTGCTAGGTCTTGCTTTTTATTTTTCTATTGAAATGTTGTACAGTGTTTCAGGTATACAGAAAAATGATTCAGTTATCTATGTGTCAGATTTTTTTCTACTGTAGGTTATTACAAGATGTTGACTTTCGTTCTCTGTGCTAATACAGTAGGTCCCTGTTTATCTATTTTATATATAGTGATGTGTATCTGTTAATTCCAAATTCCCAATTTATCTCTCCCCTCTCCCCTTTGGTAGACCATAAATTATTTTCTATGTCTGTGAGTCTGTTTCTGTTTTGTAAATAAGTTTATTTTTATCATTTTGTTAGTTTCCACATATAAGTGATATGGTATGATGTTCATCTTTTTCTGACTTACTGTGATATTCTTTGGGTCCATCTGTGTTGCTGCAAATGGCTTTATTTCATTCTGTTTTTGTGGCTGAGTAGCATTCTGTTGTATATATGCACCATATCTTTATCCATTCATCTGTTGATGGACACTGGTTACCATGTCTTGACTGTTTTGTAAATAGTGCTGTGAACATTGGGGTGCATGTATCTTTTTGAATCAAGAGTTTTTGTGTTTTGCAGATACATATGCCCAGAAATGGGATTGCTGGGTCATACAAAAGCCCAATTTTTAGTTTGTTTTTTATGTATCACTGTTTGTTTTGAAGATGACAAATGGAAGTTTAAGGAAGGTTAAGCAAGTAGCTCTAGACCACACGGCTAGCAAATGGCAGAGCAGCGCTGCAAGGCCTGGCTCTCCCATTTACTGCCTGTACTGTAAGTAGGATGAGGTGCTGGCCAGGCTGCAAGCTGAGCCGCCTGTGCCTAGGTAGTGCAAACCAGCAAGGTAGGCGTCCTTAGTGAGTTTTCAGTCCATGGCTGATGAAGATGCCAGGAAGTCCTCTGGGTTCTGCTCGGAAGGGCAGCTGCGTGTCTCTTCCCTACTCAGCAGGCTCCTGTCCTTGCTGGCTCAGGCTGCGCCCCCACCTTGCCAGGGCTCTCTGGTAGAGGTTGCACACTGCGATCAGCCACTGCTGCTGCACTGGGAGAACAAGGGCTCCACCTACTGGAACTGTAGCCAGGCTTGCTTATCGTCCTCTTCCCCTCCGTGCCCGTGGATGCTCCTCCCAGAGCAGGCCAGGCTGTCCTCCTTGCCAGCTTACCGTCCTGTGCGTCCCCTCAGGTGAGGATCCTGCGGATTTCCCCCTATTTTTTAGTTTGTTTCAGGAACCTCCGTACTGTTCTCGATAGTGGCTGCTAGGTCTTGCCTTTCTAAGTGTGGTCTTTGGACCAGCAGCATCACCCGTGTAACCTGGGAGCTCATTGGAAATGCAGGCCCCACCCTAACCTTACCGAGTCAGGGTTGCAGGTGATTTGTATGCACGTTAAACTTGAGAAGCACCTGTGTAGGCTGTTTTTTTAAATAGAACTTTCTGCTATTGGAAAGTCACTCAACTGTGTCTGACTCTTTGCGACCCCATAGACTGTACAGTCCCTGGAATTCTCCAGGCCAGAATACTGGAATGGGTAGCCTTTCTCTTCTCCAGGGGATCTTCCCAACCCAGGGATCAAACCCAGGTCTCCTGCATTGCAGCAGATTCTTTACCAGCTGAGCCACAAGTGAAGGAAAATTCCATGGACAGAGGAGCCTCATAGGCTACAGTCCATAGGGGTTGCAAAGAGTTGGATATGACTGAGCGGCTTCAGTATTGGAAAAGTGTGTATTAGTCGCCCAGTCATGGCTGACTTTGCGACCCCAAAGACTAGCACACCAGTCTGCTCTGTCCATGGAATTCTCCAGGTATAAATACAGGAGTGGGTTGCCATTCCCTTCTCCAGGAGATCTTCCTGACACAGCGATCGAACCCAGATCTCCTGCATTGCAGGCAGGTTCTTAACCATCTGAGCCACCAGGGAAGCCTACCGTTGGAAGAGTAGGAGTTACAAAAAAAAAAAAAAAACACCAGGAAGGAAAGGGTGTCATATGTTTCTGACACAACAGAAATTTCCAAATCCAGTTTGCCTGCTTGCTTCCTGTCATGAATGTGCTCCCTTTCCTGCCTGGAGGCAGCTCTTCAGTGATGCTTTCTCCCAAGTGCCCTTGGAGAACAGGGAGTGATGGTGGGAATCTCCTGTCATCTATAATGTGTAGATTTCGGACCTCCCTCTCAAGATTATTTTGAGAACAAATAAGATGATTCTGCAAATTTTTGTGAACTGTGAGCTCTAGAATTACATGGTTTTAATAAAAGTTGAATTTTGTTTCACTCTCTTAATTAACTGTGAAGCTGGAACTCTGTGACCATTCTATTTCAGGGTCAGTACAAACAAGCTGTAAAAGAACATAGTTGTGCTCTGAATTGTTTCACTTGCAGAACCTTAGCCCTAAGGACTGAGAAACCTTGAGTATCATATAACTTACTCCTAAATCATCTCTCTGGTCATTACAGCTCACAGGATTTTTTTTTTTTTGGTTAGTTTTGGCTGTTCTGGGTCCTTATTGCTGCTTGGGCTTTCTATAGTTGTGGAGAGTAGGAGCTACTCTCTGGTTGGGGTGTGTGGGCTTCTGACCAATGGCTTCTCTTGTTACGGAACACGGACTCTAGGTTGCAGCTCCCGGGCTCCAGAGCACAGATTCAGTAGTTGTGGTGCATGGGCTTTGCTCCACGGCATGTGGAGCATCCTGGATCAGGGATCAAACCCATGTCTCCCACATTGGCAGGCGGATTCTTAACCACTGAACCGCCAGGGAAGCCCAGCTCAGAGGATTTTAAACTCGCATCTATTAGTACATTGTACTGATGAAGCTCTCACATTGCACCTGGGCTGGGTGAGACAGACGGTTCGGTCCCACAGAGCAGGGCTTATCTCTCCAATCTCTTGTCAGGGGAGATCCACAGCAGTGCTTTGCGTGTATCAGTATGGGAGTTTTCTACAACAGATTGCCGCCCTTGCAAGCTGCCAAGGAGTATCTGTTCCTTACCACCACTCACAGGTGGCCTGAAGAAGCAGACAGTGCTTTCCCAGAGGTGAGGAGAGTGGTGGCAGGAGCAAGCAGTGTCTCCACTCAGGAGCGTTTCTGGGGAGCAAGCAGACTTGCGGGGGCTACAGAATCAGCAGGGCTGTGTCACAAGGGCTATCTGCCTGTCTGGGTGTCCCCTGGGACTCCAAGAGGCGTCAAGCTCTCATCCTTCCCCGTGGCAGCCCTTCCCCAGGTCCAGCACCAGCGAAGCTGAAAGATCCCTGATCTCATGATCGCCTCCTGTCGTCGGCATCACCGTGATTCTTCCTGCAGTCTCAGGTGAGATCAAAATTTTACCTCCAAATAGGATTAAGCTGAATAAGATCTTTGCAATTTGGTAGAAGGGGCGAGAGCCATGAGCACTGAATTCAGTACCCACTTCCAGCTGGGCTTTAAAAGGTAGCTTTTTTTTTTAATGTATATTTGCGCTGGGTCTCAGTTGTGGCACGTGGGATCTTTGATCTTCTTTGTGACACGTGGGGTTTTTAGTTGCAACATGCAAATTCTTAGTTGCTGTGTGTGGGGTTTAGCTCTCCGACCAGAAATCGAATTCAGGCCCCCTGTATTGGGAACACGGAATCTTCACCAAGGGACCAGTTCCTTGAACCACCAGGGAAGTCCCTTGCTGGACTTTAAAGATGACATAATCCTCTATAAATTCACACTCCAGTGGGATTCAGTGAAGGTCAATGAATTATTAAACTGACTTCAGTTATAGAATATTAGCAATTTTATCAGAGCTACTTGGACTTATGATATTGTATTAGCTTCATATTGCTGCTTTAGCGACTTACCACTACTTTAGTGTAAAACAACATTTATTGTCGGTTCTGGAGGTCAGAAATTTGAAATCAGTTTCATTGGGCCAAAGTCAAGGTAGGTAGGGCTCATTATTTACAGCGTCTTCAGGGGGAAATCTGTTTTCTTGCCTTTTTTCAAATTCTAGAAACTACCTATGTTTCTTGGCTTCTTATGGTCTTTTTCTCCATCTTCAAAGCCAGCGGCACAGCATCTTCCAATGTCTCTGTTCCTGTCTTCACATCATCTTCATTCTCTTACAAGGATTCTTGTAATAACACTGGGCTCACCGGACAATCTGCCATCTTATTATCCTTAATCACATCTGTAAAGTCCCTTTAATTGTGTAAGGTAAATCCTTAAGGTTTTGAAGATTCAGTCATGGACATCTTTGGGGACCATTCTATCTGCTGCAGGTATGGAGCCACATGACATTTTGGAGGCAAATTATCTGAGAATGGAAACATGATCCAGTCCAGACTACACTGTTGATTCTAGAGCAGGAATTTGCAAACCTTTTCCCCAAAAGGCCAGATAGTAAGTACTTCAGGCTTTTTAGGCCAGAGAGTCTCACAACTTCATTGTCAAAGCAGGTATAGAAAATACAGAAAAAAAAAAAAAAAAATACAGAAACAAGCATGGTTGTATTGCAAAAACTTTATTTATAAAAATAGCAGGCCTAATTTGGCCCTTGTGCCATACCCCTAGCTCTAGGTTCCAATAAAACAAAAGGATTATGTTCAACCCATTAACACTAAAGCCAAGTATGCAGAAAACTTTAGACGGTTTAATGAAGGAAAATGAAAAGCTAGCCAAAGTGGAACTGTTTACAGATTGGAACTAATAGATGCATCAGCGGGGTAGATGTTTATGGAACCAGGAGGCATCTTTATGACGCCAGAATGTAAACCCTGACAAACCAGATCACAATGACCTGCTGCTGGGTGCCAGCTAACAAAGGAGCCAGCCGTCAAGGGTGTTAGCACCAAGTACCAGGGGTACAACCAGAAAATACCTTGACAGTCTTTATAGATGGATACCAATAAGGTTGTTCCCCAAAGAGGAACAAGTGGCTGTGGACTTGAGCAACAGATAAATGTTCCAAAGACTGCTGCTCCGGTGGAACCTGACATCCACAGGACAAGTGGATCTGAAATCAGCAGTCATCAGGCAGAATGGCCAGGTGGCTGTCATGGCGAGGACCAAGGTGACTGTCCATTCAGGACACTACCAGTGGGTCAACCAAGGGCTTGACTGTTAGAGTTGAAGAAAGGAAAACTATTCTTCATTCAGTGAGAACCAAAGTAGTCTTGAAAGAAATACTGTGTACTCTTTTCTTTTTTCCCCCTTTTTTTCTACTTTTCCTAAGCAATTGCTTTTTATACTGGAACAGTTAAATTCTATAGCATAACGAATTACTTGCATACAAAGTAAAAAGGAATACTATGAAAATGGAGTGTTCTTACAACCCAATTCTTTCCTGCATTTTTACAACTTTTGTCTAGTCTTCAAATACCGTGAAACCTTTCTAAAAGCCAGTTTAGTATTTAATCTATGTGGAAAACATAAATCCACATTGATAGTTGAATATAGTTTTTGCTAACTAAATCTAAGTTGTAGCAGTTTAGGGATCATCAGTGTTTGTGTAATATCGTTTGCTAATTTTTAAAGTCCACCAGTGTGCATCAACCCTGTTCCAAATATATATTTTTATAAAGATTTTTTTGAAAATCTTTATAATATTTTGATTTTGCAAAAAAAAAAAAAGTGAGGACCTACTATATTCCAGCCACTGGAGATACAAAACAGTAAGAAATTGCTTTCAAGAGGCTCACAGCTTAGTAGAGAAATGCAAACAGAAAATTATCTAACATATAAGTTCAGTAAAAGCAAATTAAGTGTCCTGGGGAGCATTGTTTAGTTGTAAACAACAGCCCTCCAACTTGTTAAGCAGAAAGGAAGTTTTCAAATGATAGTACGCAGCTCACTGACCCTCTGGGAGGGTAAGAAAGCCAATTTGAATCTTCGAAGCCAGGGATGGTGCTCGCTATCCCACAGCGTCACTGCGCCCAGCTGTAGTCACCACCACCGCTACCCCTGGATGATGACAGTGCCTGTTACTTTTGCCAGGAGAGATTCCCCTGCCCTGTGTCTCCAGAACCTGAATCAATGTCTGGCACAGGTGTATCAGATTAGTGGAAGCTCGGCACAGGGCCGCACCCTGAGCTCCCACCCAGAATCTTAAGTTGGAGGAGCCGATGGAGAACTGACTTTCAGATGCAGAGCTGCCCCGCAGATTGAAAATCCACTGCAGTGCTGAAGCTAGCCTGGGGTGGAGCGGAGAGGGTATCTGGGAAGGCCTCAGGAGATGACTTCTTACTGAGTCAGTGAGTTAGAGGTAATCATGGGACTCCAAGCAGAGAGGATAGAAAAGGAAAAGGCTAGAGTCAGACAGTAATTGTGTGTGTCGGGGGGAGGGGGTGCGAGCGGATCCTAAAAGTGTTTTAATGTCACTAGAGCTTAACATGAGATTGGATTGGATGTTAGCTTTTATTCCATATTAGGGAATTTTAACTTTATTCTGGTTGCTATTGAATGAAGGGTTTAAGCAGAGGAGTAGCCTGGTCAGTTTTTCATAATAGATCACTCTGGTAGCTGTGGGTGGGTGTATCTGAGGAAAACAGCCCTGGAGGCAAGGATGCCTATGCCCTTAGCCCAGGATGGCAGTGAGGAGAATCTGAACCATGGCAAGACCAACAGGGGTGCAACTGGAAGGACCTGGTGGTTGACTGATCTGGAAAGAAAGCCTAAGAGTACTACGCAGGTTTTCATTTTGTAGGACCGAGTGGACAGTGATGTCACCACTGGAGTTAGAAAGTACAGAGGAAGTAGAGGATCTGTCAGTGATTTGCCTGTCAGATGCCTGAAGGATATCCAGGTGATAATGCCAGAGGCAATGGAATATACAAATCTCAACACTGGAGCAAAAGAGGCTAGAAATGAGAATCATATGCATAGAAGTTATAACCACAGACTGTATGAAATCAATTATGGAGAAAAGAGAGGAACTGGGGGAGGCGGGTCAAGGAAAAAAACAGGACCAAGGGCAAGCAAAAAAAAGGACTTCAGGAAGCAAGTAGGAAAGAGCGATCATGGTAAGTGGGTCCAGAGTGTGGACTGGGTTACGGAATCCTAGCCTAACAGAAGATTTGGAGGGGAGGAGTCATCACCAAAGGTTTGGATCCAGGCTGCTCTGGTTCCCACCACGTTCACTGAGTCTGAGTCAGCATGACTGACTGAGAAAAAAGACCGCTTCCCCTCTTTTGTAATATGCATCCACAGGAGAAGGTAGATGAAAAACCCTCTCCCGTTAGAGGAGAAAAAGGACTCATTAGATCAAATCAGGAGTTTGGTTTCTGGTCCTGCCTCTGCCGTAAACAAGTTTTGATTGTGGATCTCATATAACCACTCTCAGTCTGGTGCCTAGCTGAAGAATAAGAGACTTGGACTGCATTATCTCCAAGGTTCTACCCATTAGATTAGGCAAGAGACGGAAATCATAGGTTAACAGAACATAAAGAATCATTAAATAGGCACTGGAGAAAGGGCCAGAGAGAAGCAAGTACCAGAGAGCTAGCAAGTGCAAAAGCAGACAGGACCCGTAGTCCTGTGGGAACAAAAAGGCAGAGGTTGGAGGCACAGAAACTGAAACCCAGACTTCCCAGAAGGGGGCGCTGCTCGGCGGGTGCCGTCATGACCACCCCGGTCTTACGAGTATTAGAAAAACTGACGCTGTGGGGAAGCGAACATTGCTTGAGTGATGCTGATGGGAACAGCAAATAGTAGTAAGCAAGTCTCTTCCTAATCCTGCCTCACAGTCGTCCAAGTCCCTCGTTTAGGAAGCATAAGTCTCTGAGCATCTCAGTCAACAAATGGCTACATGGATGAACGAATAAAAATCTTCCACAACTGCATCGCTGAAATGGAGGTAAGGAATGTGTTGAACCCAAAATAATGTGACACAAAAAAGCCTGGCAGGAGAAGAAGGGTCATGTGTCAAGGCTCCCAGTGACTTCTGAAACCTGGAGACCTCGACCGTGGTGCAAGCTGGCTCTCACACAGGATTGTGGTCTGAAGTCCCACCAACCACGTTTGGAAGCTCTCGGAGTATTTAACTCAAATTGTTTCTGGGTGACGCCCCCAGCTGGCAGGCAAAAACGTTCACAGTTCCTCTTACGAGAGCTCAGATACAATTCAGGCCTCAAAGTGTGTCCACAGGTAAAATGCTAACACAATATTGCAAATCAACTATACTTCAGTTTTTTAAAAAATGCTAAGGAGATCGAGCAGTTTAAGGTAAACGTCCACAAGGCTTCCAAGAAGATAAAGCACCAGCAGACACCACATATGGAAACCTCAATAGTAACCAGGGAAATATACATTTAAAAACCTCAAAGAGATACCAATTCACACTCATCAGGTTGGGGGGGGTGGTTTAAATTGGCATTACCTACTATATGCATTTAAGCCTATGCATACCTCCCATTGCTATACGGTCTGCCTAACTCTTACACGTATCTTAGGAGTTGTGTACCAGGATGCTCACAGTAGTACTGTTCATAACAGGAAAAACAACAACAGCTGGAAATCACCCCACTGCTGACCAACCTAAACTGGATAAACTGAGGCCTATTTCACATACTGCTGTACTCCAGAGCAGTGAGAATGAAGCAGCCTCACTACATGCTTGGACATGGATGAATCTCAAATATAATATTGAACAAAAGAAACAAGAATACATGCAGTGTGAGTCAGGCCATTCACATTAAGTTTTTTTAAAAAGATATGTGTTTAAGGAAAATGGTAAGACCAAAATGAAAAGCAAAGGAATAATTATCACAAAATTCAGATGGTGGTTTCTCTGGAGAAGAGTGGGTGGGCAGCAAGGAGGAATGATCAAAGTGGAATCATCACGGGGTTTCTGATGTTGCTGGTAATACTATTATTTTTTTTTAATCTTAGTAAGGATGTAGGTGCTCACGATCCTTCTTTAAAACATACATTTAGCACACACTTCTATATGTATGATATGCTTCACAAAAAATAAGAAATGATCTAAATAGTCCTCTAACCCGTAAGACTTGGCCTCAGAATGATGTACTGTTCGTATTTTCAACGCCAGCTTCTTGGGCCATTAAATAAAAGGGGCCAGGGTTTTTCAGCAGTTCTTCAGGGCTGTCATACTCTACAATCTTCCCACTGTCTAGGACCATTACCCTGAAACAGAAAAGAAAGTCTTAGAAAGCAGCGTCTCAAACCTTGGCATTTTTAAGACTAACCCAGACTTGTTAAAGTCATGGTATTGTTACCAAAGTGGTTGCCCCAGAATCATAACCCTGCCCCTCCCTTGAATGTAAACCAATTGCTCTTATCTAACTTTCAGGAGGACACTGCAAAGAGAAAAACAAGAACTGGTTAGAACCAACTAGACCTAAGCTGGTGAAAGATTTGATTTCCAGTAGACCTTGGGTCTCATTATGTGCTCACTGTAATATATTGTTGTTGTTGCTCAGTTGCTAAGTCATGTCCCTTTGGAAGCCGATGGACTGACTGCAGCATGCCAGGCTTCCTTCTTCACTGTCTCCTGGAGTTTGCTCAGATTCATGCCCATTGAGTTGGTAATGCTATCTAACCATCTCCTCCTCTGCAGCCCACTTCTTTTGTCCTCAGTCTTTCCCAGCGAGTTGGCTGTTTGCATCAGGTGGCCAAAGTATTGGAGCTTCAGCATCAGTCCTTCCAATGAATATTCAGGGTTGATTTCTTTTACTGGCTGACTGGTTTGAATTAGCATATGCTAAATGATATACCTACCCACACCTGAGAAGGACAGTTGCTATGACAACAACCAGAAAAGCCCAGAAAGGACTGAAAAGCCAGGTTGCATTAGTTTGGCTCCAAACCACAGCCTTGGTCTCAGATAAGTCATGACTATTCCTCTCACTCTTTCCAATTCTTTCCCTTTCTATCTCAACTATCCTATGTAATTGGTGTCATTTTTGGGGTTGAGAAAGTTGATTTGCCAACTAATTTCCACTTCTCCATTCTTTGGCCATTGAATAAAGCTTATGCTGTTTCAGCCTTAGCATCACTTTTGTTATTGACTGGGAATCTGAGCAGGGAAAGAACCTCCTTGGCCAAGATTGGGAGTCTGTGGACTAGGACATGAGCACAGGTTAAGGCGGCCAATTCGGTAGCAATATTCATTCCAGGCTACAAAGGAGCGAGGGTGAACCACAGCCACCTGCATCAGCACAGATGGAGTCTATGTGGAATACCAAACAAAATAGTGTAGGAATAGATGCAGTATGTCTATTCACGTAAGCTTTTTTCTTTTTGTGAGGATACAGATTGTTTAAGGATTAGTTCAGTTCAGTCGCTCAGTCATGTCCGACCCTGCGACTCCATGGACTGCAGCACGCCAGGCCTCCCTGTCCACCACCAACACATTGATTTAAAAAGGGAGTCTATCCTAATTTTAAGATTACTGACATTATCCCCATTTTCAATCATCGGAGATAGAAGGAACGGAAAGCTTCTGTTTACCGGGGAGCAGCTGAGACCCTATATAGTCCGAAAGGTCTCCGGATCAACATCTGCCACTGCTGGCTTGGGCCTCCACCGCCCATACTTGGCTAATAGTTACACACAATGTCCGGTTTTACCTTCAAGACGGTTCCCTTAACCCCACCGGCCTGGTGTATAATTTTGGGCAAATTACTTGAAATCTCTCAGCCTCTGTTTCTTCACGGTAAAATGCTGGTGGTTAAGCCTTCTGTAAAGATATCTCACAACTGATGCTATCACTGTTGACCAAGGGGTAAGCCAGGCTATGAGGCTGTCTCCTTACTCACTTGTCACTGTCCATGATGGTGTGCAGCCGGTGGGCAATGGTGATGGTTGTGCAGTGGGAGAACTCAGTTTGGATGGTCGTCTGGATGAGCTGATCTGTCTCTAGATCCACCGCAGCAGTGGCCTCATCCATGATCAGAATCTTGGATTTCCGAAGCAGAGCCCTGGCCAGGCACAGTAGCTGCCTTTGCCCTATGCTGCAGCAATAGAAGAAATCCAGCATTAACCCCTAAGGACCAAGGAGTAACCAGGTTTGAGGGTCTGACAGGGTACATTTCACGTTCCAGATCAGACTTTCAAAACCCACACACCTCTATTCCATTAGAATGCCTTACCCTCTTCCACTATGAAAGGTGGTTGTTGAATCATGACACCGGGATTCTTGTCCCCGAAGGAGAAGAATTCAATCCGGGGCCAGAGATGAGGCTTGATCGCTCAGAGCTTTTGTGTAATAAAGTTTTATTAAAGTATAAAGGAGATAGAGAAAGCTTCTGACATAGGCATCGGAAGGGGGCAGAAAGAGTAGCCCCCTGCTAGTCTTCAGCTGGGTGTTATATAGTCACTAGCAGTCTGTTAATGAAAGAAAGGAATGTCTTAAAACTCAGACTGGCACCAGGCCCTTCACCGGTAAGATGCATTTTGGGATAATCTTGGCACCAAATGGTTCACCCTGGGCCATAAAATGATTAACTTGAAGAAGGGCAGATCACCATACAAATAGTTTCATTTACATAGATTAGAGGAACAATATCTGAGTATAACATACTGGTTTGTCAAGTAGGTTCAGAGCCAAGAGGCAGAACCAGCTCGAAGACAGAGTTTGGGGTAAATGCATAGTAGATAAGCATAGCTTAAGATAAACATTTCCATAAGAAAAAGGCACTGGTTATCTCTAGGTTTGAGAATAGTTAACTTCAGGTGAAACCAGGTGTCATATGGCAACACAGTGTTTTAAGAGAAACCTCCTTTTAAATTTGTATAGAGAAGGAAAAAATATCACTAGTTTGTGAAAAATGTCTGACACTTGCAGGCCATTTCCTCCGTTTGGAGACCCCTGGCCTTCCTGCCTGTTACCCTCTCAACTAGCTGTTCATTGTTGCCAAGGGCAGTGTTTTCCAAACCTTTAATTAATTAGAAGACTCACCACAGGTATTTAATTAAAAAATTCACACTTCTGGTCCCCATTCTGAGAATGGGGAGGAGCCTAGGAATATATATATTTTAAATTTTTGTTGGAGTATAGTTGCTTACAATGTTGTATTAGTTTCTGCTATACAGCATCATGAATCAGCTAGACATATACATATATCCCCTCTGTCTTGGATTTCCTTCCCATTTAGGTCCTCACAAACCTGTGCTGTATAGTAGGTTCTCATTAGCTATTTTATATACGGAGAAGACAATGGCACCCCACTCCAGTACTCTTGCCTGGAAAATCCCATGGATGGAGGAGCCTGGTAGGCTGCAGTCCATGGGGTCGCAAAGAGTCGAACACGACTGAGCGACTTCACTTTCACTTTTCACTTTCATGCATTGGAGAAGGAAATGGCAACCCACTCCAGTGTTCTTGCCTGGAGAATCCCAGGGATGGCGGAGCCTGGTGGGCTGCCATCTATGGGGTCGCACAGGGTCGGACACGACTGAAGCAACTTAGCAGCAGCAGCAGCATATATATATGTCAATCCCGATCTTCAAATTTATGCCACCTCCTCTTCTCCCCCCATATCCAATTGTCCATCCTCTACATCTGTCTCTCTTTCTGCTTTGCAAATAAGTTCATCCGTCTTATTTTTCTAGCTTCCACATATAAGTGATAGGTTTTGTGCTGACTTCATTTGTACGACAGTCTCTGGGTCCATCCACGTCTCTGCAAATTGCATGATTTTGAGGAACGTGTATTTTGAATACACCCTAGGAGACTTTCATGTTTAACAAGTTTGGAAAACACTAGCCCAGGACTAGTACCTTGCATTTAGCTACAGTGATATCTCAGTACACCAGCAACAATTTCAAAATAAGACGGCTGTCACCAAGCTTGCTTCAGCAGTATTTGACCTGACATCATTACTATAGGATGATACCACCCAAGAATGCCCCAGTGGCATTTCTTAGTGCTCTTAGTAAATCCATTCCTTATTTTAATGTGCAATTCTAGCCTAAAGTCTAATTATTTGTTTGGGGCCTTCTGCCTTGATTGGAGACCATTGCTAATGAACATCTAATGAACATGATGTCTTGGTGTGAGATGCAGTGTATGTGGAATTCGAATATGCCTGTAAGATGCAAATAGCCTTCATTTGCTAAAAGCCAGTAATGAAGGCTGGACCTCTTACTTACATAAAGAAGCTTTGGGAAATGATGTGGAGGAAATATTCAGGAATTTGCTAATTGTTCTTTCCTGCCGTGGCCATTAGGGAACATATTAAACAGAGGGTGGCTAGACCAAAGTTCTGTAATTCCCTGCAAGAAAATTTCTGCAGGAGATGAGAAGTCACCCAAGATGAACTTCCAGTTTTTCTCTGTAATGTAAGAACACAGATACTGCAAAACTGTTTACTTAACTTCCCCAAATCCTGCCTGGTTCACTTGGACTTCATAGTAACAGGCTGCCGCTGAGGCATCGGTTTGGCTTTTAGCTGTGGACAGCTTGATCTCCAAGCTGATTGATCTCTAGTTTCTGATCAAAGAATTTTGAGTTTCAACACCTGCTACCCCAGATCTGAAATTAAGGCACTGGTAATGCCATGTGTCTCAGCGTGGTCCAAGAAGGGTGGTATGATTCTGTTCTTGGGCCCTATCAGATCCTGCCAGATCGGCCCCCATATCCCTGCACACCTCAGACATTTATTGTGCAGAATTTACTTGTCTAATGTCTGTCTTTTCCATTGCATGTAAGTTCTAGGAGGGCATGGGTATGTCTATGGCATTTTCCTCTGTCTTTCCAGTAGGTGCTCAATATATATTTGTTGACTGAATGTTTGAACAGCATTTTTAATAGGCCCGAAGACCTACCTCAGTTCTGCTAGTTCCCAGATCTGTGGCTGAAGGAGAACAAACATAGGGTGTTCTCCACCAGGGCTCATAGGCGTTCCCTGGGGCTGCACACTGGAATCACCAGGGGCCCTGGTTCCACTGGTCTGGGGTACAGCCTGGGCATGGGGCTTTGCCTAGTGATGTTAGCATGCCGCCCTCTAAGAGCTCACCCTGCTCGACATTGCTTCCCCCGCTCTAGTGTGCACACAGATCACCCAGGACTTGCTACAGGGGAGATTCCAGGTAGTAGGTCCAGAGTCTGAAATTCTGCGTTTACAACAAGCTCCCAAGTGAGGCCAGAGCGGCAGGTCCATTAACCGAGCTTCTGAGCCTTCCCGTCTCTTTTGAGCTTCAGCTGCTAACGGGCTAAGCCCTGCTCACCACGCAGGGACTGCAGGAAGACCCACCCTTGAGCTGCTGGCTCTGGCTGAGAACTGACCACCAGTTTGTAGAGGGGGAAAAGTAGGGGAAATGCCAGGTCAGCTTGTTAGCCAACAGGAACTGTGAAGTGTCAACATGTGTAGAAAAGCTTTGAAATGGTAAAAAAGAATTGTGAAGCCAAAAGAATCTTGGTGTTGGGTTATGGTGTTACAAGGACCCTGCAGACTCCACGTCTCCATCATCCAGGTGCCCCTTAGATCAGGGCTTCTGGGCATCCTTTAGAACTCACACCTCCAGCAGCGCCTCACACCACTTACATCAGACTCTCTGGGGCTGGACCAGGCATCGGGGATTGTTTTCAGCCTGAGTGCACCTGAGCACCCGCACAAGGGCGGGATCTGCAAACTCACATTTGTAATGTCTCATGGGGGGTTGTTTATTAACAAAGGTTTTCAAGCATATTCACTTCTGTTTTAATCTTCACAACAGGTTCCTTTTACGCACTAGGAATTAGACCTGGAGAATGAAAATTCTTTGCCAGGTGCCACCAAGCATGAGCAACAGAAGGAGCGGTTCCCTTGCCATCTCCAGAGCCTGTGGGAGCAGTGGGTTATGAACCCTTACCTCAGGTTGTCACCACCCTCTGTCACTTCATAGGACAACCCAGCTTGCAGGCCAGCCACGAAAGATTTGAGGTGAGAGAGCTCCAAGGCCTTCCAAATCTCGTCATCCGAGTAGTTGTTGAAGGGGTCCAGATTCATCCTCAGGCTCCCAGAGAACAGGATGGGGTCCTGCAAGTCAAGGGACCAGGCAGTTACTGGGGCCAGTGTCAGAAAAAGAACCAGGTCTTTGTGGCCAAGAAAGCATGCAGGACTGGTCTGAGATGGAAAGCTGGTTAGTTAGTGGTTGCGGTTCTGCACGATTTTCCCGATGACGGCTTTGAGCTAAACACAGCATTAAGGGGAGTCCTTGGGGGATGTCCCTGGTGGTCCACTGGCTAAGACTGTGATCCCAATGGAGGAAGGTCTGGGTTTGATCCCTGGTCAGGGAACTAGATCCCCCATGCTGCAACAAAGACCAAAGATCTTGAGTACTGCAGCTAAGACCTGGTACAGCCGAATAAATAAATTAAAATATTTATTTGAAAAGAAGTGGAGTCCTTGGTTTTGTTTTCATTCTGAAATTCATTTATAGATCTCCAAGTTTGCCTCAGCATCTCTCAAAAAGATAAGAGGAATATCCCACCCCCTCCACACACAGATTGAAAACTCATCAGGGCATGCACAGGAAAGGGGAGTGCAGTCACAAAAAAAGAATTTCTTATGCTCTTGAAGAGGCTGCAGAAAAGTGTAACAAAGGGGGCAAACACCAGACCAGCCAAAGCCACCCCCAGACTTGGCTGCAGCGAGCAGAGGCAGACAGGTTCCGATGAGGACCACACACCCAGAGCCTCCAGGGCATTCTTGTTTGGAAGGGTCCAGAGAGCAAAGCTGCTGGGAAGACTTTCTTGCTGATACACTAACTGTTCCACTTACTGGCAAAAAATTGCTGCAGATTCCGTCCCCTCTCTTGTAACCACATCAGATGCAGAGAATAAAGCATAATGGTTTCAAGCTTCAGTGGCAAAACTGCTAATGTTGATTGCAAAGGTCCTGCGAACCAGGATGGGCTACAGATAATCATCTGTTCCACTTGCCTTCTGTTGTGATGCTGCCACCTACTGTTTAGATACTGAGTCACACAAGCATAGCTAAGCTAAGTCTTCAGTCGTGTCCGACTCTGTGCGACCCCATAGACGGCAGCCTACCAGGCTCCCCTGTCCCTGGGATATTACCCCCCAAATGCAAAACTTCTTTTTGTTAAGTTCTGGAAGCAGTGTATTTTAGGGAACTAGCTTAGGCATCCCAGGGAGACGACAGAAATGACACTGCTAAATGAACATACATCAAGAAGATGATGCACACGTTTCCTGCGGAACCAGCTGCATGTGAGTACGTCCTGAAGTTTACCTGGGGGATGATGGTCAGTTTCTCTCGGAGATCGTGGAGCCCAATGGAAGCAATGTCTACCCCATCAATGGTGATCTGGCCTCCTGCGGCCTCTAGGATTCTGAAGAGGCAGTTTGTCAGGGACGATTTCCCAGCTCCTGTCCGGCCCACCACGCCAATCTGTAAATACAGTTTTGTGCATGTTAGTTCATCGTGTAATTCTTGAGGACAACAATTTAGCCTGGGGCGTTCATACTCACAAGTGGAAACTCACTTCCATACTCATACTCACTGCATCTCGTAAGATGTTAGACTGACTGTGGTTTTAGTTGGGGTGGGGGAGGGGAGTGCCTAGCTGTCAGAAAAGGATGGCCTTCCCACCCTACCCCCTGACTTGTAGCTGGCTGACGGCTACATTGACTACTGGAAATGTACACATCTGTTGTTAACAGTTATTCCCGGAAATTAATAGATTTTTAAGAATCTTGTTTAGATGCGAGGAGAAGGGAAGGACTGGGCCTACCATCAGATCTGAGAACGTGGACCTCAGCATGTTACAGACCTAAGCACTGTTGCCCAGACAATTTTTTGGCCCTGTGTCAGACCCCAAGTCCTCAGAGAACAAGAACACCATACTAGGACTTTGTCTCTGGGAGAACCAGCCCACTCTCTCACCAGGGACAACCTCCACACTGGCGTTCCACCAGTTCCTTCCCCAGGTCTGTGCTTCCTGACTTCCCGTCTGTAAGCCTTGAGGCTTATAGGAAATGAGGCCATCTGCCCCAGGAGGAGAGGATGCCGGCTGGGAGGCAGGGGAGGGCTGAGCAAGAAAGCCCTTAGAAGCTTAGTCAGTCTGTTTGATGCTGTGTGGATATCCTGCCCTCTAGTGGTGGCACTGTGTCCCTACACCTTGGCATCGGAAGTGTTCCCACCTTCTTCATCTGAATGAAGAAATGGTTTTCTATGTCCACCGGAACTCACCCAGGCCTTCCTTCAGCTCCACCTACCTTCTCTGCGCTCTTAATGTCACAGGTGATCCCTCTCAGCACCAGATCCAGCTCAGGTCGATACCGTACTTCGTAATTGCTAAACTGGATCTCCCCTTTGCTGGGCCAACCTTCTGGAGGCCTCTTATCAGTCACCCACGGTGCCTGGTGAGGAGACAGGAAGAAAAGTGCTTTGCGTGGTAACGACTCACTCAACAATCCCCCTAGGATTCATGTCACGGAACAGAGTAAGCGGCAGTGTCCCAGCCACTTATGAGCATCTGCTTTGAACAGACTGAACTAGACTGGTTCTTCCAGCCATTTCCTTCTTCAGGGGACCTTCCCGACCCATGGATCTAACCAGGTCTCCCACATTGCAGGCAGATTCTTTACCATCTGAGCCACCAGGATGGCTGAGAAGGTTTTTACCTTATTCAATTAAAAAAAAACCCTATGCTACGAGGTTGCTCTGAAAATGAAGCCAACATTTAACTTGATACAATCCCAAGACCTGACTTCTCCCAAACCATTACCTATTCTAGGTTTAAAAAAATTAGGCCCTTTCTGTCAGAGCAAAGGAAACTTCCAGAGAACCTTTATGACCCTGTGTGAAATCTCTAGATAAAGTGAAGCTGCAGTCTCAAAGCATCAGCTTTTTTTTTTTTTTTGGCCTTGTCCCTGGGCGCCTCTGATTCCTGCTTACCTCGTTTTCCACGTTTATATACTCAGTTATTCGCTCAACAGCCACAATGTTGGTCTCTATTTCTGACGTCATCCTCACTAGCCAGTTCAGGGTTTGTGTGATCTACAGAGAAACCAGAAGATGATCATCTGAGGCTCGAACCAACCCAACTAGTCAAACTGCAAAGTCGATCTAGTGCCTCCTCGGTACCTAGCACTAAGCTGGGCTCTACAAGACAGCAAGGAGGAGGAGAAGAGAATCCACACCTCCTTGGAGGAGGAAATGAAGCCAGTGCATCGAACGGTGGGAGGACAATTGAGTGCTCAACTCTGGTGCTCACAGGAAAGACACCAGGGGCTTGGAGTGGCCTGGCGCCAGAACCAAGGCTGGACAGGCTGGCTGGCAGTGCAGTGGCACTCGCACTGGCTCTCCCACCTATAAGGCATTAGCATTTAGGGGTCACATTCCAATGGGGAAAGCATAAGGAAAGACATGGGGTAGGAACAGGCCTTCTAAAAAAGCTGCTGCCTTTCTCTGCTCTCAATTAACAACAGCTCAATTGAGAAGCCAACCCTCAAGGTGGGACATCCATGTGGACCCCATCCTCTGTTACCCAAGTAACCTCTGTTACCCCAGTAAACTCAAGTGCCTTCCTGCCATTACAGAGATAAATCTAACCAACAGAAAGATGGCTGTCATGACCTGGGCCAGAGTCCAGGGCATCTGTGGGTCACTCAGAGGCAAGCTTCTCAGATGCAGTCTTCTTGCAGGCAAAAACATAGGCCTGGCACATACTCTCAGGAATCTTTGTTGAGCACATGGTAGGTAGAGACAGGGAAAGCTCAGGAGGCTGGGGACTAAGGGCAACCACTTGGCGTCGGCTGGACCACACGAATTGTTGATATCTGAATGATGTTCTTTTGGTTCAGTCTAAAGTTCTCCAACTCTTTGCCCTGTCTGTTCTAGGTTAATAAGCCTAGAATTGAGGGGATGAAAGGGCAGTGGCATAAGGAACCTAGTGATTCTGGTGAATGACAAGTCCTTTTCCACCATGATCACCTTCGGGTCTTATGGACTCCAACTGAAAACAGCACCATGTAGAGCCTGCTGGTGGCTATGCAGACCCCCAAAATATTAGTTCAGAAAGTTTCCGCGAAAGATGGCCAAATGACTCATTCAATGAGTATTATTTATTAAAACTTTTACTGTGGTGCCAGTCTCTGTCTTAGGTGGTAAGAAGTAATGTCTGATATTTATCCCTTAGTCAAGTGGGGGATGCATTATATAGTTCTATTAGACTCTATATTTTTCGTTAAAGTGAACTCCAATTATTCTGTGATTTAACAAAATAAATGTAGAAGTTATTGTTCAAAAGACTTTCTGGTTACTGCTATATTATAAAAGAAATAGTTATTTTTTCTTTTGACTATAATCAAGTAAAGAGGCAAAGAGATGGGAAACTATTAGATTGAATCACATGAGACTGCTTTCTTAACTCCCCAGGGCAACAAAATATATATCCAGTTTCCCAGATGACATTGGCACCTACTTAGAAAGGTTAAGGAGCATGTCCATGGGTTACACAATTAGTAAGAGATGGAGACAGGGTTTGAACCTTAATCTCTCCTGGTCTATCTGGATCTAAAAATGAATCCAGAGCGTGGACTCCATGGTATACCCTAGACTAATTCTTAAATTAGTCTAGGATGTACTATGCGTTTAAGAATAATGCATTAATTCAACCAAACTCCCAACCAGACTCACATTAAGTGCATTGGACAGAACAAAGCCCACAGTGTCCCCAGTTAGGGTTTTTCTATAAATAACCATCATCAAGGATGCAAAGAAGACGATCAGGTTCCCGATCAGCTCCAGACGAACTGCAAGCCACCTGGAGGGCAACAGAACCAGAGAAAGAGGTGTCACTGAGAGGTATGACCTTCCTTACCTTACCCAGCAAGCGCGGGGTTCCCAGAACATTCTGAGAGGGCTTGAGCTGGTAGGACTATCTTCTTAGGAGGTGCCTCAGTTTAACTATGCCATGTTTTCCTAAAGTCTTTTAAATTTTGGATTTTGGAAAATAAATTGCATTTTTAAAGATACTGGAAGAGTTTGCTAAACTAAGGGAATCCTATAGTTCAATGCCTCCCAAACTTGCCAAATCATAAGAATCATCTGGTGGCAATTGTTAAAAATGTACAAATTTGTGCCAAAAATTCATGGACTCTTCCCCAGGAGATTCAGGGAATGACTTTTAGGAATCTGCATTTTAACAAATGTTCCAAATGAGTTCTTTTGATTAGGCATGGTACACAATGGCATAAAGAATTCATATGTAAGGTTAGAAAGAAGTCACCTCAGGAAGGTTCAATGTACCCTGTCCGATTTCATGATTTTAAAAAGATGAAGAAAAAATAGGAGGTGGAGAGAAATTAGGTATGAGCTGATAACAGAAAGATATGTCGGGCTTGGTAGAGAACTGAATAGTATATAGATTGATGCAGTTTATAAAAACTGACTTTCCCAGTAAAATGTACAAATAATTCTAGCACATCTACAAATAAATATGATACATATTTTACAAGGGGCATCCAACAGAAAAATGACTCTTGCCTTCTTAGAAAGTATCTGATATAAAATATCTTTACAATCAAATTTCTGACCTCTTCACATTCCAAATAATACTAAGCATCATTAGCCTGCCCTTCACAGTGCAAGACAGTGTAGAAACCACTCAAGAGCTTTCATTTCCTGAAAAAGACCCTCTTCCAAGGACACGCCAAGGTCTAATGAAGCTGGAGGAACCAAGACTGCTCAGCCTTTTTGGATTCACCTCACAGGATCAGAGTTTTTCATTTCTGTCATTACTGATTTTACCTAAAATTTTCCAGCTCTCCTCCCTCCAACTTCTACTTCTTTCCCACCTACAAAAACTGTCCTGCCTATGGACAACCACACATCCACTCTCAGGGAAGCAAACAGAACGTCTGGTTCACCCAGCACTTGGACAGAATCTGTGTTACAAAACGCTGAGCAGTGTCATGTGACTTCCTCCATAAGCCCATGAGATAGGTTGTGTTCCAGCCATTGTAAAAACAACAAAAAAAGAGATTTTCCTGAGGGGTCAAGACAGTTCCCCCAGCTTGGGAAGTAGCAGAGCAGATACAGGGACCAGTCTGACTCCGCAGCTCAGGCTTTCTCCTCTCTTCTCACATGATAGGTGTTTGGCCAGAGTGAATTTCACATTTCGGGCCATGCCTACCCTCCCACAGCTAATGTCAAATGCGCAGAACTCCAAAGCACATATATCTGGGGGAATATCTGGGGGCAGTCTCACCTATTGGAGGTAATCCAAGAAAAGACACATTTCTGGTTGTTGTCAATCGTTGTCTCACTTTGCTTTAGAAATCGCTGCTGGTGCTCAAAGGCGCGGATCACAGACAAGCCGGACACAGTCTCGCTGAAGTGAGAGTAGATTGGGGACCTGGTGACAGAGTCCAGTCGTCTCAATTGGCGGGAAGTAGCCACATAAAATACCTGGACCCAAAAAAGAGAAGAATCTGTCACACGATCACATCACATACGCTGTTAGCTCTTCCCTCGTGGCTGTGACCAACATTCATTACTTTGAGGCCAGAGCCTGCATCTGAACAAGAGGCAGCTCTGATCTGGTCTCTCAGTAGGGGAGAGATGAGAGAGGCTCAGAGGAAGAGGACGATGCGAGGATCTGGGGTTGGTGGGGAACAGGGGAGCGCAAAAGCAAGACACTATGCCACAGCACTAGAGGCTGGTATATTCCAAGGAGTTTTGTCAGCCTAATCCATATGCTCCCTAGAATCTGCACATATTTCTTTTTTTTTTTTTTTTGCACATATTTCTAAATGACCGTAGTGAGAAAAATGGTCTCTAAAGGGATAAATGCAGCTGGGGAACAAGGGGTTTGGAAAGGAGAAATGGGCAATAAGTGGCTCAAGAAAGGTATGCTGAGGCATGCATGCTAAGTCACGTCAGTCATGTCTGACTCTCCGTGACCCCATGGACTGTAGCCTGCCAGGCTCCTCTGTCCATGGAATTTTCCAGGCTAGATAGCCATTCCCTTCTCCAGGGGATCCAACCCAGGGATTGAACCTGGGTCTCCTGCATTGTAGGTGAATTCTTTACTGTCTGAGCCACCAGGGAAACCCAGAGGATTTGTTGAAGTTAGGGAAGAGCTAGGCATGGGAGAGTCAGAATTCAAAATGTTATACATGGAAATTTCCTCAAATATCCTGCCTCTTATTTGTTGGCTTGTTACTAACGGAGATGACAATGTACCTGAGGAACTCAGCACAAAGCCCGGCAGTGTAAACTTGCCACAGCCACAGGCTGCCCTTCACTGAAGGGCTTCAGGATTGGTTTCTCAAGGTGATCAATTTACCCCAAAGGAAGCTGCTGGGACCAGAATTCTCTCAACAGCTTCCTTCCCCTCATTCCCTCCCCTTATTACAGGCATGGAGCCCTTTCTACTTGCTCTAGTTTTCCTTGAGGCTTGGCTATCAAACTACTTGTGCCCTCAAGACCACACTGGAATTGAGCCTGAACCCTCTCACCCCCCACCGCTCCGCCACAGACACCCCAGTGAACTGCCCTGAAGGGAAGAGACTGGGCTCCTGCTGAGGGACATCTCCAAGTAGCTCAACCTAAGCCAACCAAGGAAGCAGCCTTCGCACGCCTCTTCTAGAAGCCACCACCAACCTCACCATTGTGAAGTCAGTTAGTTAGTTAGTTAGTTAAGTCGCTCAGTCGTGTCCGACTCTTTGCGACCCCATGGACTGTAGCCCACCAGGCTCCTCCGTCCATGGGATTCTCCTGGCAAGAATACTGGAGTGGGTTGCCATTTCCTTCTCCAGGGGATCTTCCCGACCCAGGGATCAAACCCAGGTCTCCCGTATTAGAGGCAGACGCCTTAACCTCTGAGCCACCAGGGAAGATGGTATGCTAATATTTGACTCCAGGACAAAGATGCCGGAGGGGTGGGGAGTGACTAGCCATAAACACAAGAGAAGAACTTAAGCTTTTATGAGTAGAGAAGGGAAACCTAGCCATTTCCAAACCTACCTGAACAGACACATAAATGATGCCGAGAGGAATGATGACGACGACGAAGATGGGAGTGGCCAGGCAGATCATGACCAGGGTGCTGATGATGCCCAGGAAGCACAAGATCCAGCTGCGCAAAGACATGGGGAGGGTGTCATCCACTGTGGAGATATCCTAGGGGCACAGGAGGAGAGACGGTGTGCTCATGAACTCCGGGGACACTGTACACCTCTCAGCTGCGGCAGGGAGTTTGCTTAGTCACATCAGAATGCAAGCAACTGTCCAGGGTTGAGAGAAAAAAAGAAACCCTCACCAACTATTAGTTCTGTGAAGATTACTTTTGACCCTTAACTGGTATAAATTCTCCATCCTTCTTTCCTCCCCTACTTTCATCTCCTCTTAAGGGCTCAGCCACCTGCTCCAGAGGACCCAGAATCTAATTCTCCTTTATGGTCTGAGCCACCTCCCTCCAAAACTCACTATACAATTAATGATAGTTTCCTTTTTCCCATGTTCCAAATAAATAATTATATGTATTATTATATATAACATCTAGTTTATATTTATAAAATGTATAATTTATTATACATGTTTAACATATATATGTATCATTATACATGCATATATTTTATATATATATATGTGTATGTACATAATTAATCTTCTGAAAAAGAAAACACAGAGAACTTATATTGAGTTACTTAGGCAACAGTCATATTTTGCTAACTGTTTTTGCATGAAGAAGGAAACTATCGTTAATTGTATGCTGAGTTTTGTGGTGGAGATGACTCAGACCATAAAGGAGAGTTAGATCCCAGGTCCTCTGGAGCCAATGGCTGAGCCTTTAAGAAGAGATGGAGGTAGGGGAGGAAGGAAGGATGGAGAATCTATGCCAGTTAATGGTCAAAAGTAATCTGCACAGAACTGATAGTGAGAACTTTTTTCTCTCAACTCTGGACACAGTTCTGAGGAGGGCATGGAAACCCACTCCAGTATTCTTGCCTGGAGAATCTCCATGGACAGAGAAGCCTGATGGGCTACAGTCCATAGGCCATAAAGAGTCAGACACAACTGAAGTGCATGAGCTTGCATAACACATATATATATTACAACATTGGAAAAGAGTGTGTAATCTTTGGAAAATTCCTGTGAGAAATCTCCCCATCCAAAATTATGTCTTTTTTAAGGCTCTACTAAAGAGCAGAAAGCCGATGTGAATTGTCTCCAATGACATCATGCCCACCATTTTTATTGCAGAGGAAGGTGACTAGTGGAGGCCAGCCCACTTTTGAAGCAGTCGCCATGTCCCCAAAATCTGGCTGTAGGCTAGGAGCTAGACTTTCTGTGTCTGCTACAAGACCAAACACATAAGGGCTCAGAGTTGCTAAGACATTTAAAAATGTGCACCCTCTTCTACAAACAGAAGTTTGAAAATTCTCTTGGTGATAGTTGAATATTACTATGAATTGTCTGGTTCCTCTGTTCCTGAAATTTCCATCTCATATTCATTAAGAATCAATGAGTTCAGTCCGGTCCATGGTAGAGAGCCATCTATGACCTTTGCATTTATTGAGCACCTCAATCCCCAGTACAGTCCTTGGCTCATAGAAGGTACCCAATAAATGTTGAATGAACAAGTGCTAAGGGTTCAAGAATCCGCAGCCGATGGAGACAGTATTCCAGAACTCCATTCAAATCACAAGATTCTATAGTCCAGACCTCATTTACTTATTTGTAAAGCATCTAAAATGGGAGTTTCAGGACTGGAAGCAGTGCTGCCACTTTCACTCACTGTCACAACCAGTGACTCTGCTTTCACTTGTGTTTTTCCCTCTGCAGCGTAATCCTTCACATCCTGCTTCCAGCGCCACCGGCCCACCCCGCCCCCCACCATCTCTCTGGCTAACTTCTACCACTTAAATTTCACCTTTTCTGACGTTTCCCACCCTTGGTCATGCAGACGCAGCTTGTACTTCTTTTTCCTGTCACTCTTTCATACTCCCAGATTGCCACTGTGTGCACTGTTGTTCCTGGTTTTCCCATATTCTATCATCATCCTTTATTTCCTTGGCCGTCTCCCTCACTCGTTGGTGACCTACTTAAAGGGCCACAGTGGTCCATCCCTGTATCCTCAGGACCCTTAGTACCACACACAAGGTGTTCCAGAAACATCTGCATGCTGAGTGGGACTAAAGAACTGGAACTGCACAGTGTTGTCTAGGGGGAAATGAGAATTCTTTCCCTGCCAGAAACAGAAAGACCTCAGCCATAAATGCGTCTTACAGCCCTTGAGATACTTACACCAGCAAACCTGTTCACTATCCGACCTATGGGTGTTGTGTCAAAAAAACGCATGGGCGCTCGAAGGATATTGTTCAGCAGTTGCTTGTGAAGGATGTTTGATGCATGGTTGCAGCCGTAGACACTCCAGATATTTGCTATGAACACAAAGAAACCTAGAAACGGAAGCAGTGTAGTCAGCACCGTGCACAGGGACCCCTGGAGACCCGCGCCAGGGACACAGTGGCAAATGCTTTCCCGAGTGGAGGCAAAGTAAGGGGACCTGACAGACTCGCAGGGACAGCTGCTGTAGCCATCACACATACCTTGTGCTACTCCCAGAGCTCCATAGACGCCAACTCTCAGGTCCCTCTGAGAGGATGGATAGTTGGTGCCATTGTATTTTTGAGAGTCGCTGGTCCAAGCACTGAGCCAGAGGTTTGATCCAATAAAAGCCACATAATATATCACAAACCCCAAGAGGATGAAGACTATCGAGCACCATCCTATTGCTTGTAGGTATTTCAGGTAGATGGAGAACTTCACCTGCAAAGCCCCCACCACCAATTCAGTGTTAGCAGAATTCCTACTGGCATTTTTGGTTTCCCTGATGGCTCAGATGGTAAAGAATCTGCCTGCAATGCAGGAGACCCAGATTCAATCCCTGGGTTGGGAAGATCCCTTGAAGAACGGAATGGCAACCCACTCCAGGATTCTTGCCTGGATAATCTCATGGAGAGAGGAGCCTGGCAGGCTACAGTCAATGGGGTCGCAAAGAGTCGGGCACAACTGAGCAACTAACACACACTATTGACTTTTGGTGAGGAATATCAATCATGGGGGAATGCAGTGCTTTGGAAAAGTGGATAGCAGGTAGCAAAATTTGGTAAGGGATCACATTTCTATATGGGCAAGATAATAATCAATGCTGAAATATAATGCAGGGTAAATAACCATCAGATTATTAATGAACTTCTAGATGAAATTAAGAGCAACAGATATAAAAACAGAGTGGGACAGATAAGGCTATACCACAGACCTTGTTTTATTAATGTGTAAGACCTTAAATTTAGGAGCTTGATCTTAAGTTTTATTAATTTGAACAGTGTGCTATGAGTTTGATAGATTGGTATTCTCCGGCTCCCAGAATTGCATCTCATTTTTGTTGTTTTCACACATGAAGTGTGGTATGAAGATATTCGCAGGACATGTGTCATTCTTCATGGAAGTACGATTTGATAAAGAGCCTAGAGCCTCTGCTAACATTTCAATGATAAATTTAAAGACTGGCAGAGCACATAAGACATATTCCTCTATAGATATGTATTCAAATCATCAAACTTAAAAATATTCAAATCCCAAGCCTTCTATCACCTCTAATGAATGATACTTTTCACTGTGACATTCACCTTTCCAGTTTGTACAAATTCCTTCTTAATGAGTTTTTGTCCTCTCACTGGTTCTTCCTCTTCCTTCAGGATATTCGCATTCCGAATTTTCAAGGAGTCTTTTAAGGACTTCAGACGCCTGCTACTGGACCTAGATCTGAAAGATCGAGAGGGGAAGTTTTCCTTCCAAGTGTCTTCTTGGAAGCAGGTGTCACAGTCGCTCTGTTTGCGTCACAGTGCACTTCAGAGTAGATGATCATAGGGGAAACACACCACCCCAACCCTACTCCCCATGCTCAGAAGCGAAAGGAGCGCTGGGAGCATCCACGTGGACACTCAGGAAAAAAAAAGAGAAAAAGAGAATGATCAAGGGGAACTATGGAAGTAATGGGGGCTGCCAGCTGAACAGATGACCAACCTGCGGCTCAGTGTTCGATGAAGATCGTTCTCTCTTTTCATGGACAAGGAGGCCACATCCTCTGGGATTTCCTCCACACTGGGCACCAGCCCACAGTCATCATCGTCACTGTCCTCATTGACTAGGAGACACATCAAAGGTTAGGGAGACAGCTGCAAGGAGCTGTCATAGCCCCATGAACAAGGAGAGAAGTCTTTTCTGATTTTGTTGGCCTTGACAAGAGATCTCAGATGTACATACAGGTTGGAATCTTCTACTCCAGAAATACTATTTATTAGGGCATCTCTTTGAGAAATACCAGAATAAAGGAAAGATGCGTTAATATTTCACTGGAAGAGAAAAGGCAAAATGGATATTTCCAGAAACTTCTAAGTTCCTTTGGAGCAGGAAAGAACTTTTAAGTATTATAGGAGACAAACAGTAGAGTCATAATCCCCAGAACTGACTGAAAAGGTGAGTGCAAATTTAAAATGTTCTGCTTGAAATTCAAATAATTCAAAGCATTTTAAAAAAGCATACCCTGAAAAGGTAAAACAGCTTGGGCTGTGAAAATGGTAATGACCTCCAGAAATTGAGACTTCTGTAAAAGCAATGAGCATAATGGCCAGAAATTATCAAAACCAAATTTTCCATAACTTTGAAGTTAACCAAAGGCTTGCAAAAATCCAAGGAGCATTTAAGAAAAAGGCTAAATCTCAGAAAGAACAGTAAGCTTTGTAATAGTTTAATTTGCCCTATTTCCATTGCCCTCTCCTTAGACCTGCTGTAGTCTAGAAAACCAACAGCAAACCAATCACAATTATTGTAACCTTGGAGAAGGCAATGGCACCCCACTCCAGTACTCTTGCCTGGAAAATCCCATGGACCGAGGAGTCTGGTAGGCTGCAGTCCATGGGGTCGCTAAGAGTCGGGCTCGACTAAGTGACTTCACTTTCACTTTTCACTTTCATGCATTGGAGAAGGAAATGGCGACCCACTCCAGAGTTCTTGCCTGGAGAATCCTAGGGACGGCGGAGCCTGGTGGGCTGCCGTCTATGGGGTCGCACAGAGTCGGACACGACTGAAGTGACAGCAGCAGCAGCAGCCACTGGAGGGAACAGTGTGGGTTCAGAACATGCCCCAAACCTCATTGCTGGACAATTGTCGTTATTTGACAGCCTGGCAGTCCTCTGGAAAACCCCATTCACGGGGCTTGTCTTTATTGGGCCTGACTTGGAGTTGGCTCTAATAATCAGCAGTTGTTATTTAACATCTCAGCTGCCTGTGTCAGTGATAACAGCTGGGGCAAATAAGAAACCGACCAAGAACTTAAAAAAAAATCTGGGGAATAAGGTATTCATAGGGAGTTTTGATATCTTCAATATATTCCTAGCAATCAAGTATGTCAAACATACGTTTAGGGTTGCACACCTGCCCAAGAAAGACTTGAAAATGTCTTACTCCCTTACCTCGGGCTTAACTTCAGACTCTGGGCAAGCAGGCAACAAAGACTGAGATGAAACTGTAAATTGCCTGCTGGCTTGTTAAAAAAGACATGCCCCCCACCCCTCATTCCCACAGAGCCTCTCAGCAAAGGCTGAGTGACTTCTTGGTTGCAGGCACTTAAGGAAACCTCTGACCTCTTGGTCATTATCTGATCACTAAGCCAACCGAGCAGGAACATCAATGACCACATGAAACAAAGAATGTAGACTTAACAGAATTAGTTCAGGAAACTAAACATTAGGAAGAGGAACAACAACAAACCCTGGTGGAGGAAGGAGAGGAGAGAGCCTGTATTTCCAGAATTGTTAAACTAATTAAAATGATCAGTTTTCAACAAAAATGAGACATACAAGGAAGCAGGAAAGTATGGGGTTGTACACAAGAGAGAGGAAAAAAAAGTGGTCAATAGAAACTGTACTCAAGGAAGCACAGGTGTTGGACTTACTGACAAAGATTTTAAATCAGCTATGATAAGTATGCTCAAAAAACAACAGGAAACCATGTCTCAAGATCTAAAGAAGTGAAAAGAAAGTGTTAGTCACTCAGTCATGTCCGAGTCTTTGTGACCCCATGGATTGTAGCCCACCAGGCTTCTCTGTCCATGGAATTCTTCAGGCAAGAATACTGGAGTGGGTTGCCATTTCCTTCTCCAGGGAATCGTCCCCACCCAGGGATTGGATCTGGGTCTCTAAAGGAAAGTTCTCACCAAATAGAGAACATCTCTATCAGGCCCACTGGGATGGGCCCCTGATCCAATACGTCTGATGTCCTTGTGAAAAGGGGAAGTGTAGACACAAATGCACACGAGATAAAACCATGTGAAGACAAAGGCAGAGGTTGATATTGTGTATCTATAGCCAAGAATGCCAAAGACTGCCAGCAAATCACCAGAAACTTGGAGAAAAACCTGGAATAGATTCTTCCCTGTTACCTTCAGAAGGAACACATCTTGTTGACACCTTGATTTTGGACTTCTCACCTCTACAACAGTGAGTGACAATACATTTCTGTTGTGTAAGACTCCAAGTTTGTAGTGTTTTGTTACAATAGCTAATTAGGGAACACTGAGCCCACACTGACACAGGTTGCCTTGCCCTCTTGCCCTTTCCTTTCTTCTACCGTCTGGGGTCTGTACCTTGAGCCCTGGAAACCACACAACAGCATGCCAGGCACTGCGGCTTACACAACTTCTCAGAAATGGCCCGTCAGTGTGACCCAAAACAAGGGTTTGCAAACTCTTTCTGTACACAAAAGACAGGATTTTTCAAAGGGGCCGTCTACCCATGGGGGTTTAGATAAACAGAACTCACATCCAGGCAAATCAGAAGAAAAAAGTTGAGAATTAGGATGAGAAACCTGTGCAGGTTGAGATGATGTGGTTGACTGAGCAGTAACTCAGGGGGATCCAGCATCAGACCCTGCCCTTTGCTGGAGACCAGTTCCCAGGCAGGCGCTTTTTGTTTTCTCCAGGCCAATCCCTGGAGCACATAAAGGCTGATGGAAAGCTCTGACCCCCTCCTTCCTGCTGGTATCCCCGCCCAACTTTCCTGGGCTGGCTCCCAGTCCCTGCAGCCCACATCATCCTAAGGTCACTGAAGACACCAAAGGTCAGTCTTCGTTTCTGACCTGTCTTGCCAGTGTTTATAGACTTCCTGGTTTAGGCTTTTCCTTCCGACTCTTGTGGTTTAAAACTATCACATATTTCTGACCTCAAGGCTTGAATGTGCTCCCACTTCTAGGCTCTGAAGTTTCTGCCTCTTCTGATTGACTCTCAGAATGCCCCTGCAGATCTTGCTTTCTCAGCCCTGACCTCCTGTTGGTAATTGCCACCTGAAGCAGATACCCAGAACCTTGCCTGGGATGACTGCTGGCAGGTTCTTGGGAGGAAACTCAGAGACCAGGGCTCCATTACTGCCTGGAACTAATCAGTGACCCCACTGGTCCTGTATCAGGTAGGAGCCATTCCTGTGGTATACTGTGACACTATGCAACTGCCATGATTCTGTTCTGCTTTGAAACACCCAGGGGTGCTTGGTATGTTAGTCAAGATTCCTTTGTTAGGGCTTAGCAATGATTTAGCAGTACACTATTAATACCAGGTATTATGAAGCTGTCCAGAAGTGACTTTAATGAGTTTGGATGGGTAGGGTGGAATATGTGAAGCAGGGCATTCCCTAAAAGGGGGTCACTCCTGCCCCTGGTGTCTCTCCCACAAGAGCTAATCCACCCCATACCTCCAGTCATCTTGTAACTGAACTGAAAGTCACTCAGCCATGTCCAGCTCTTTGCAACCCCATGGACTATACAGTCCATGGAATTCTCCAGGCCAGAATACTGAAGTGGGTAGCCTTTCCCTTGTCCAGGGGATCTTCCCAACCCAAGAATTGAACCCAGGTCTCCCGCAGTGCAGAAGGATTCTTTGCCAGCTGAGCCAGAAGGGAAGCCCAAGAATACTGGAGTGGGTAGCCTATCCCTTCTCCAAGGGATCTTCCTGACCCAGGAATCAAACTGCAATCTCCTGCATTGCAGGCAGATTCTTTACTAACCAAACTACCAGGGCAGCTCCATCTTCTAAAGAGTAACCTATGACTGCATGTCAGAGGCCCGATGAGCTGGATGGGCCCCTAGTTTGGCTCACATAAAAAATGTCCATGTTTGTGTTTCTTTACAGAGACACAAAGCACAGAAAGAACAGATATTGGATCTCTGGCTAACTCACTTCAGCATCTAGTCCACTGGGTGCTGAGCAGGTCAGCAGGCAAATAGTGGTGGTTTTCTACTCCCGTCCCTTCTATTCCCGAGTTCTATCCTGTCCCAATCCTCTTCACATACCTGTGGCCTCATCTTCAGGGCCCGTCTGTTTCACAAATGTCTTCAGATTCTTAGCAAACAATCCTTTATTGGCCAGCAGAGTGCTGTAGGATCCCTTTTCCAGGATGGTGCCATTCCCCACAACCACAATCTCATCCACTTGGGGAAGAAAGTGAATGCTGTGTGTCACCAAGATTCGAGTCTGTAAAAATAACAGTAAGTTGGGCTGACGATCCTGTGACCACCTTCTTTAGCTTACTCTTGAGAAGAAAAAATAGAGTCACTGTGGGGCTTTGCTTCCAAATGTGGCCCTGACCACTTGACCTCTTTCTTTCACTTTCTCTTTACTTCCCAGCGTCTCATCCTAAAATCTGACCCTGTGTGTAAAACGAGACTCCTGTCTTCATGAATATATTCGGTTATTTTCCTGTAGTGACAATGAGGTTTGCCCTGCGCACGTTTCACTCCAGCTTTCTGGGCAGCCAAGAGTTAGGCTTAGGGATGTCACTTGAGATAAAGGGCTATCAATACAACTGAGGCACGCAAAACTAACTGCCCTCTCACTAACCAGCAAACCACTGATCTAACAAGAACTGCCCAGATTATTTCAGCATGTGAGAAACATTACAGGTCAAGGACCTCTGTCTTTGGCCCAGGCCCTCCCTGGTGTGGAGGACTTGGCACTCCTTGTATTGTTGTCTATTTATGGACCACACTGACTCCTGACACTGGGATTCCACTCAAAGAAAGATGAACACTTGCAGATGAGTAACGAGGCTCAAATAGGGGTCATGGTATTGAGATGAGCCTCTGGTGCAATAGCCCGAGCCCACTGCCTCTGCTTTCTACAGACAGCCCCATAGACACTAGGTCACTTGTATCACGAAGATGCAGGAGGTGCCCATCTTTAAGTCTCAGCTCAAAGCCAACCCTTTTGGTAGCCTTTCCTGAGTCCCCAGGCAAGAACTGGGTATTTCTCCAATGTTTCCTGTGTAGTTTGTATGTTGTTGGGGTTTAGCTGCTAAGTCATGTCTGACTCTTTTGCAACCCCATAAACTGTAACCCGCCAGGCTCTTCTGTTCATGGGATTTCTCAGGCAAGAATACTGGAGTGGGTTGTCATTTCCTTCTCCAGGGGCATCTTCCCAACCCAGGAATCAAACTTGAGTCTCCTGCTTTGCAGGCTGATTCCTTACCACTGAGCCACTTGGGAAACCCACCAGATAGTAGTTTGTATAGATTACCATTAAAAATAATGCTTGTGTTGTAATATTATTGCTTGCTTTTTGATATGTCTGCCAGTTAGATAAGTCACTTGAGAGCAGAGACGAGAACTTTTCATCTGCTTGCCCAGTTTTTGCAATGAACCAGGCCCAGAGTGGGTATTCAGTTTAAGAATGAATGCAGCCAATTAGCTTTAAGGACAGAAAGCAGGACCAAAAATAGGAGGGAAAGTGAGTTCCTGTTGACTCACTGATCTGAGAGAGAGGTAAAAGGCCTCAGAGGGACAGCCGCCCTGTCAGCCCTACCAGCCTGAGTGGAAGCATTCAAAAAAGTCTCGAAGGGAACAAGCCAAACACAAGATAGAGTGCTGCCAGCCCCCACTCTACACTTGCTGCTGGAGGGAGTGCTTGTGCAGAATTTCTATGCTTTCTCAGTACCTCATGTTCTCACCAACCCAGAAGCTCTCGGAATCTCCTTATTCAAGCAATTTTATAATCCAACCTCTTGCCCATCTTCCTCTCTCCAGAGTCTGGTGTTTGGTGCTGAAAATTCCAGCCCTCTCATCACTTGTCCTCCCATCACATGTGGACTCATGTCCACATGCGTTTAAACAAGCTCCAGAAGATGGTGAAGGACAGGGAAGCCTGGCGTGCTGCAGCTCATGGGATTGCAGAGTTGGACACAATTTAGCAACTGAACAACAACAAGTTCTTTGCCAGGAACTAGTGACAAAACTAAATATATTTCTTCTTATATGACAGATCTCTAAGGACTTTTTAATCATAATTAATCACCCTTAACTAATAAGAGCCTCAATTTTGGAGCCAGAGAATAAGGCTCAAATTACCCAGTTCTCACATAAGCTATGACCATTAGATGGGAGACCTCACCAGGCCATTTCCTGCGAGACCAGCATATTATCTCCTCAGCAGCCCAGGAGGGCAGGGAAATAAGGAAATCTGCTTTAGGACCCAGCAGTCCTAGATGTGTGCCCTTCTTCATGTCTTCATCACTTTAAGTAAGTTCTCACCTTGCTTTTCAATAGGCCATTGGGACCCAAGACCTTGTTGAAAATATGTTTTCCCACATGGGCATCCACAGCTGACAGAGGGTCATCCAGAATATAGATGTCTGAATTTTGATAGGTAGCTCTGGCCAGGCTGATTCGCTGCTTCTGACCCCCACTGAGATTTATACCCTGAGGAAGAAAAGAATTTCTATTAAGTACTGAAACTGAGTCCCCTTAAAACTGAGTTCTTCTACTGAATTTATGATAAACATCTCTATTCAAAACTTTATTCCCATTCTTGGCTCATACCTGTTCCCCTCAAGTTAAGGAATATAAAAGGGAGGATTGAAACAAAGCAGGACCCTGCAGGGCAACCTCCTGGGTACAAAAGCCCCTCTTTGGCCCCCTTTTCTTATTTGTAAAAAAAAAAAAAAAGCTTTAGTCTCCTTGGCCTTCCTGAGTTCCAAGCAGTTACTAATTAGGAAGGCGAGGGAATGTGGAAACAAAGGAAAAGCAGTCAAGAAACAATAGTTCAGCTATAAAACAGAGCCCCAGCTCCTCCTCAAGGAGGGTAGGTAACAATCTGCATATCTCTAAATTGTTCTGCAGAAACAAAAATTCTCATGCAGTTGGAGGATGATAACTGCACGCTGACCATAAGCACTTAGACCTGAAACTGGTTGGAACCAGAAGGTTGGTGATTAAGAGTCCAGAAATAGCACCCTGTCACTTTACCACCAACCAATCCGAAGAAAGTCTACAAGCTGCAACCCTCACCCCAGATGTTGCCTTTAAAAACCCTCTCCCGAAAGCCACTGAGGAGTTCCAGTATTTCGAGCATTAGCTGCCCGTTCTCCTTGCTTGGCCCTGCAATAAACTGTACTTTCCTGTACCACAACTCAGTGTCAGTAGGCTGGCTTTGTTGCATGGTGGGCAGCCAGACTTGTGTTCAGTAACACAAGTTCCTTCATACAAATAAATATCTTTGATTGAAATAAATAACTTTAAACCTAATAATTAAATGTGTGCCCAGGTTATCATTTTATATCATATAATGTACTTATTTTGTTGTTGTTTATGTTTCCTGCCCCAGGAGAATGTAGAGCTATATCAGGGTGGGTTTTCTGTTTGTGGATATAACTCCAGCACTTAAAATAGTATTTGACACATAGTAGGTACTCAAGAAATGTATGCTGAATTAAGAAACAAAATCACTCTAGAGCTGTATCTGCAGTCTCCTAACCTCAAGACCTTTCCACAAAAGACTGGTATATTTATAATAATGAGGAAAGAGGATAAAAACATCCTAAATAAATACTAACCAGGGATTTGTAAACCAATTATACTATAGTCATATAATATGAAACGGTCATTAAAAATTAACCTTGAAGAAAGGCATTTAATAATGTATTAGATTTCTATGTGTTCACTGCAGATTATTAGAACTCTATTCTGGCCCACATTAGTGTACAGAATTAGAGTTCAGACAGCTCCTGTCTGCCTCTGGCCCTCCACCAGAGGTCTACCTCAGGTTAGCTGCTGGTTAGTTAACCAGGTCCTAGGTTCATTATCTTTCCTTTCAATTACACAACTCTTATATTTGCTTTCAGTACAAAATTTTAGGTTTCTGAGTTATTTGCACAAAATATTGTGCAAACTCAAGTTTTCTGATGTTTGTTCCAGGCTTGACTACCAAAATTGATCAACTATTTTACTGCCATGGACTTCTTCACCATCCTCAGTCTTTTCCTTCACCCTTCAGGATCCCCTGGTGTCCCAAGTACCTTCTCTCCAATCTCAGCCATGTCTCCTCCAGGCAGCACTTCCAAGTCAGGGAGGAGGGCACAGGCTTCCAGAACTTGCTGGTATTTCTTTTCATCCAACTCTGATCCAAAAAGAATGTTTTCCTTTATGGTGCCGTTCTGGATCCAAGACTGCTGTGGGACATAGGCTACAGAGCCCTGGGTGGGAAGGATTAGACCACATGACTGCTGTGTACCTCTGGAAATGCAGGGCTGAAGGAGGGCGTGGTGGAGGTGGGAGGAACAAAAGGAACGTAGCTTTGGGTGTCAGGCTGACTGGACAACTGATCTTTATAAAGGTACATGTATTTATTGCACCAACTAGGGAGAAAAAGTCAATATCCCATGCATCATTTAAAGTCTCCTTTTTGGACTATCCCTCTCTAGCCATGATCTGAAAGTTGAAGGATGAATGCACCTGCTGCTCCTAGAACAGGGTTTTAGTCAGACCCTAGTGAGTTTCCTAGGACCAACAGAGGGCCAGCACTGATAGGGGAAACCAGATAGATGACATCTGAGAAAGTAAGAATTCAGAGACGGAAATCTGGGCACCAGGCTGATGCATGAATCTGATCATGTCAAAAAAAGATCAAGAGTAGATGCCCTTGGGTTTGAGGACAAACTTGGTTACGAATTAGCAGGAAAAGGCGCCCTGAAAGGAGTTAGGAGACAGAGATAAATCTGCAGAGTCTGATCTGCTATGCTGCATGTTTATTTAATGTAAACTATCTCATTCAATTCAGTTGCTCAGTCGTGTCCAACTCTGCGACCCCATGAATAGCAGCACGCCAGGCCTCCCTGTCCATCACCAACTCCCGGAGTTCACCCAAACTCATGTGCATTGAGTCGTGATGCCATCCAGCCATCTCATCCTCTGCCGTCTCCTTCTCCTCCTCCTCCTGCCCCCAATCCTCCCAGCATCAGGGTCTTTTCAGATGAGTCAGCTCTTCCCATCAGGTGGCCAAAGTATTGGAGTTTCAGCCACAGCATCAGTCCTTCCAATGAACACCCAGGACTGATCTCCTTTAGGATGGACTGGTTGGATCTCCTTGCAGTCCAAGGGACTCTCAAGAGTCTTCTCCAGCACCACAGTTCAAAAGCATCAATTCTTTGGCGCTCAGCTTTCTTCACAGTCCAACTCTCACATCCATACATGACCACAGGAAAAACCATAGCCTTGACTAGATGGACCTTTGTTGGCAAAGTAATATCTCCGCTTTTGAATATGCTATCTAGGTTGGTCATAACTTTCCTTCCAAGGAGTAAGCGTCTTCTAATTTCATGGCTGCAGTCACCATCTGCAGTGATTTTGGAGCCCCAAAAAATAAAGTCTGACACTGTTTCCACTGTTTCCCCATCTATTTCCCATGAAGTGATGGGACCAGATGCCATGATCTTCGTTTTCTGAATGTTGAGCTTTAAGCCAACTTTTTCACTC
>SJYT01001750.1:326226-510195 GCA_006410635.1 Cephalophus harveyi
AAACCATTCAATATCACAGTTATCCAAGTCTATGCCCCAACCAGTAATGCTGAAGAAGCTGAAGTTGAACGGTTTTATGAAGACCTACAAGACCTTTTAGAACTAACACCCAAAAAAGATGTCCTTTTCATTATAGGGGACTGGAATGCTAAAGTAGGAAGTCAAGAAACACCTGGAGTAACAGGCAAATTTGGCCTTGGAATGCAGAATGAAGCAGGGCAAAGACTAATAGAGTTTTGCCAAGAAAATGCACTGGTCATAGCAAACACCCTCTTCCAACAACACAAGAGAAGACTCTACACATGGACATTGCCTTGTTGCTTACTCATCTATATATATTAGTTTGCATCTGCTAATCCTAAACTCTCAGTCCTCCCCTCCCTCAGCCCCCTCCTCCTTGGCAACCACAAGCCTTCTCTCCATGACTGTGATTTCCCCTCCTCCCATATTAAAAAAAAACCTTTCACATGTTGCATTTTGTCCATTAAGTTTTATTAGTATATTTTAATCTAGAATAGCCCTCTACCTTTATATTATGAAATTTAGAGGGGAGGCATCCATGCCATTGTCTCAAAGAATGTCTCATTCTGGATTTATTAGCAGTCACATGCTCATCATAATAGTTTTAAGTTGGTGGTGTTCTGATAAATGGTGAATAGCCAGCTCTCTGGAGAGCAGCAGTGTGTGTTTGATTTCTGTGGTGTCACTGCATCATCCAGGACTGATTACAAGCTCCTGCTGGCCTGAATTGAAGGAGATGTGCACACAGTTGACTTTCATGAGTCCATAGAAGCCAGTTCCAGACCACCAGTCACCTAAGCACTTTGTTTATTAGCTCATTTTGTTTCATAAGAGCCCTAAGAGTGAAATATCATTATCATCCCCAATTTACAAATGAATAAAGTGAGCAACAGAAATAAAGAATAAGTTGCCCACAATAAGACTGTAACCCAGATTCAACCTAGGGTGTCTGGTAGTAGGGCGTGTGCTCTATACTGTCAGGCTGTAGAGCCCACCTATGGTGAATCAATCCATGGGCATCACTGGGAAATCACTCAGTCTTGCTCTTTAAAAATTTAAACAGTATATTTAGTGTAGTCTTCAGGGAACTTTTTTCCATTTAAAGTAACAACTCTCACAAGTGAAAAGGAGGAACAAAAAAGATATTATGTGACAGTTTTTAAAAGGTGGTAGGTTGGTACTATCTCTTGTTGCCCAGAGGAGTTTTAAATTACAGGATCAGAAAGAGATTTCAGTACACTTACCCTGAATCTTTTGAGATTATCTTGACTCTGAGTCTTGAATCCAAGGATAGAAATTTGGTCTACTCACTTCCTTTTCCAACTTACTTTCAGTTACCCTTGCTAAGGGTTTTCAGGGCTCTTGAGTTTTTGTTTTCCTGACTTTCACGTTAGTGATATCACTGAGAACATGAAAAGTGGGCTGATGTTTTCCCTTTCAAGCTTCAGGGACTGTATATTCTGTGGTTCTAGGATTCGATGAGATTGTTCGTCTTTACTGTCTGCATAGTGTACATGATTTTATAGGTCTGGGTTATGTTCTTTCATGGTTCTAGAGTAGAGAAAGTTCAGATCTCCCAGGGTAAAGATTTTGGTCCTATCCTGATTCTTTATTCCTTTTTTCCCCTTTATCTATTATCAAATTCCTGTTTGTCTTTTTTCTCTTTGAAACATCTTTGATGTGCCCCTTCCTCTCCTATCCTCTTCTCACACCCCGCCATTCTCACTGTGTCAGCCCTCTGCCTGGGCCCTTCTACCCCATTAACCCAGGAGAATCCTGCTCTCATCATACTGTGGCTTGGCTGGAGTTGGGAGCTGCTGAGAGTAAGCTAACATTAAATAAAACATCACAGAAGAATATGATATAATATATTGCTAAGTAAAAAAAGGATGAAAAGTATTAAAAATGTGATGCCAGTTCTGTATGTGTAAATTCACATACATGCACAACATACACATTTTTGTATTTTAAAATATTAAATATATATGCTGTTACTAATATGCCTATTGACCATATATATATAAATAACTTCAAATATTAACATTAATTCTGGAGGGTGAGATTACTGGAAGTTTAATGTACTTTGCAGATCCATGATATCAAAAGTTTCTGTAATATACATATAGTACTTTCAAATAGAAAAATGTAAATTTTTTTATCTAAAGAAAGAATATTGGCTGAAATTTAGCTACAACATTTGCAGCTAGACTCCCACTTGAGAATAGCAGTGATTGTTAGACATACTATTTATTGAGGTGCCAGATGGTGTGAATATAATGTCATTTCAAAAATGATTAACCTCATTGAACCTGACACCAGAGGATTGAATACCAGCTATACAAGTGTTTTTGTCTCTTACTGAGATACTAACAGTTGTCCATTAGTCATATTACTTTATATTGAAATATTGCCAGAAATCAAGGCTGTAAGAAAGTCTGTGAATGGAACCCTCTCTCAAAAAACAGTGTCTCTTCTTTCATGTTCTAAAAAATGGGCTCTCGATATTGAATAATCTCAATTGAAAAATCTTTAATAATAAGATTATTGAATATTATTCAATTGAATAAAATTACATCTCATAGAGTAGTTCAGGGATTTTAGAAATACATTTGCAAATAGAAAATAAAATATTCTCCTTTTTAATTAGCTTCAAATATTATTGAATCACATCAGATGGTAAACTGTCATAGTAACTTTAGAACCCCAGTGTCTTTAATCTTCTTCCCATGGACCCAGGAATACCTTTTGAGATTAAATCACAGTGATTAGTTGAAGTTGTTTTTGGTGGCTTAGTGGTAAAGTTGTATGTTGTTATGACATAAACCCAAGACTATTGGATTTTTACCTGAATTGTCCATTTTTCAGCCTTTCATTTTTCTAAAATGATCTCTTTGGTCAAGAATAACAAATAGACAAAGACCAAGAAGTCAAGCAAGGCTTTGTAAGAGTTGTCATGGTGACGTTTAAGGTTTATGATAGCTTAAATTTTTTTTCACATGCCTTATTTATACAGTTGACATGAAAAGGAACATTGTTGTCCACAGCTAAATAATTTGCCTTCTCTCTCCTGCCTTTTTTGTTGTTGCTAAGCTGAAATGGTACTGACCAAGAGTTTAGTTACTCATTTCAATCCGGGAAGTTAGATCAGGATAGAAATTTGGTCTACTCACTTCCTTTTCCAACTTACTTTCAATTACCCTTGCTAAGGGTTTTCAGGGCTGTTGAGTTTTTGTTTTCCTGACTTTCACGTTAGTGATATCACTGAGAACATGAAAAGTGGGCTGATGTTTTCCCTTTCAAGCTTCAGGGACTGTATATTCTATGGTTCTAGGATTCGATGAGATTGTTCGTCTTTACTGTCTGCATAGTGTACATGATTTTATAGGTCTGGGTTATGTTCTTTCATGGTTCTAGAGTAGAGAAAGTTCAGATCTCCCAGGGTAAAGATTTTGGCCCTATCCTGATTTCTTTATTCCTTTTTTCCCCTTTATCTATTATCAAATTCCTGTTTGTCTTTTTTCTCTTTGAAACATCTTTGATGTGCCCCTTCCTCTCCTATCCTCTTCTCACACCCCGCCATTCTCACTGTGTCAGCCCTCTGCCTGGGCCCTTCTACCCCATTAACCCAGGAGAATTCTTTATTCCTTTTTTCCCCTTTATCTATTATCAAATTCCTGTTTGTCTTTTTTCTCTTTGAAACATCTTTGATGTGCCCCTTCCTCTCCTATCCTCTTCTCACACCCCGCCATTCTCACTGTGTCAGCCCTCTGCCTGGGCCCTTCTACCCCATTAACCCAGGAGAATCCTGCTCTCATCATACTGTGGCTTGGCTGGAGTTGGGAGCTGCTGAGAGTAAGCTAACATTAAATAAAACATCACAGAAGAATATGATATAATATATTGCTAAGTAAAAAAAGGATGAAAAGTATTAAAAATGTGATGCCAGTTCTGTATGTGTAAATTCACATACATGCACAACATACACATTTTTGTATTTTAAAATATTAAATATATATGCTGTTACTAATATGCCTATTGACCATATATATATAAATAACTTCAAATATTAACATTAATTCTGGAGGGTGAGATTACTGGAAGTTTAATGTACTTTGCAGATCCATGATATCAAAAGTTTCTGTAATATACATATAGTACTTTCAAATAGAAAAATATAAATTTTTTTTATCTAAAGAAAGAATATTGGCTGAAATTTAGCTACAACATTTGCAGCTAGACTCCCACTTGAGAATAGCAGTGATTGTTAGACATACTATTTATTGAGGTGCCAGATGGTGTGAATATAATGTCATTTCAAAAATGATTAACCTCATTGAACCTGACACCAGAGGATTGAATACCAGCTATACAAGTGTTTTTGTCTCTTACTGAGATACTAACAGTTGTCCATTAGTCATATTACTTTATATTGAAATATTGCCAGAAATCAAGGCTGTAAGAAAGTCTGTGAATGGAACCCTCTCTCAAAAAACAGTGTCTCTTCTTTCATGTTCTAAAAAATGGGCTCTCGATATTGAATAATCTCAATTGAAAAATCTTTAATAATAAGATTATTGAATATTATTCAATTGAATAAAATTACATCTCATACAGTAGTTCAGGGATTTTAGAAATACATTTGCAAATAGAAAATAAAATATTCTCCTTTTTAATTAGCTTCAAATATTATTGAATCACATCAGATGGTAAACTGTCATAGTAACTTTAGAACCCCAGTGTCTTTAATCTTCTTCCCATGGACCCAGGAATACCTTTTGAGATTAAATCACAGTGATTAGTTGAAGTTGTTTTTGGTGGCTTAGTGGT
This sequence comes from Cephalophus harveyi, assembly GCA_006410635.1. Taxonomy (NCBI): domain Eukaryota; kingdom Metazoa; phylum Chordata; class Mammalia; order Artiodactyla; family Bovidae; genus Cephalophus; species Cephalophus harveyi. The sequence continues at coordinate 331,075 of SJYT01001750.1, forward strand.
AAAGTTGTATGTTGTTATGACATAAACCCAAGTCTATTGGATTGTTACCTGAATTGTCCATTTTTCAGCCTTTCATTTTTCTAAAATGATCTCTTTGGTCAAGAATAACAAATAGACAAAGACCAAGAAGTCAAGCAAGGCTTTGTAAGAGTTGTCATGGTGACGTTTAAGGTTTATGATAGCTTAAATTTTTTTTCACATGCCTTATTTATACAGTTGACATGAAAAGGAACATTGTTGTCCACAGCTAAATAATTTGCCTTCTCTCTCCTGCCTTTTTTGTTGTTGCTAAGCTGAAATGGTACTGACCAAGAGTTTAGTTACTCATTTCAATCCCGGAAGTTAGATCATCAAGGGACAGTTATCCTCAACCTAAGGCTGTTGGGTAGTGACAAATTAGTGGCCTAGACAGGACCTGAGAAGGAAGGAGTGGGGGTAAGAAAAAATCAGCTGTTTTTTAATTTTTTTACTGTAGTGCCACAGATATATTGAACACTCAGATCCAGAGAGGCTAGAGCAGAAATATCAAATATGGCTGCTTTCTGGCAAAAGAGAGAGTGCCAGGATAGGAAGACCAGGTGGATTAGTAATTAGAATAGGAAAAAAAAAAGTGATTAGAAGAGGGACAGAATCAGCCGCAGTCCAAGGGGCAGATGAGTGGTCAGATCTAAAACTGAAGCTAGCCTAGAAATGACAGGGCGCCCTCAGGAGCGTTATGTCCATACAGCACCCGGCATCTGCAAAACTGAGAATCGTTTTTAAGGTGGCAGCTGAGTGCTCCTGTTTAATGTCAGGGTCCAGTCTCCTTTGTGTTTGGAACTTTGCACAGACTCTTAACATTGTTAGTGGTAACCATGTAGTTCCTTCTGAGTAACTTTAATTTGGGGGAAATAGGTAAATTATATTCATCATGCTCTCCTTGTTTATGAGGTTCTCAATTTGCCAACAAAGGTCCATCTAGTCAAAGCTATGGTTTTTCCAGTAGTCATGTACGGATATGAGAGGTGGACCATAAAGAGGGCTGAGCACTGAAGAATTGATGGTTTTAAAACGTGGTACTAGAGAAGACTCTTGAGTCCTTTGGACAGCAAGGAGATCAAACCAGTCAATCTTAGAGGAAATCAACCCTGAATATTCATTGGAAGGACTGATTCTGAAGCTGAAGCTCCAATACTTTGGCCGCCTGATGCGAAGCCCTGCCTCATTTGAAAAGGCATGGATGCTGGGAAAGATTGCGGGCAGGAGAAGGGATGACAGAGGGTGAGATGGTTGGACAGGAGTTTGAGCAAACTCAGGGAGATAGTGAAAGGACAGGGAAGCCTGGCATGCTGCAGTCCATGGCATCTCAGAGTTGGATACAGCTTAGCAATTGAACAACAAGTGCTGTATTTACTCAGACAAAGAAGTTTAAACTATACTGTAAATATACTCTGTAATTCACAAATAGTTAGAATTAAAACTGAATATTTAAAATGTTCTAATATCTGGAAAAGTCATTTACATAGAATATCTTATTTTAATATTAATTAAAAGTCAGAAATTATGGGTTCTAAAAAACCAGTACAATGCTAATAATATTGGAATAACTGATCACATAGTAGCTTAATCTGGATATCCTTTTCTAGTCGGAAGCACTCTAAAAACCTTTGGATTTAAGAAGCAAACAGACTAAATCTCTTAGTTTCTGAAACCCGCAGTATTAAATAGAGAAATTTTTTAAGAGATGCATTCATTATAATACTCATCTCTTTTGGAGAGGATCATCTTTAGAAGGTTATAAGGAACTCCTGCGATAAGACATAATGACAGTATCTAAGCAAAAAAAGGAAAGGAAAACCCCTACATACAGCGTATGTTTTTTCTAGAATAAGTCTTTCAATGCAAGTCTTTTAAACTTTTAGATTACCAGCTACCTAATTAGCCAAAGATTTAAAGTGACCTTTTTAAAAACGTCTAATATTTAATTTCTATATGAATTATTAATAAGAAAACTGAAGATCACTAAAAAAAAGTACCTTTCTTTTTGCTTGCCTTCAAAAAATTTATTGCAGTGTCAACTCTATCATTAGATATTAGATAAATAAATCAGGTGGACCTGATGAGCTCTACCATTGAGACACTTCCAAAAAATTTTAGGAGAAGATATTGAAACTGTTTTCCTAGTTTGGACAATGCTATGAAGGATATGTGCAAAGGGAAGCTGATCCATTTGGGTAGTTCGTGATGTCAAAAATGAAAATAATCTCTACATTAGTGTTAATTAGGTCTGAGTTCAGGATCATCAGTTCAGTTCAGTCGCTCAGTCGTGTCCGACTCTTTGCGACCCCATGAATCGCAGCACGCCAGGCCTCCCTGTTCATCACCATCTCCCGGAGTTCACTCAGACTCATGTCCATCGAGTCCGTGATGCCATCCAGCCATCTCATCCTCAGTCGTCCCCTTCTCCTGCCCCCAATCCCTCCCAGCATCAGAGTCTTTTCCAATGAGTCAACTCTTCGCATGAGGTGGCCAAAGTACTGGAGTTTCAGCTTCAGCTGAACAGTATGAACAGGCAAAATGATAGGATACCAAAAGAGGAACTCCCCAGGTCATTAGGTGCCCAATATGCTACTGGAGATCAGTGGAGAAATAACTCCAGAAAGAATGAAGGGATGGAGCCAAAGCAAAAACAATACCCAGTTGTGCATGTGACTGGGTAGAAGCAAGATCCGATGCTATAAAGAGCAGTACTGCATAGGAACCTGGAATGTCAGGTCCATGAATCAAGGCAAATTGGAAGTGGTCAAACAAGAGATGACAAGGGTGAACGTCGACATTCTAGGAATCAGCGAACTAAAATGGACTGGAATGGGTGAATTTAACTCAGATGACCATTATATCTACTACTGCGTGCAGGAATCCCTCAGAAGAAATGGAGTAGCCATCATGGTCAACAAAAGAGTCCGAAATGCAGTACTTGGATGCAGTCCCAAAAATGACAGAATGATCTCTGTTTGTTTCCAAGGCAAACCATTCAATATCACAGTTATCCAAGTCTATGCCCCAACCAGTAATGCTGAAGAAGCTGAAGTTGAACGGTTTTATGAAGACCTACAAGACCTTTTAGAACTAACACCCCCAAAAGATGTCCTTTTCATTATAGGGGACTGGAATGCTAAAGTAGGAAGTCAAGAAACACCTGGAGTCACAGGCAAATTTGGCCTTGGAATGTGGAATGAAGCAGGGCAAAGACTAATAGAAAATGCAAGAAATGCTATGACCAGTGCCAAGAAAATGCACTGGTCATAGCAAACACCCTCTTCCAACAACACAAGAGAAGACTCTACACATGGACATCACCAGATGGTCAACACCGAAATCAGATTGATTATATTCTTTGCAGCCAAAGATGGAGAAGCTCTATACAGTCAACAAAAACAAGACCAGGAGCTGACTGTGGCTCAGATCATGAACTCCGTATTACCAAATTCAGGATCATGGTCAGATGAAATGGGCAATATGGTATTAATAGTAGACATCTTTGTAAAGAAACTATTTTAAAATATATATTTATTTTTTCTTTTTCCAAATGAAGTCTCAGTAATCAAGTTATTAAACAGAAAATAGTTCAATGTAATTTACACCTTTCTTAACTGCTAGCTGTGTCCCTGGTTATTTGTTTATGCTCATCATAGCTACCAAACTGATAACTTATTGTACAGTTTTTATAGATCTAAGAAATCAATTTGCTTACCTTTTTGTTGTTATTGCTTCTGTAGAAATTTCAACGAACATTATCACACCTTGTGTAAAGCAGTCCATCACCTAGCAACAATTGATTGCATTTTCTCCCTGGCCAAGGTCGCTAAGCAAGGACATTACTGCAGGTAATGTGTTTTGTTTTGTTTTGTTTTGTTTACCTCAGCCCTTTTCAGTGCTTTAAAACAGATAGAATTTTTCAGTTAAGTTTAGTGGCTCAGCTGGTAAAGAATCTGCCTGCAGTGTGGGATACCTGGATTTGATCTCTGGGTTGGGTAGATCCCCTGGAGAAGGGAATGGTACCCACTCCAGTATTCTGGCCTGGAGAATTCCATGGACTGTATAGTCTGTGGGGTCGCAGAGAGTCAGACCTGACTGAGTGACTTTCACTTTCATTATAAAATATTAAAATTACTCAAATATGTTGAACTCTTGGTAAAGCTGAATGTCATACACATATAGCTTGATTTAAAATTAAGAAATTCCTTTCTTGCTCTACCATTGAGTATAATGAAAGCAGATGATGACTATAACTAGAGGGAAATGTTACATATTTCAATTTTTAGGTTTATGTGGGTGACATTTTTTATAGAGGAACAGTCCTTTCATTTGTTAGCATTCACTTGAACACTTATGATATGTTTAATTTTGTAATTATAAAAGTCTTATTTAAACATCATCTAAATCAGATATGGGGGAGACTTAAGGTATGATTCATTTTAAGGCAAATTCCACTCAGTTGCTCTCAAATTGCTCTTCCTTAAGACTAAATCTTAAGCTAAAGCTTTGGCTCGGTGCTCTGCCTTCCAGGCCCACTGGGGCACAGGGGTCCTGCTTTCCAGACCCGAGCGGGTAGTCATCCTGTTCCCATAGCTTGGCTGGGCAGGGGTTGGGCCCCTAGGGCTCCAGGCTGCCCAGTCCCCGCAGTGGTTTGTTCCGTGGCCAAGCTCTGCTTCTGAGGTGGTCCCACTTCTGCTTGGTGTTCTGTGCCTGGGCTCACTCCAATAACTCCCCTAGGCTGCAATTCTGCATTGGGGGCTCTCTGTGAAGCCCTTTCAGGGGCTCTCTGGGGTCTCTTACTAGCCTGTTCCTGAGGGCTCTGCCCTTAAGACCTAATCACCTCCCAGGGGCATAGGTTTGATCACCAGCCTGGTTATTTTAACAACTAATCTTAAACTAAGTTTCATAACCTCTGTGCTCCTCAGTTTCTTCATATTCTTCACAAAATAATACCTAGCCCTTAGAAATGTTGTACAAATTAAATGAGATAAAGACTTTATGAAATTTCTAAGGAAAACCAGGCAGATGATAAATACTTAATAAACAGCAATAGTTACTCACTGATGTTTATTCAAAAATCAGAAAGAATTAAGTATTGTAAAATTTTTTTGCCTTTAATCAAAACATCTGAGCTTATGGGTTGTTAGTATCTTTCATACCTATCATTATTTATTTTTTAAAAATCACTTTTTGTTTTCTATCAGTTCACAATCTTTTCTGTGTTTTTGAATGTGGTAAGCATAATTATCTCAAAGTCTGTGTCTGATGATTCATATGTCCGTAGTCCTTGTGGGTCTCTTTCTATTGTCTGTTGTTTCTGTTCATTTTCATTCATACATCTCTTTGAATGACTGCTTGTTTTGATTATCTTCTGGGCATTATATTTGCAAAGTCATTTGTAGAAATAATTTGATGTATATTTCTCTGAAAGGGTCACATCTTAAGACACTAATGTTGTTCTGGCATCACTTAGTCCACATCAGAGCTTGAGAAGGTTCAGAAATTCAAAAGATTAAAGATTCAAAAGTGTAAAGATTCAAAGCCTGCAGTTCTTACTTCAGATCCAGTCTTCTGCCTGGTGTGCAGTCTTTTGGTGTCTCAATCCAGATTAAAGCTGTTCATAGTGCTCAGCATCCCCTCAGAAAGCAGCAGAAATCAGCAAACACCCTCCGTGGTCCTCTATCCTCTGTCCTACCCCGGCTCCTGGCCCGGTAATTCCTTGTTGTCTTGTTAGTTGTCAGGTGGCTTCAAGTAAAGTACAGGTTTTCTAGACTTTATCCAGCCTTTTATTTGTCCTCAGTAGGATTGTTCTAAACCACATCTTCTGTCACTAAGACAGTTTCAGGAAATGTTACATGCTAAAATACTTTCCAAATTGGATACTATATATTTTATAGTAAGAAAATTTCACCTGAAAAATTTTAAATGAAAATTGTGCCATTATCTTTAAGTAATACAATCAGTCTCTCTCTTTTTTATTTTTTTGGGAGCCATAAAACTGAGTATAAATAGCCATGAAATAGGAAGCTTTTTTTCTAAAATGCATTTAAAACTAGTATCTAAATAATCTGAAGTTTATGCTCTTTTCCCTTAGATTTCCACCTTGTTTAAAGATTTTTAGGCATTTGAGTTATTGCAGTTAGTTCAAATTGATCGCTGGCTTCATAATTACAGTCGTCTTTCTAAATGTTATTAGGACATTTTATTCACTATATTTTAAATCGTTATGCCAAAGTTCTTATTCTAGGTCTTTCTATCCAATTTGTATTCTGGACATTGTACATTTTTACTAATATAGACTGTTGTTCTGTTTCTCTGGCTCATTTAAAGGAGAATGATGCAGTTTTAAAAATATAAAATAAGATAGGTAAATTTGTTTAAGGTTAGTGTTTCATTCTATTCAGGCAGCATCCAGATTTTCTCGGTTCTTTCTCTTTGGTGCCACTAAATGCTGTCCACATTTCATATCGTTCTACTATCACTGTCCTGTCCTAATAAACCTTCTCAGGTCTCTGAATAATCTTTCGCTTCCTACTATACCAGAAAGTGTTTTGTCATTATGTAGTTTTGAAGGCAACAGAGTAAGTCAGTGTAGATTTTAGAGCAGAACAAATCACTCAGATTTTTGTTTTAAAGTGAAAACCTTCCTGGGAAGTCATATTAGTGTCATGAATATGATATGTTGATTTCACTTGGCAGAGCACTTAGAATTTTAAAACTGATATAACTTATAGTTGGTTTCATCATTTTTTCTTTACAGTATATTTGTAACCTATATAGATAAAAATTCTGTTTTAAAATTATACTCTAAAATTTAAAAAGTGTCATTTTCTTGGAACTTTAAATGTCCCTTTTCAAAAGGTGATTTCAAATCATTTACTTGGAAGATACTTTAGTAGCCTTGTTTTAGAGATCTGAATGTATACTCTCAGGGTCAGATATATTTAAGGAGAATTCAAGTATTCAGGAAAGTATTATTTCTTGGTGTTATGAATACTTTCAGAAATGTGTTTATATGTGAAATGTCTAAGTCTAAAAACTCGAGATCACTGATAGGCTATTAAGATGAAAAAGAAAAGGGGTCAAGAAATTGATGAAAAGACTTCAACCTTATGAAGCAGTGAGTGCATATGTAAACAATGATATCACACTGTTAAAATTAGAAAGTTTGATAATACCAAATTTACTAATAGGTAAGGGTATGTTTTGGCCTTGGAGTACAAAATGAAGCAGGGCAAAGACTAACAGAATTTTGCCAAGAAAACACACTAGACATAGCAGACACCCTCTTCCAACAACACAAGAGAAGACTGTACACCTGGACATCACCAGATGGTCAATAGTGAAATCAGATTGGAGAAGCTCTCATACAGTCAGCAAAACAAGACTGAGAGCTGACTGTGGCTCAGATCATGAATGCCTTATTGCAGAGTTCAGACTTAAGTTGAAGAAAGCAGGGACCACTCAGATATGACCTAAATCAGATTCCTTATGATTATACAGTGGAAGTGACAAGTATATTCAAGGGATTAGATCTGATAGAGTGCCTGAAGAACTATGGATGGAGGTTCATGACGTTGTACAAGAGGCAGTGATAAGACCATCCCCAAGAAAAGAAATACAAAAAGGCAAAATGGTTGTCTGAGGAGGCCTTACAAATAGCTGAGAAAAGAAGAGAAGCTAAGGGCAAAGGAGAAAAGGAAAGATATACCCATTTGAATGCAGAGTTCCAAGAATAATAAGGAGAAATAAGAAAGCCTTCCTCAGTCTTCAGTGCAAAGAAATAGAGGAAAACAATAGAATGGAAAAGACTAGAGATCTCTTCAAGAAAATTAGAGATACCAAGGGGATATTTCATGCAAAGGTGGGCACAGTAAAGGACAGAAATGGTATGGACCTAACAGAAGCAGAAGATGTTAAGAAGAGGTGGCAAGAATACACAGAACTATACAAAAAAGATCTTCACGGCTTGGATAATCACGATGGTGTGATCACTCACCTAGAGCCAGATACCCTGGAATGTGAAGTCAAATGGGCTAAGGAAGCATCACCATGAACAAAGCAAGTGGAGTTGATGGAATTCCAGTTGAGCTATTTCAAATCCTAAAAGATGATGCTGTGAAAGTGCTACACTTATTATGCCAGCAAATTTGGAAAACTCAGCAGTGGCCACAGGATTGGAAAAGGTCAGTTTCCATTCCAATCCCAAAGAAAGGCAATCCCAAAGAATGTTCAAACTACTGCACAACTGCACTCATCTCACACTCTAGTAATTCTCCAAGCCAGGCTTCAGCAGTACATGAACTGTGAACTTCCAGATGTCCAAGCTGTGTTTAGAAAAAGCAGAGGAGCAATCACATTGCCACACTGGATCACTGAAAAAGCAAGAGAGTTCCAGAGAAACATCTACTGCTTTATTAACTAGGCCAAAGCCTTTGACTGTGTGGATCACAACCAACTGTAGACAATTCTTCAAGAGATGGGAATACCAGAAAACCTGACCTGCCTCTTGAGAAATCTGCAGGTCAAGAAGCAACAGTTAGAACCCGACATGGAACAACAGATTGGTTCCAAATTGGGAAAGGAGTACATCAAGGCTGTATGTTGTCACCCTGCTTATTTAACTTATATGCAGAATACATTATCCAAAATGCTGGGCTGCATGAAGCACAAGCTGGAATCAAGATTGCGGGGAAAAATATCAATAACCTCACATACACAGATGACACCACCCTTATGGCAGAAAGCAAAGAAGAACTAAAGAGCCTCTTGATGAAAGTGAAAGAGGAGAGTGAACAAGTTGCCTTAAAACTCAACATTCAGAAAACTAAGATCATGGCATCCGGCCCCATCACTTCATGGCAAATAGATGGAGAAACAATAGAAGCAGTGACAGACTTTATTTTGGGGGGCTCCAAAATCACTGTAGATGGTGACTGCAGCCATGAAATTAAAAGACAGTTGCTCCTTGGAAAAAAAGTTATGACTAACCTAGATAGCACATTAAAAAGCAGAGACATTACTTTGCCAATAAAGGTCTGTCTAGTCAAAGGTATGGTTTTTCCAATAGTCATATATGTGTGAGTTGGATGTGAGAGTTGGACTATAAAGAAAGCTGAGCACTGAAGAACTGATGCTTTTGAACTGTGGTGTTGGAGAAGACTCCTGAGAGTGCCTTGGACTGCAGGGAGGTCCAACCAGTTCATCCTAAAGGAAATCAGTCCTGAATATTCATTGTAAGGACTGATGTTGAAGCCGAAACTCCAATACTGGGGCCACCTGATGTGAAGAACTGAGTCATTAGAGAAGACCCTGATGCTGGGAAAGACTGAAGGTAGGAGGAGAAGGGAATGACAGAGGATGAGATGGTTGAATGGCATCACCGAGTTGATGGGCCTGAGTTTTAATTAAAAGCCATTTAAATTTTAACATGCATTTAAAAATATGCATGTCTCATGATTTGGAATTTCACTTCAAGCATTTCCTCTGGCTTAGAGAAACACTTGAAAATATGCACACGTATGTGTATATTGGTTGTTCATTGGAGCATTGTTTATAACATTGAAAGTCTAGACAGTCTAAATGTTCAGTAGTGGAGATAGCTAACTTGCTGTTCAGCAGCTTCGAAAGAATACCTCCAAGGAATAATCCTTCATCTTCAGCATTCCATACCATCAGGGTTTACTGGACCTATTTTCAGCTTCTGAGTTTTTTAAAGGTCTTATAAAGAAAAAAGAGAAAATTTACTTTTTTTTTTTAAAGGAGTATAAAATTTATTCAGTCTTATATTCACCAGATGGGCCCATTGGACCCTTTAATAAATCTAAAATGCATTTTGAGATCTTTAATAATGCTTATCTTGCTTCTGTCTGGAATGTCTTACTGTCTCATCATGATAGGTATAATTTCATCACTGTTTATCAGTATTTCCCAGAATGCTGTAAAAATCTAAAATAAGGAAGCTGGAAATACAGAAATGAGATAGAAGTCACTGTCAAATCATTCTTCATTTTTCTTATTGTGTTTGCCAAACAGTTACATCATCTTTCAAGAAGATATTAAAGTAGACTGGCGATGCCACTCTTGTAGTTTTGTTTCTGACTTTGAGTGAATACAGTTAAGAATTCAGAATTTTTCTTTTCACTCATAATAGCAAAAAGAAAAAACTGACAGAAGCCATTTCATTTCATTATTAGATTATTCTAAAGATGAATGTGAAGAGAAGGATGCAGTGCTCTATATACTAATGATAGTAATGAAATTTCTTGTATAAAACAAAATCTCAGATTATGAGTGTGCAGATAATATATCTTAGGTATGTGTGAATAACATATTTGTGAGGGCAAAGTGAAATGGAGTATTCGTATCCAGTTTGTTATTCCAAAAGATGCACCCATCATGCAGTACTTAGTGACAAGAATTGGAACCATCGTGATTTGCTAAAAACACATATGGGAGTATTCTTTTATGATATCTGTGCCCTAAAATTTACTTGATACTGTTTGCTTGGGGATAGGTGCTGAAGAAAACAGATGATATAAAATAAAAGTACTCATTTGATTGATTATTTGAATTGTCTTTATAAATGTAGGTATGAAAATGTTTTGTAATTATGAAACAAAGAAGATAGCTGTCTTCTCTTTATCAAAATTATGAGCTTTAAAAGATTTCAAAACATTCTTCAAACATTGCATTTTTGTTACAAGTGGGAGAAGAACCAGAAATAAGGAAGGATAAGCTAGAACCTATTAGAAATGTATTGAATTTTAGAACTAGTATTTATAAGTGAATATCGTCCGTGTGCCTGCATGACAGCTGATGAACAGTTAGATGCATAGTGTGTTGCCCATTCTGGGTATATATGCCTGTTGTTTAGTCACTAAGTTGTGTCTAACTCTTCTGCGACCCCATAGATTGTAGCCTGCCAGCCTCCTCTGTCTGTGGGATTTCCCATGCAAGAATACTGGAATGGGGTTGCCATTTCTTTCTCCAGGGGATCTTCCTGACCCAGGGTTTGAACCCAGGTCTCCTGCATTGGCAGGTGGATTCTTTACCACTGAGCTACTAGGGAAGCCCTATATGTGCTTTAAAAACCTGGAAAATATGGAATAAAAATTTGAAATTTGCTATGTTTGGATTCTTACTAGTTGTCATGACTTTTCCCCCTCACTGTTACTTTTTTCTCAATTCTACATAGTACTTATAAAATGACTTAGAAAGATTTAAAGAAATAAAATGACAGAGTCCACTGGACCCACATGGTGAATGGTGAAGTCTATCTTTTATAGGTATCAAGGAATATTAAGGGGGGGAAAAGTAGTTGTGGAATGATGAATTACAGTATGATTCTTGGTTTTCGTTGTTGTTGTTGTTTGTTTATTTTTAAAGAAAAATCAGAAAGCAATACAATGAGTTTATGGAAACTTAAATGCATAGGAGAACGTTGGGAAAGGTAGACACCAAACTGGAAAAGGTAGACGCCAGACTGCTCTCAATGGTAACCTCGGGGGAGGAAACTGAGAGAAGGCTGGCGCTCAGAGAGCTTGGATAAATCGATGAAGGTTTCGGTGAAAACAGAAATATAAGACCTTAAGAAACAAGCAAGGCAAATAAACATTTTTTATATCAAAAAAAGTAAAAGATACTAAAGACCATAGAAAGATGTTTTAATTAAACAGAATGTGAAAATTTTAGGTCATTCTGTCCCCGAGTCCAAGATACAATTTATATTAATGTAATAATCTAGAAATAATTTTGCATGATTTTTAAAATTTTGTTTATTGCTAAAAATATTTTAAGTAGCAGTAATCTGAAGTGTAATTTTTTTTAATGAATATATCTTAGAGAGTAGTAGAAAAAGAAAAAAAGAAAAAAGATCTTATAAGGGAGATCTTCGTTACAGAGCCATCATAAGACTCTTCTAAAGTTTGCGCTTCAGAGCACTGTAATTATAATAATTGTCTTTCCAATTCTGATTCTACAGTTGAGTTTAAACTTTTATACTCAGCCTTGTCCTGAGCATGTGTTCTTAAAGTCCATGTTTAAGGTTTGGTTATGTGTCTGACAGACTGTCCACAAAAATCTTCATGCTTTTTGAGATTTTTTAAAAGTCTTTCCTTGCCTTGTTAATTGAAACATGCTTCTTCTCGCAGACCAACTCTACAAGAAGAAAGGAAAATCCTAATAAAAAATGGCCGGCACCCTGTGATTGATGTGCTGCTGGGAGAGCAGGACCAGTTTGTTCCCAATAGTACAGATTTGTCAGTAAGTATCACATCATGACAATAAAAGGTTGAAGATGATAACATTGATCTTGAACTTTTAAATACCATATGATGTTTTAAAAATTTACCCAAGTTTTGCCTTTGGCTTTAAGTCAACTAATCCATGGCTATAGTTTTATACTCAACACCATATATGGAGTCAGTGGTATTTCCAATAAAAGATTATCCATAGAGGGAACAATTTAGCAACTAAAAGATTAGCCTTAATTAGCTGGTAATCCAGCAAAAATATTTTATATTTTTAAATGCCCACAGGTGTGCTAATGGAGAGGAATCACACCATGGTTTTGCAAATTCCTGTTGGTGTATAGTATAGGCTTTGTCTTGTGGTCTGTTTTCAGATGTTTTGTGAAAGGATCACAGATGCTTCAGCTGATTTCAGTGATAAGAATTTTTGTCATTAAAAAACAAAGAATTTTTGTCATATGGACTAGGGTTCTCTTATAGAACATTAATGATTTACAGTATTTATTCATCTAACATATACTTTTTTAGCATCAGATAGTGAAACAGAGTATTAGAACAGACAGTGGAAAGCAAGACAGAAGTATGCCCTGCCTGTAGAGAGCTTGTGGTCTAGCAGGGAAGATAGATTATTATAATGTGGCTCGGTCAGGCCAGGATTCAGGAGACCAGGTGTCATAGAGCATGTAGCAGATTGACGTAACCCGGAATGAGGGAGAGTGTTTGGGAAGGTTTCCCAGGGATGAGATACTGACTGAAGAGCGAGTGAGTCAGTGCAGACCAGGGAAATGGAGACGATTATTCCAGGGCAGGAGCCAGGGTGGTAGAGTCTAGGGGTGAAGCAGCGCCGGTGGGTTCAGGGAACTGAAAGATGTTGCATAAGGTTGGGGCATAGAATATAAAGAAACAAGTGTCAGAAATAAGAAAGAGGCCAATTTGTTTAAAGCCATATTAAGGAGTTTAGAGGTGTTTTTTTTTTTTTTCTTAAAGGATTGAGAATGCTAGGAAAAGAGTGTTTAAACCTGCAGAAAAAAGTGAACTTGTGTGTGTATGTTTGTTACACTGAGTTACATTGTCCATGATAAACAGAGGTGATAAGGGTAATTTTACTCAGTAATATTGTTGCATAGGAAAAAGAATCTAGCTTGAACTGAGTACAATTTGTGCAGAGATGTTTTTGTTTGTTCGGTCACTAACTCGTGTCCGACTCTTTGCCACCCCACGGACTGTAGCACACCAGGCTCCTCTGTCCTCCACTATATCCCAGAGTTTGCTCAAAGTCGTGTCCCTTGAGTTGGTCTTGCCATCTAACCATCTCATCCTCTGCCGCCCTTTCAGAGATGATTAGGTGTCTTAAAGTAAGAATGAGCAAGTAGGGAGGAGGGCTGGGCATGGGCAGGTTCAAGGAAGTGGAAACAGAAAAACTGAGAAAAGGGGTTTGGTTAATGTGAAACCCTTCCGGGTTTCATAACTGGCAACTGTTGCTGATCCCCTCCCATGGGGACTGAGGACAGTGAGAGTTATCTCCATCGATGTTTGCATTTCAAAGAGAGGCTCCACACTCATTTATTTCTAAGTAGTGGAAGACTTACCTCTTAAAGGGGTTAGAGAAAGGATTTATAACCACAAGATTTCTGAAGTAATTGCTCAAAAAGTAGGTTTGCTGTCTATCACTAGGTTTTGGCTGGAATAAATACAGATTCTTTCCTGGCACTGTTGTGCGTTTGTAAGCGGGGACTTTAATGGGGACTGGGATCATCCCAAGATTGTGGCCTTGAGCTGTTAAATAGAAACTATATGCTGGCTTTTGTTCCCGTCTCTTAGAGGGGAGGGAATGAAATCACATGTGCCGAGAGGGTTGCAGCTGTTATAGGCCAAGGCTGGGATCAGGTGGGCTCAGAGGAGCCTGACTAGCATTTGATCAAGGAGGGAGTCTCTGTCAACACAGTGAAATTGTCTGGTGATGAGATGAAAGAATTAACATGGAAGGAGTCGCTAAGTGAGGGAGGTTGTATTGGAGAATGAGGTTCCTGACTTCCAGATTCCACAGGCAGTGTGTTGGGTAATAGAAAGATCCAGGGATGCCCATGGATGGTAAGTAGCAGAAGTGGAGGAGGTCTTTGGAGATGAGGAGATCGAGGAATAGCTTTTGAGAAAAAGGTATCCATAGGCGCGTTGAAATTGTCCAAACAGCTTGATCTGTAGTGGCATGCGAAGGTGGTCCATGTGTCAGAGATTCCAAGAGATGGAGACTTGATGAGCTGGAGGTAGATGATAAGGTCCTAAAGAAGCAGATATGGGAGAACCTGTGAACCCTGAGATACAAATGAAAGGATGTGGCAAAAAGCTCATCCTTGAAATGAGAGAACCGCAGGGGAGTAGCAGCCAGCTTTCAGCTCAAGTCAGTGTGTGAAGGAAATGTTAAACAAGGAGGTTAGAAACATAGAAGTCTTGGGGAATTTTTCAGAGGACAGTGAGAAAATTGAAATGTAGGGAATCAGTTGGAAATTAGATCACACAAAGGAAACCCAAGAGGGCAAGGCAGTTGGGAATATCACAGAATATTCCATCTTGGGCTGTGAGCAAGGGTGACAGAGATGTGAGCCTGCTAAATTTGATTGACCACAAGGGTGGGGCAAGTTAAAGGAAATACTTTGAATTATATCTAGTTCAATAATACATTTTTGATATTGCTGACAGAAAAAAAATGCACAACGTGAGAGCTGTGTATTAAGTTTTATGTGGGGCAAAATGAGGACTATAGCCCAGGAGATAGCGTTTCGGATAGCTCTGAGAAACTGCTCCAGAGACATGGGGGGAAGGCCATTGTTATGTATGATTTTAGTGAAGTGGGGAACGTGCAGCTATGCACACATTTGGCAGATGCTTAGTGCTAGTCACAAGGAGCAGATGTCACCATTAATGATTTTAGTGCTTTTCTAGATACGAGGAGATGCAAGAATTGGGCTCAAAATCTTCTCCGGCAAATAAGCTAACTATCTAAAGACCTGGCTGCCAGTTTTTCCCAAAGCGCAGAGTGCCTGATTCCTGATCTCCACCCTGAACTCCTTTCAGGGTGTGTTGGAGAACAGCGGCTTCAGCGGTTTATGACTTAGTCCTTATAGAGGCAGATGGAAGGTGGCAATTTTTAGCTGGCAGTATCATACAAAAACTTGGAGTAGTACATAACTAGATCTCTGATGTCTGTAAACATGTTTATTCTCCTTAGAGAATTTGTGAGTTGCTTGATTTATCAAACCAAGTTAACAGGCACTAATGTATTTATTGTCTTTTATAGAAAGTCTCTGTGAACATAAGAATTTCTTTTTCAGTGTCCATGATACTAGTAAGGTGTAGCTTTTCTTGAGAAAATAATACAGCTGTTCCACTTAGTACCTTGGTTTACTTATAAATCACCTGAAATGTCATTATTTCCTATTATTATTCCCATGCCCCTAAACATCAGTCAACTTGATCTCAAGTATGTTATTCTTGACACTGAATTTTTATTTTTGTTTCCTTTTCATTCCCCTCCTTTCTATTAAGTAATGTATTACACTATTTAAAACAGCAAAATTTGAGAAACTAAATTAGCCTAATGACAGGGGTGTTTCAAAGAAATGTTGAACTCTTGTATTTAAATTTTTACAAAATAAATGGAGCGATTTATTCCAGCAAGCACTTCAGAATATTCCAGAATATTCATTTCTTTTACATATGCTTTTTCTAACTTGAGTAGGAGTTGATATAGAACTGTTGCTATGGCGAAGTACAGTCTTTTTTGCAGGGTATAAATTTCTATATAGGGATAGTGTTGAAGAAGAACTTACTATGTACAACTCAATTTTAAATATTTTATAGGTGTTAATTATAAAATATACTCTGAAAATAATTTCCTGAAAGTCAAGTGGCATTATTGCTTTTGACAGTCATGTAATTTTAAGAAATGGTCTTTTGTACATGTAATTATGAGTGTACTTTTCTGGATCTGTATTATATGAACTCATTATAATGTTTCTAAACAAGCCAAGTTACTGCCCACTTTTCCTCAACCAGTTTTAAGAATATTCATTTTTTTAGATACCCAATACTCAACAAAGGTTTGCCGTATAGCACAGGGAGCTATAGTCAATGTCTTATAATATAACCTATAATGGAAAATAATCTGAAAAATATTATATGTTTATGTGTATAACTGAAGAATACTCATTTTTTCACATTTCACAATCTTGCATTGATTTACAATTTTTTTGCTAGCATTGTTTTATGAATATTTTATTCTTATAGATTTTAACACAACTACTTTGTGTCAATATTGTGCTTGAACTTAGGCTCACAGAGAAGAGATATAATATCTCTAATCTGGTGAGAAATTGATCCAGTTAAATTAACACCAATAGAGTACTTATAAAGGCTATGAGGGACCTAATGGACTATCCAGTAGAAAAATTGCCACAGACCTGACCAGGTGTAACAAAGTAGAGGATATCCAAATGCTCAATAAACAAACTAACATTTTTTTAAACTGCTATATTGAGTTTCCTGGAGGAGTATTAGCAAAGACTCAAATAGTAAGGAACTGTGGGGTACTTGTGGGACATTTGGTGGAGATCCCAATGTGAAGGTGGATATAAAAGCCAGGAGAGAGGGCTGAGATGGAGTTGGGGATTTAACAGTGATCATGATGCATGTCCAGGGAGTTTAGATTCTGGGTCTGTCTCTCAGGGAGATTGTATAAACGTGTAAAGAAGGCTGAGGAAAAAGCCTTCTCAAGCATTGACATGAAAGGAGTCATTTCACTGAAAGTGGGTTTAAATGAAGAGAACTTTTCAAGTATCTTTTAAATATATCCCTACCTAATGTTTAGCATTTAGTTTTTGTTTCATCTGAACATCAAAAAGATAAAAATACAAAAAAAATTTTTTGAAGGAGCTATTGTATATTTCTTTTTAGCCTTTAAGACCTTGCTTTGCCTCATCTTCCAGGAAACCTTGTTTGACTTCTGCAAGCATAATTGAAAGGAATACACTTTTAAACCCTCTTTTTTCGGTTCCCTTCCCCGACTCCTTACATAATCTGAGTATTTGTAGACTTAGCAGCCACTGGATCGGCCCACCTCCAGTTTATTCTCCACTCTGCAGCCACAGGGCTTTTCCTAACCTGTCATATCTCTCCCTCATTTGAATTAATGCTGAAAATTCCAGCCGTGCAGCTCCCAAGCTACTGCTCCTCTAGGACTTGGCAGATGGTCTTCCCTCAGCCTAGAATGTCATCTTCCCCCGCACCGTCCACACCCACCTCCCACACACCCACATCGCACCCCGTCCACCCTCCAGCTCCTGTTTGTTCTTTAAGTGTGGTCTTGGTGTCACATCCTGACTAAGGCTTCCCTCCCGAAGCTGGGATGGGTGCCCCCCTGTCATATGCCTGCAACACTCTATATTTCTCCCTCGTTTAGTCTTTATCCCACTAAATTGTAATTGCCTTTTTTGGGGTTCGTGGTTGCCAGTGGCTTATAAGCTTAAAGAGAACAGGGGTTTGCTTCTCCTCTTTAGTTGTAATCACGCTGTCAGTTGCAGTTCTCTGGCACATAGCAGGCATCCAATCAGATTTGTTAAATAAAAAAGGATTAGCTTTGAAGTTTTGAGCAGTCGCCAAGTCTTACTTTAAATTTGTGCTTTTTTTCCTTCACAAAATGTTATTTTTCGGGATATCATATTAGGAGTTCACAATTCATACAGTAATTATACTGAAGAACTAGAATGGGTATTAGGGATCATTTGGTGTGACTTGGTGTTCATACTTGGGAGTAAACCAAGGCCCAGAAAGGGGAATTGATTTGCTGGGGGTCTCTAAAGTCCAATAGTCATGACCTGTATCCCAAAACATGTATTCTAAGGCAAGCCAGTGCTTACCAACCCTTTTCACTTCACAGCACACCAAGAAAATGATTACAGTGCTGGTACTCTGGAGGAAAAGGTTGCTCAGAGCAAAATGAGGTTGCCCAAGGGCTCTGACTGCCCCAGCCCCACCTGGAGCTTTGAGGGTCAGCGTTTTAGAACACCTGTAACCTTTGAGGCAGTCCAAGACGCAGTATGCCAAGACATACTGTTACCAACCAGAGTTCTTGGGCTCCTTAATCGATAGAAATTGTTAAGAGGCCAGGCATGGCTTTACTGGAGCAGCAGTAGAGAGTGATAAAAAGCAGCAGTTTCCCTTGCTTGCTCAAGGGAGCTGAGCTGGTTCCTTACATGGGGGGAGTGTAGGGGTGTGTCCAGGGTCAGGCCAGAGGGGGAGCTTAGGTGGTTTGCCCACCCCTTTGTTGGTGTTGTATGCAGGAGGCATGCGCAGTACCCTTCTTTTGCTCCTGGCCTTCAGAAGTGGCAATTGGGTTTTTGGTCTCTTTGTACATTATTGTCCATAATTTGCCCCAACTGTATATGTATGCAGTTGTTTATGGTCCCCTATAGTTTCTTTGTATTTAACAGAATTTAACACTCAAAGAGATATTTATCCAGATGCAAGCACTACAGCAAAGTATCCCAGACCCCAGCCTGTCTCAGTACTACTTGGGAAACTCCATCATAACCTACTGTAATCTCAGAAGTTTTCTGCATTTTAAGCCAAATGACTTTGTAATGGATGGATTTTTAAAAACTCTTTATTTTGTATCAGGGTGTAGCTGATTAACAAACAGTGTTGTGATAGTTTTAGGTGGACACAGCAAAGGGATTCAGCCATTCATATACATGTATCAGTTCTCTTCCAAAGTCCCCTCCCATCCAGGATGCCACATAATATTGAGCAGAGTTCCATGTTCTATACAGTAGATACTTGTTCTTCATGTAATGGAACTCTTTATTTTGTATCAGGGTGTAGCTGATTAACAAACAGTGTTGTGATAGTTTTAGGTGGACACAGCAAAGGGATTCAGCCATTCATATACATGTATCAGTTCTCCTCCAAAGTCCCATCCAGGATGCCACATAACATTGAGCAGAGTTCCATGTTCTATACATTAGATCCTTGTTCTTCATGTAATGGATGGGTTTTTGATAGAAATCAGAGGTAGGGGTTTTTAGTTTGTGTGTTTTTTTTTTTAATATAAATAATATAATCATTGGGAAGGAGAAAGGGGAAGATATATAGTTGGTGCCTTGTAAATTTCTAAGGAGGAGAGTTAGTCAAATGCAAAGCAGGAAGATTCCCAGGAAGTACTGGAACCCTGTGTATCTGTATAACCCAAGGGAAACCCACATCCCAGAGAAGGACAGTTTTATCTGTCCTCCACTATCTCCCAGAGCTTGCTCAAACTTATGTCCATGGAGTAGGTAATGCCATCCAGCCATCTCATCCTCTGTCATCCCCTTGTCCTCCCGCCTTCAATCTTTACCAGGATCAGGGTCTTTTCCAATGAGTCAGTTCTTCACATCAGGTAGCCAAAGTATTGGAGTTTCAGCTTCAGCATCAGTCCTTCCAATGAATATTCAGGATTGATTTCCTTTAGGATTGACTGCAGTCCAAGGGACTCGTGGGTGTCTTCTCCAACACCACTGTATTGTATTAGGTACAAAGATATTAATTAGTGTTATAGCTTCTTCTTCGGAGAAGGCAATGGCACCCCGCTCCGGTACTCTTGCCTGAAAAATCCCATGGACGGAGGAGCCTGGTGGACTGTAGTCCATGGGGTCGCAAGGAGTCGAACATGACTGAGCGACTTCCCTTTCACTTTTCACTTTCATGCATTGGAGAAGGAAATGGCAACCCACTCCAGTGTTCTTGCCTGGAGAATCCCAGGGACAGGGGAGCCTGGTGGGCTGTCGTCTGTGGGGTCACACAGAGTCGGGCACGACTGAAGTGACTTAGCAGCAGCAGCAGCTTCTTCTTGTATTGGTTCCTTTGTCATTGTATAATGCCCTTTTTTTGTCTTTTGTTATTATAGACCTTGTTTCAGAGTCTGTTTAGTCTGATATGAATATTGCTACCTCTGCTCTCTTATTTTCATTTGCGTGAAATATCTTTCTCACCCTCACGTTCAGTACGTGTGTCTCTAACTCTGAAGCAAGTCTTCTGTAGGCAGCAAATAGATGAGTCCTTACTTTAAAAATCTCATTAGCCACACTATGTTTTGACTGGAGCATTTGGTTCATTGTGATTTAAAGTGATTATTGGTAGGTATATACTTACTAGGGCTTCCCAGGTGGCTCAGTGGGTAAAGAATCTACCTGCAGTGCAGCAGTCACAGAAGACTCAAGTTTCATCCCTGGAGGAGGATATGACAGCTCACTCTGATATTCTTGCCTGGAGAATCCCATGGACAGAGGAGCCTGGCAGGCTATAGTCCATAGAGTCACAAAGAGTTAGACACTACTGATGTAAGCTGAGCATGCACACACATGTACTTGTTGTCATTGCCGTTTTGTTAATTGCTTTCTGATTGTTTTTGTAGTTTGTCTGTTCTTTTATTATTTTACCTACCTTTGGTTTGATGATTCTTGTTTAGTGTTATGCTTGTCTTCCTTTCTCTCTAATTTTTGTTTATTTATTGTAGGATTTTGATTTGTGGTTACCTTGGGGTTTATTTGGAGAAGGAAATGGCAACCCACTCCAGTATGCTTGCCTGGAGAATCCTGTGGACAGAGGAGCCTGGTGGGCTGCTGACCATGGGGTCGCACAGAGTCAGACGCAACTGAAGTAACTTAGCATGCATGCACGGGGTTTATTTATGTTGCTAGGTTTCTTTAGGCCTTCATGTTTTGACTGGAGCATTTGGTTCATTGTGATTTAAAGTGATTATTGGTAGGTATATACTTACTAGGGCTTCCCAGGTGGCTCAGTGGGTAAAGAATCTACCTGCAGTGCAGCAGTCACAGAAGACTCAAGTTTCATCCCTGGAGGAGGATATGACAGCTCACTCTGATATTCTTGCCTGGAGAATCCCATGGACAGAGGAGCCTGGCAGGCTATAGTCCATAGAGTCACAAAGAGTTAGACACTACTGATGTAAGCTGAGCATGCACACACATGTACTTGTTGTCATTGCCGTTTTGTTAATTGCTTTCTGATTGTTTTTGTAGTTTGTCTGTTCTTTTATTATTTTACCTACCTTTGGTTTGATGATTCTTGTTTAGTGTTATGCTTGTCTTCCTTTCTCTCTAATTTTTGTTTATTTATTGTAGGATTTTGATTTGTGGTTACCTTGGGGTTTATTTGGAGAAGGAAATGGCAACCCACTCCAGTATGCTTGCCTGGAGAATCCTGTGGACAGAGGAGCCTGGTGGGCTGCTGACCATGGGGTCGCACAGAGTCAGACGCAACTGAAGTGACTTAGCATGCATGCACGGGGTTTATTTATGTTGCTAGGTTTCTTTAGGCCTTCCTGTTAGTACCACTGGCTTTCTAAGCAGCTCAGGGGACTTGTCTTCCTGGTGTTGTACTCCAGGTCGGGACACCCAGTATGTGGCTTGACCCGATCACTCCCCAGGAAGGATCCCTTTTCTCTTCTGTGTCCCTTCCCAGAGGCCTAGATCCTGACCTGATGACTTTTCTTCTTTTCCTACCTGATTCTTTGTGACCTTTATATTTCTTTTCATTTTTTATTGAAGTATAGTTGATTTTCAATGTTTCACATGTACAGCAAAGTGATATAGTTTTTTTATATCTATCTCTGTATATAGATATATATGTATATCTGTGTGTTTGACTGTCTACAGTTATTAATCCCCACTACCTCTTCCCCTTTGGTAACCATAAATTTGTTTTCTGTGTCTGTGAGTCTATTCTGTTTTGTAATAAGTTCATTTGTATCATTTTTGAAGATTCTCTTATGGATCTCTCTTACAGCTTTGGTTGTACGAAAGTCTTTTCTGCCAGTCTCTAGTTTATTTTCAGTGAGAATCACTATAAATGTGTTTTTCACATAGCATAATCATGAGATATATTGTTAATGATTGAAGGAAACATTAATGGCTTTTCAGTGTTGTTTTCTGTCACTTCGGTCTTCTGTCTCCTTTCTTCCTGATTCTGAAACAGTGAGTTAAAGAAGGACATTTTGTATAACTGCTTTTTTAAAAAAATAATCAATGTTTTTTCTTACTCTTTTTTAAATCATTTTTTTAAATTGGAGTATAGTTGATTTACAGTGTTGTATTAGTTTCTGCTCTTCAGCAAAGTGAGTCAGTTATACGTACATATGTATCCACACTTTTTTAGATTCTATTTTTAGGTTCTTTTCCCATATAGGTCATTTCAGAGTTTTGAATAGAGTAAAAAAATAATCAATGTTTTTTCTTACTCTTTTTTAAATCATTTTTTTAAATTGGAGTATAGTTGATTTACAGTGTTGTATTAGTTTCTGCTCTTCAGCAAAGTGAGTCAGTTATACGTACATATGTATCCACACTTTTTTAGATTCTATTTTTAGGTTCTATTCCCATATAGGTCATTTCAGAGTTTTGAATAGAGTTCCCTGTGCTATGCATTAGGTTTTTAACAGGTTATCTATTCTATATATAAGTATGTATATGTCAGTCCTGATCTTCCAATGTATCCCGCTCTTCCCCCCTGGTAACGACAAGTTTGTTTTCTACATCTGTGATGCAACTTCTGTAAATAGGTTCATTTGTACTATTTCTTTAGATTCCACATAAAAACGGTATCATATGATATTGTCTTTGTCTGACTTAGGTCACTCAGTATGACAGTCTCTAGGTTCATTCACATTGCTACAAATGGCATTATTTTGTTCTTTTTTATGGTGAAGTAATATTTCATTGTATATATATACTACATCTTCTTTATCCATTCCTCCACTGATGGACATTTAGGTTGCTTCCACGTCTTGGCAATCATAAATAGTTCTGCAGTGAACATTGGTGTGCATGTATCTTATGGAATTATGGTTTTCTCTAGATATTTGGCCACGATTGGGATTGCTGGATCATATGGTAGTTCTATTTTTAGTTTTTTAAGGAACCTCCGTACTATTCTCCATAGTGACCGTATCAATTCACATTCCCACCAACAGTGTAGGAAGATTCCCTTTTCTCTACAACCTCTCCAGCATTTGCTTTCTGTAGACTTTTTTATGGTGGCCATTCTGACTGGTGTGAGGTGGTACCGCATAGTTTCGATTCGTATTTCTCTAATAATTGACAGTTTTGACCATCTTTTCTTTTTTTTTTTTTTACTTTTTTTTTTTTTAAATTTTATTTTTACTTTATTTTACTTTACAATTGACCATCTTTTCATGTGCCCGTTGGCTATCTGTATATCTTCTTTGGAGAAACGTCTATTTAGGTCTTCTGTCCATTTTTTGATTGTGTTGTTTTTGTTATTGAATTGTATGAACTGCTTGTATATTTTGGAAATTAACCCTTATCAGTCACTTTGTTTGCAAATATTTTCTCCCTTTCTGTGGGTTTTCTTTTCGTTTTGTTGATGGTTTCCTTTGCTGTGCAAAAGCCTTTTAATTTCATTAGGCCCCATTTGTTTGTTTTTGTTTTTATTTTCGTTTCTCTAAGAGGTAGATCAGAAAAGATCTTTCTGCGATTTATGTCAGGAAGTGTTCTGCCTATGTTCTCGTCTTACATTTAGGTCTTTTATCCATTTTGAGTTTATTTTTGTGTTGTTGTATTAGAGAATGTTCTAATTTAGTTCTTTTACACGTATCTGGTTTTCCCAGCACCACTTATTGAAGAGACTATCATCATTGTATACTCTTGCCTCCTTTGTTATAGATTGATAACATAAAACTCTTCACAGTTTGAGTGTCAAGGATAATCGCTTTTTAAACTGTTCTGTGATACAGAATGTTCCTGTTTCTTTTCCTGTCTCACTCATCTTCATTGTTTGCACTACTCAGCCTTCAAGGCCCCCAAAATGCTACTGCCTCCTTAAAGCCTTCCCCATCTGGCCAGAAATAATTTCTTTCTATTCTAACACTTTCTCTGTTACCTAAAAAAAAAAAAATTCTCATCATATACCACTTTTTGGTATAGTGGGAAAGTGCCTAACCATGTTGGGAGAGGTAAGTTCAAATCCTACTCTCCTGTTAGTATACTGTCATCTTTAGATAGGCCACCGTCCTCACTGGGTCTTGATTTCATCATCCATAAAGTGCATCCACTAGCTCTCAGTAGGATGTAAATTGGAAAGCATGTAGATGTCAGAAAGATTTGGTCTTTTATCTTGGTATCTTAGCATGCAGCCTATACTCTCCAGCCTCATTCTCCCCATTTCTGTTTGAAAGGTACCTGGAGTTAAAAGTATAAGAATTTGGCTGAGAGCTTGCCTGGACAGAGCTTTCACTATGGAGTCTCTTACTGTAACATGCTATTTTAAAAAAATATTTATTATAATTATTATTATTGGCTGTGCTGGGGCTTTGTTGCTGTGCATGGGCTTTCTCTAGTTGTGGCAAGTGGGGGCTTCCCTTTGCTGCAGTGCGTGTCCTTCTCATTGTGACGGCTTCTCCTGTTGCAAAGTAACCGGGCTCTTGGGCTTACGCTCAGTAGCTGTGGCACACAGGCTTAGTTGCTCCACAGCATGTGAGATCTTCCTGGACCAGAGATCGAACCCATTTTCCCTGCATTGGCAGGTGGATTCTTTACCACTGGATCACCAGGGAAGTCCTCTTACTATAATGTGCCATTGATTGATGTTTTCAGGGAATAAAACACTTTGAAACTGTCAAACTTTTCATCAGTCTGCAACTATTATATAAATAGTTCTACCATGATTCTTTTTAAAGGATGGATGTGAATATCTGTACCTGTCAAGGAAGAAGACAGTTTTTGCAGAAAATTAGCTGATATTCAAGTCTTGGAAATTAACATTAGACAACTTTTTTTTTTCCTTCTTCGCATCTCATGACTTCATGGATACTGATTGATCATGACTGTAGTTTATCCAGTGAGGAATCCAAGAATGCTGGCCCAGAGCTAGGGGGGCACTGCTCCTGTTTAGCAGTGACTGTGATTTCTTGTCACTGAGTGGAAGTTCCCTTTGAGGCATCTGTCAGGATGTCAGCTACTGTAGTAGCTCTGCATTCCTGGCCAAGATACTTAGCTTCTCCAGGCCTTTCTTCCCATGTTACAGGTGAGGAAAGAAAGGCTTGGAGAAGCTAAGTACAAAGAATTGATTTCTGTGTATCAGTTGGCTCTGAAATAAAAAAAAATTAAAAGCTTTGCTATCCTGTATTGAAGGAGAGATGAAGTATTCAAGGAACGTGTACATGATGATGTACACGTTCTAAATAACAGCAGTTTCTGTGTAGTTAAGTGTAGAAGAAAAATGTCGTTCCTCTTGAAAATAATAGGACGTACTAGATTTGCTTATCCATTTTTCACTAACTTACATGCAATTTAAATCCAAAAGAAAGTAACATTTGTGTAAGTGCCATCAGTTCAGTTCAGTCGCTCAATCACGTCCGACTCTGTGACCCCATGCATACACATGCTTATTTTACTTATCAAACTCTTCCAGTAAGTTTCACATTTGACTTTTACATTAAGTCTAAGGCAAAATAACTTTCATTTCCTTTTGTTCATTTTTTCTATTTCAGATACTCTAGAGTGTGTTGCAACTTTTCCTTCATGTGGCTTAGTTTTAAGAAACAGTGATTTACAAAAATTATTACAGTGTTTATAATTTTGAAGGACTTTCACATTATTTTTTTCTTATTTAGTTAAATTTCACGTAAGGCCAGGATTTCTTTACTCATTCTTACAGATGAGAAGATGAGATTGTACCTTGTTAATGCAAGTCGTTTCATACTCACAAACCTAGACAGCATATTAAAAAGCAGAGACATTACTTTACTGACAAAGGTCCATATAGTCAAAGCTATGGTTTTTCCAGGAGTCATGTATGTATGTGAGAGTTGGACGATAAGGAAAACTGAGCACTGAAGAATTGATGCTTTTGAACTGTGGTGTTGAAGACTCTTGAGAGTCCCTTGGACTGACCAGTCCATCTTAATGGAAATCAGTCCTGAATATTCACTGGAAGGACTGATGCTGAAGCTGAAGCTCCAATACTTTGGCCAGATGTGAAGAACTGACTCATTAGGAAAGACCCTGATGCTGGGAAAGATTGAAGGTGGGAGGAGAAGGGGCGACAGAGGATGAGATGGTTGGATGGCATCACCAACTCGATGGACATGAGTTTGAGAGAGCTCTGGGAGTTGGTGATGGACAGGGACGCCTGGCATGCTACAGTCCATGGGATCACAAAGAGTCGGACATGACTGAGCAACTAAACTGAATGAAAGCCAGAAACCAATACTGTCTTCTAATTACAAACATTATTTTCTATTTTATTTTGCTTTATCACTGCATATCTTATTTACTAAAGTATTTGGTTATTAAATCAAAATTTTTTAAGATACTCTGTCAAATTATTGATTCTGTTTGGAAGGAAAAACAGAATTGAAGAATAAATATAATTACTTATTTTTTAAGATGTTGAAAAGAGTAAGGTGTCTACAAGATAAAAGGTGTTCATTTTCCTTTGTCTCATAGCTTCCCTAAATTACTGATTTCAACAAAAATTCGACTCCCACATTTCCTTGGTCACCCTCTTGTGCTCATCGAGTTGGGTAGTTCCGCTTCAGGCAGCTCCATAAACCATGCCTTCATGGGGGGCCTTAGCATGGCAGGAGTAACCCTTCTGTGGGCTATCTGCTTTCTGCTGTATTCTTTCATTTTCCATTATGTGCTTTTCTGTAGTACTTGTTTTTTTGTGTAATACACTAAGAAATCCAAATAACAAAATGTTTGAAACTTAAGTGAATTTTTCGTAAGTTATACTAATGTCTTTGTAAAGAGTGACTTGATTATTCATGATTGCTGCTGCTGCTAAGTCGCTTCAGTTGTGTCCAACTCTGTGCAACCCCATAGACAGCAGCCCACCAGGCTCCCCCGTCCCTGGGATTCTCTAGGCAAGAACACTGGAGTGGGTTGCCATTTCCTTCTCCAATGCATGAAAATGAAAAGTGAAAGTGAAAGTGAAGTCACTCAGTCTTGTCTGATTCTTCGCAACCCCATGGACTGCAGCCTACCAGGCTCCTCCATCCATGGGATTTTCCAGGCAAGAGTACTGGAGTGGGGTGCCATTGCCTTCTCTTTGTTCATGATTATCCATGAATAAATAATTAAATCTTAAGGTAATTCACTTAAATAACTTTTAACTACCTGATATTTCAAACAAAGGAAAAGGTGCAGAAACCTATATAATAGATACTCATTTACCCTTCACTCAAATATCATAAAGACTGACATTTTATAAAAATTTAGGTTTTTTTTGAAGTGAGTAAAAGATTACACATATAACTAAGGTTGTATGTAATTAAATGCCATCTCTTTTCCTCCTTCTTCACCTCCTATCCTCACTAGTATCCTGGTATTATTTATTATCCTTATGGATGGTTTTTATTCTTTTATGTGATATAGATGTATCTTAATATGATGTAATTATTTTTGTGTATACTTAAACTGTATATAAATATACCCCAGTGAAAGTTTCTTATTGTACTGTACATTGTAAATAATTGTTTTAATAATTATACAAAGTAAATCAATTCATTTTCCTAATGATAGACAATTAGACTTTTCCCCTTTTTTTGTCTATTATGAATATAAACAGTATTACACTGAACAGCTTTATAAATGTCTTTTTGAGTGCTTGTATATCTTCCTAGATTTCTAAAAGGGGAATCACTGTGTCATGTAGACCAGTGTGTGGGCTCTTTAGCTTCAGTAAACATTTCCAAATTGCTGTCCATGTTCTTGCCAACATGCTATGTAAGCAAACTTTCAAACTTTTTGATAATATGATGAATGTAAAAAGTTATTTCTTAAAAATTATTCCTTCAGAAATTTTCACCATTGATATTTCTTTTTTTTTTCTTATGTGACTATGAGGAATAGCTTGTAGGTCCCTTGAAAAATGCTGCTGATTTCATTTTCCTTTCTCTGGTAAATACCTTTTGGCCTTTGTGTATATAATATACTTATGTCCTTTGCCTATTTTTCCATTGTTTTGATGGTCCTAATAAATA
This sequence comes from Cephalophus harveyi, assembly GCA_006410635.1. Lineage (NCBI taxonomy): Eukaryota > Metazoa > Chordata > Mammalia > Artiodactyla > Bovidae > Cephalophus > Cephalophus harveyi. Next base: position 359,401 of record SJYT01001750.1, read on the forward strand.
GGAGCACTACTTCTTTGTTATATGCCTTTTCATTTTGTGTTTGGTGACTGCTTTTAATAACAGAGGTTTTAAAAATTTAATCAAATATATTAGTCTTTTCCTGTATGATTTATATTTTTATATTGCTTATTCTATCTTGTCAGTAAATTATTCCCTACCTTCATGTCATTAAGTTGTTCTTCCATGTTTTCTTCTAAAAGATTGCTTGCTTTTCATATTTTTTCTTTCATTCATCTGGATTTAGAGGCTGTGTGAGAGTCAAGCCTGACTTTTATTATTATAGGTACCCTGTTACCCGACCATTGTTATTGAACGCGGCATCTTTTCTGCTTATTTGTGATCCTAACTCTCACATATATCACGTGCCAGTAGAGGTTTGTGTCCAGGCTTGCTGTTACTTCTCTGTTTACCTGTTCCTGAAGCAGCACTGCACTTTTTATTACTATAGCTTTACAAAGTCTCCTCTCCCAGCTCATTCTTCAAAGTTGAATTGACTTAACTCTATCAAAGAAATTTCAGAATTAACTTCGACAGTTGTATTGCATGTAGGTTAATTTGTGAGAATGTATTCATTTCCTTTTGAAGATAACCTTTATCAAAACATAACATACAGAATTAGGTACAAATGATGTGTACAGCTTAATGAATTTTCACAAAGTGTACCCATATAAGTATCCAAAACCAGGTCAAGAAATAGAAGAATAGTATGGGAAGGAACACGTTCTAAAATCTCCACTTGTAGAGAAAGGGAAGGCCTCCCAATAACTCCTTCTCTTCTAGAGGGTAACCACTCTCCTAATTTCTTTTACCAAAGAATAATAATTTGGTTATTTTTGTTCTCGTTTTTGAGCTTTATAATAGAAACATACAATATGTATTCTTTGTGTCTGGATTCTTTGATTCAACATTGGTTTTATGTGATTCATAAAACCAATTTTTTTTTCCATATTGCTTATTTATATTGTCATAGAGAACTTCATTGTATAAATATATAACTTTTCTGTTCTGTTGGTAAACATTTGAGTTACTTCTAATTTAGTACTATTATGAAAGTATGGCTGTGAACATTCTTTTACATGTTTTTTTTTTAATGTACATCATGTACATTTCTGTTGGACATGTACCTAGGAGCAGAATTGTTTAGATATGTCTACCTTCAGCTTTAGTAGACTCTCCCAAGCAGTTTTCCAAAATAGTATACAATTTACCCCCTAATAACAGTATATAAAAATTCAAGTTGTCCTACATCTTTGCCAAAGCTTAATACTGACAGTTTTTGGTTTTAACTGTAGCCATTTAGTGAAGTAATGTTGTCTCCCTGATTTGGTTTGTGTTTTCTTAATGATTTAAAGTAGACTGTCATCTTACTGGTCATTGGTGGTTTTTTCTGTTATCACTTAAAATTTTTTTCTCTACCATGTTTCTTGAAGTTTGTCTTTTGGTTTGTGGGAGTTCATTATGTACACTGCATCCAAGTCTTTGGGAAATATATAGTACGTATATCATATATTCTGTAATTTTTTATTCTCGTAATGACATCTTTTGATCAATGTTGTTACTGTTGTTTTGTTGCTAAGTCATGTCCATCTCTTTGTGACCCCATGGACTGCAGCATGCCAGGCTCCCCTGGCCTCCACTGTCTCCCGGAGTTTGCTCAAGTCCGTGTTCATTGATTCGATGATGCTGTCTAACCCATCTTATCCTCTGCCGTCCTCTTCTCCTTTACCTTCAGTCTTTCCCAGCATCAGAGTCTTTTCCAATGAGTTGGTTCTTTGCATCAGGTGGCCAGAGTGTTGGAGCTTCAGCTTTAGCATCAGTCCTTCCAGTGAAGATTCAGGGCTAATTTCCTTTAGAATTGACTGGTTTGATTTCCTTGCAGTCCAAGGACTCTCAAGAGTCTTCTCCAACATCACAGTTCAAAAGCATCAAGCCTTTGAAAGCTTTTGTAAATTTGTTTTAAAAGAAACCTTGTTTTTACTGTTTACCTTTTTCAATTTCTTTCAATAATATTTTGTAGTTTTCTCTGTAGAAATCTTGTTCATTGTATTTGGTTTATTCCTAGATATTTGATTTCTTTTGATACTGTGGTAAATTAGATCATTTAAAAAATTTCCAGTTACTTGTTGATAAAATGTAGAATTAATGTTGACATTTGAATACTGAACTTGTACCTAAAGCGTTTGCTCAATTCATTTGTAGATTCTAATAATTTTCATAGATCACTTTAGATTTCCTGGTAACATAGTAATGACATATAGGAGTAATGACAGTTTCATTATTCTCTTTCTAATCCTTATACCTTTTTTTTTCTTTTCCTACATTTTAAAAAATGAATGGATGTTTAATTTCTTTATTTTGTTAATGTGGTGAATTATGTTAACTGCCCTTTGAATATTAAACCAACCTTATTTTCCTCAAAAATTCTAAATGGCTTATATGTCTTTGGATTGTCTTATTAATATTCTATTGAGGAGTCTTGTGTATGTATTTGTGGATGAAGTTGACCTGTAAGTTTTCTTTCTTGTAATGCTCTTGTCAGGGTTTGGTGTCAAGATCATGGTGGCTTCCAGAAATGATTTGGAAAGAGTTCCCTATTGTTCTATTCTCTAGAATAGTTTTTGTAAGATTGATACAATTTTTTTTTATTTTGTTTTTCAGTTGTTCAGTCGTGTCCAACTCTTTCCGACCCCATGGACTGCAGCACGCCAGGCTTCCCTGTCCTTAGTGGGAAAGTTATCTCGGTTTGGGTTTTTCTTGTTGAAGGACTTTGAATTACAGATTTAAAATCTTTAATATATATGGATTATTTTCTATTTATTATATTATTTTTATCAATTTTTAAAAGAACCCTGCTCATTTAACCTGAATTTTCAAAGCATTTCATATGCCAAATGTTTGTTTATAATAGGTTTATAATTTTTAAACATCTGTAGAAAAATTAAAAAATTTTTGATCACAAGTTTTATCATTCAGGGCTTCCCTGGTGGCTCAGACAGTAAAGAATCTGCATCTGCCTGGAATGTGGGAGACTGTGGGTTCAATCCCTGGGTTGGGTAGAGCTCCTGGAGAAAGGGTTGGCAACCCACTACAATATTCTTGCCTGGAGAATTCCATGAACAGAGGAGCCTGGGGGTGCTACAGCCCATGGGGTTGCAAAGAGTCAGACAACTGAGAAACTAACACTTCACTTTTCCAACTTAGAGATGGAGTAGGTTTACTTTTTATCCCCTCAGTTGTAAGGCTTTATAATGCTTTAATCTGATACCCCCATTATTTGCATGAGGCATCTCAACTCCTCTTGGCTCTTCTCTAATTTTTTCTTTCCTTATCATTGCTAATTATTCTTTTTACCCCTGTCATACCTTTGGTTCCTCATAACTTCTCATTTACGGTCCCCAGTGCCTTGTAGCTTCGTTCTGCCTTTCTTATCAACCTCTCCTCTGGTTATCAATAGATTGATCCTCTCCATGGCTCTTGGGGCTTCTCCACTGGCTCGGTGGTAAAGAATCTGCCTGCAATGCAGGAGCCACAGGAGACACGGACTCCATCCGTGCATCAGGAAGATCCCGGAGGAGGGCATGGCAACCCACTCCAGTATTCTTGCCTGGAAAATCCTATGAACAGAGGAGCCTTGTGGGCTATATATAGACCATGGGTGCTCAAAGAGTCAGCCATGACTGAAGTGACTGAGCATGCACGCAGGCACTCCATGGTTCTCAATTTCAACTCCCAAGAGATGATTTGATGAGCCTAATATCAGAAGACGTTTATGTCTTCTCTTAGGCTGTTGGTCTGTTAATGGATTGGCTACTCTTGACCAGGCAGGTATTGCCAAGGGCGTTGTGTTCACATAGTAAAGCACGTGGATGCCTAAGGCTGACTCCTCTGTAGAGGACTGTAGTTGGATGGTTTCTCTTAGGATATACTTGGCAAGTACTAGAATTGTTTAATACACATAAGTTCTAGAAATTTAATCACAGCAATCATTGCAGCTTTTCTGCCTTTTTCACTTACTCTGGTGAAATGCCAGTGAATAATTAAATGCTGATAAAATTGATACCTAGAATTTGGTATTATCAATCTCTTTACTATCTATATTAAAATCTATAACTGAAAATATCATGTGCTACCAATTCAGATTAGGTTTTCTGCAGTTAGATGTATAATACCTGTAATTTTCAAGATGAACATATGGAAATTGATAGATTTTAAATGTAAGTAATATAGAAGACCCTCATAAGCAGATTAATGATTATTTAAAGAGAAAACCATAGGGGTTATCTCATCTAGGTTGATTCTTGTTATTTCCTTCTTTATACTTTGAAACAACCTTGTGCACTGCTGAGAATTTACTGTTCTGTAATATCACAGTTCAAATTGAAGACAGAGAGCTTCTTTCCCTTTGTGATGCTTAATGGGTGACATTTAAATACCACAACATAATCTTTGCCTAATACATTCCCATTTATGGAATAAATTATAGATATTATATAAAAGCCCCTCTGGTACAATAAATGAAATTGCTTTTTAATTTTCTAGGGGGACTCGGAAAGAGTAATGATAATTACTGGACCAAACATGGGTGGAAAAAGCTCGTATATAAAACAGGTTGCATTGATTACTGTCATGGCTCAGATTGGCTCCTATGTACCTGCAGAGGAAGCAACAATTGGAATTGTGGATGGCATTTTCACAAGGTAAAAACACGAATTCTATTTGAATATATTTCTGACAATAAATCAAGACCACATTGTCACATGAATTTTCTTTTTTTTTTCTTTTTGTTATGCAAGTAGGTTTATTACTCACTGCAGTGAGAGAACACCCCAAATCACATGAATTTTCTTACATACATATTTAATTGAACAGATTTGCTATATAGGATTTTGCTATTTAAAATTTAGGAGTTTAAAGAAATCACTTCATCGTGAAACTAATATCAGAAGAGACCTAGGAGATCATTTTGTCCGATAGTTTCCAAGTTATTTTTAGTTACTAAACTCTTGGACAGGGAGGCCTGGCGTGCTGCAATTCATGGGGTCACAAAGAGTCGGACATGACTGAGCAACTGAACTGAACTGAAACTCTTTCTTTAAAGGAAATCATGTGTAGAAGATCAGTCAGAGGTAGAGAGCTTGGAGATTTGATTTCTAGGCTCTGTAGAGAAATCTGCTATCCATGTTTTATTGGTGGTCTACCTTCCTTGTTTTATAGTTGGGGTACTGAGAACAGACTAGAAAAGGCACTGGCCCAAGATAATTTAATTCATATTCCTTTTTGCTCTAAGGACATAACATGAGGCTAAGACTTACCCTCAACATATAAACCTAAATTGTATGCCATATTTGGAATATAGGTGAAATAACCTGGTCCCATGGGTTAAGATTCATAGTTTAATCTACTTATTCAGATTTATGAGTTCTTGAAGTATTATTTATACTTCCTACACTTAATTTTTAGAAAAAAATATAGCACATAGTCAAAATATGTCTATAGAGTATCTGATTTATTTTCCTGCTTATTTAATATTTGACCCTTGAACACATCAGAATATATCACATGCTGATGTTCATGTATTTGAATAGACATTAGAATACTTTAAAATTTGGTTTTATATCTAAGAATGAGCAAAAGCAAAGCAACTTAAATTCTGTTTTATGTCATATCACCAAACAGATGTTATTTTGATTTCCACATATTTGTAAATTAACTAGGCCTCCCTGTTAGCTCAGTTGGTAAAGAATCTGCCTGCAATGCAGGAGACCTTGGTTCAATTCCTGGGACGGGAAGATCCCCTACAGAAGAGATAGGCTACCCACTCCAATATTCTGGCCTAGAGAATTCCATGGACTGCATAGTCCATGGGGTCACAAAAAGTCAGATACGACTGTCTTTCACTTTCAAGAAATTTTAAAAATCTTTCTTTAGTTTTTAAAATTATAATTAATTTTCTGTTTCCTAACAAAAATATAGATATTTTTATTTTGGTTACATTATTAGGGAGAGTGACAGAGTAATTTTATTAGGAGAAAAAAGATATAAAGAAAGGAAAATAGAAAGAGAAAAAATATCTTGGTCCATGTAAGGTAATTTGTCTGGAAGAAAATCTAGTTAGCAGAATATCAGGAGTATTTTTATACACAAGTAATAGAAAAGAAAATAGGTTTTACTTTTCTCATTGAGCAAAAAGGCCTGAAGTAGGTGGCCCCTTCTGGTGCTTTAGTGGCTCTGCAGTTTGGTTGTCTTCTGATAGTTGCAAGATAGTTACTGTGAATCTAGACATCACGTTGATATTCGCATGAGGGAAAAGGGAAAAGGAATGCAAAGACTTCTCCTGCTTTTCAGGAAGTCCATACCTTTTTGGAAGCTTCCCAGAAAGCTTCACTTATACTTCACTAACCAGAGCTCTGTCTCATGGCGATAATTATAAGGGAAACAAGTTATGAATTTGATTTTGTCTAGTTTTATAATGGAGTTAGATAAGGGACAGGGTGTTCAGGAATAGATTCAGAAGTAACCAGAACATAGTTTCTGCCACAAGGAATGAATTCAGTGATAACAACAGCTAACTTTTATGATAATAACATATTTATAATATTAATATAATAACATTCTTATTGATGAATAGACACTTCTGTGTACCTAAAATATTTATATAAAGTACATTCAATGAGAGCAAACATAAGCCTTCTGGAAAAGGACAGCGCATATTAATTTCAACAAACTTGGATATTTATCCATTCGTTTTCATTTGTTCATTCATCCAACGTATACTAACTTGACATCTAACATGACAAGCACTCAGAATACAAAGCAACCATAGTTTCTGTTCCCATGAAATTTACCTGATGAAGAAGATTAGCATGAACCAAAAAATCATATAAAGAAATGTAAAATTACAGATATGACAAGTCTACAAAGGTTGTGTACAAGAGGCTATGACTGCCTGTGGTAATGGGATCCGATCTGGTCAGGAAGGTCAGGGGAAGGCTCCCTTTAGCAAGTGATGTGTGTGTGAAGGAGGAGTTAAATTGAAGAAAGAGCATTTCAGACCAAGGAAGCAGCATGTGCAAAGTTCTTTCACATTAAAAAAAAAAAAACCACATAGACAACAGACTGAATGGTTGCTCTCTAGGGGAGCACGATTTCAATGAAGATGAAGAAAATAGGCAAGTTACACAGAGTGTAGGCCATGTTGGGAGTCTGTGTAAAAGCCGTGGGAAACCACTGAAAGGCTTGGCATGATCACCTCTACCCTGGCTGCAATGCAGAAGATATTTGGAGAAAGGATCAGTTGATCAGACCAGTGTTATCAGTAGACCCTTGCAGTGGCCCTGCTGAGAGGTATCAGTAGTTTGAACTGCGTTTGTAGTGTTAAAGTGAAAGGAGTCATAACTGAAAGGCAGTTAGAAGATAAATCAACAGTACTTGATGACAGATAGGTATGAGGCTGAGATAAATAAGTGGACTTTTCAGAGATGAGAGTAGTTTGTGCATCTGGTTGAAGAATGGTGGCATTTACTGGAAGAGGATGATTTTTTTTTTCATGGATCCTGACTTTAGTTTTGTTTTTAATTTTATTGGAGTATAGTTGATTTACAGTGTTGTTACTTTCAGGTGTACAGCAAAGTGCTTCAGTTATGCTGCTGCTGCTGCTAAGTCGCTTCAGTCATGTTTGACTCTGTGCGACCCCATAGACGGCAGCCCACTAGGCTCCTCTGTCCCTGGGATTCTCCAGGCAAGAACACTGGAGTGGGTTGCCATTTCCTTCTCCAATGCATGAAAGTGAAAAGTGAAAGTGAAGTCGCTCAGTTGTGCCCAACTCTTAACGACCTCATGGACTGCAGCCTACCAGGCTCCTCTGTCTGTGGGATTTTCCAGGCGAGAGTACTGGAGTGGGGTGCCATTGCCTTCTCCGGCTTCAGTTACAGATAGACACATATCCATTCTTTTTCAGATTCCTTAGCCATATAGGTTATTATTGAATATTGAGTGGGGTTCCTTGCACTATATAGTAGGTCCTTGTTGGTTATTTATTTTATATATAGTAGTGTGTGTATGTTAATCCCAAGCTCCGAATTTATGTTTCCTGTTTGGTAACCATAAGTTTGTTTTTGAAATCTGTGAGACTGTTTCTATTTTGTAAATATGCTCATATGTATCATTTTTTAAAAATCAGATTCTACATATGAGTGATATCTTGATAGTTGTCTTCGTCTGCTTGGCTTACTTCACTTAGTATAATAATCTCTAGGTCCATCCATGGTGCTGCAAATGGCTTATTTCATTCTTTTTGATGACTGAGTATTGACTTTATGTCTGTATGTGGTAGGTAGAAACACTCTTAGACCTTAAGAAAGCTGTCATGTAGTCAGTTGAATATAAAATTTGAGTTCAGAGGGAGAGAGGAAAGGTAACAATATAGATTTGTTGTGAGACATCTTTGTGTAAGTGGGGAGTGAAATCTTGGATGTGAATGGGATCCTGTTGGCAGAGAGTATAGTGAAGAAGACAGTGTTCTAAGATTGAGCCTTAGAACTGCCAACATGTCATGGCTGAGTAAGAAGAATAGCTTGAAAAACCAACAGAGGAGGAGTAGCCAGAGAGGTAGGGGAAAAACCAGGATATCACAGTGTCGTGGGAGCATGGGGAAGAGTGCTTCAAGGAAGAAGTGGTCCACAGTAGTTGAATGAGATGAAGCCTCAGAAGTCCACCTTGGTTTTAGCAAAATGGATGTGACTAGTGAAAAAGCCTCTTGATGAAAGTGAAAGTGGAGAGTGAAAAGGTTGGCTTAAAGCTCAACATTCAGAAAACGAAGATCATAGCATTTGGTCCCATCACTCCATGGGAAATAGATGGAGAAACAGTGGAAACAGTGTCAGACTGTATTTTTTGGGGCTCCAAAATCACTGCAGATGGTGATTGCAGCCATGAAATTAAAAGATGCTTACTCCTTGGAAGAAAAGTTATGACCAACCTAGATAGCATATTCAAAAGCAGAGACATTACTTTGCCGACTAAGGTCCATCTAGTCAAGGCTATGGTTTTTCCTGTGGTCATGTATGGATGTGAGAGTTGGACTGTGAAGAAGGCTGAGCGCCGAAGAATTGATGCTTTTGAACTGTGGTGTTGGAGAAGACTCTTGAGAGTCCCTTGGACTGCAAGGAGATCCAACCAGTCCATCCTAAAGGAGATCAGTCCTGGGTGTTCTTTGGAAGGACTGATGCTGAAGCTGAAACTCCAATACTTTGGCCACCTCATGCAAAGAGTTGACTCATTGGAAAAGACTCTGATGCTGGGAGGGATTGGGGGCAGGAGGAGAAGGGGACGACAGAGGATGAGATGGCTGGATGGCATGACTGACTCGATGGACGTGAGTCTGAGTGAACTCCAGGAGTTGGTGATGGACAGGGAGGCCTGGCGTGCTGTGATTCATGGGGTCACAAAGAGTCGGACATGACTGAGCGACTGAACTGGAACTGGAGTGACCTTTGCAAGAACCGTTACGTTTGGGTGGTGGGAGGTTATAACTTTAACCCTTCAGTTATAGAGGGTTCAACAGTAAGTGAGAGGTTAGGAAATAGAGTTAGTAGATGACACTGGAGCAGATTGGCTGGGAAGAGGAGGCGAGAAATCCAGTAAGGGACTTGTTTTGTTTTTGAGTGGTAGACTTGAACATGTTTAAGAGGGATGTACAGTGGAGTATGTTTATGTCCATGAATTTATGATTCTAAAAAAAGATGCATTGGTCACCTTGGAGGATATTAGAATGAATTCATGATATTTAAAACAAGAAGTCATTAGTCACTTTGGAGAATGAGAATTTAAAGATAAAGGGGAGAATCAAGCAGCTACCATGTCTTTTCAAAAGGATGATGAGAAGAATTTTCCCTTTATAGCACTGTTCCAGCTAGCGAAGAGGGAGTAGTGGAATTAGAATATCACCCCCCTCTTTTTTTTTTCAATCCCTAATGTCAGTATACATCTAGGCAGTAATTAGAAATGGCTGCTAATGTCATGAAAAGAGAGACAACCAAACATTAGGTAAAAGTTTGTAACACAAGCTATGAAATCAGGGCAAATAAATCAAATCTAAATCTGTTTGGATCTCTAGATCTGTCTGAAACATAGAGAGATACTGGTCTTTTATACTGCATGATTGAGCACAACTTTAAAGCACTAGTTAATTAGCAAACTTTAACTGTGAATCATTTAAAGAAGTAAAGAAATAAATAGATTATAAAGATTTAAACACATAAATATGGAACATTCTCTTAATGCTTTATTTATCCTTTAAGTAGCTGTTGTTTCATGGACCTCAAGGTCATGTTTATATTGATAGAAGCAGTCTGCCATGGGCCTGAGTGTCTCTGCATATACCTGCTAAGTATACCAAGAAAATCCGATTTCTGCCTACCTAGGCTTTTGTCAGAGGTGGACTTGCAGTAAGCAATATTGAGAGAAGAGGTGACATCTCCCCTCAATGAGGAAGCTGGTTTCTCTTTGTTGTACAAGTAGTCAGTCCTCAAGTTCAGTGTTTCTGCTTGATAAACGACCCACTGCATGCACAGTATCAGCATCCATGGTGAGCCCTTTGCCTTCTCCCTATGGGACTTAACAGCTGATGCAAACCAACATGGGTAATAAGTCCTTTGTCTCTGATTCAGGATTTTTGTGTCTTTTGACAGCATCCATGAAACAGGTGCTGGATTAACTTGACGTACGTAAATAGAATAAAACCCAAGACTTTGGCCAGTTCTGGATGGGTCACCAGGATTTTTTATCTGTTGATAATATCAACCTAGACAGCGTATTAAAAAACGGAGACATTGCTTTGCCAACAAAGGTCCATCTAGTCAAAGGTATGGTCTTTCCAGTAGTCATGTATGAATGTGAGAGTTGGACTATAAAGAAAGCTGAGCACTGAAGAATTGATGCTTTTGGACTATGGTATTGGAAAAGACTCTTGAGAGTCCCTTGGACTGCAAGGACATTCAACCAGTCCATTCTAAAGGAGATCAGTCCTGAATATTCATTGGAAGGACTGATGCTGAAGCTGAAGCTCCATTATTTTGGCCACCTCATGCAAAGAGCTGACTCACTGGAAAAGACCCTGATGCTGGGAAGGATTGAAGGCAGGAGGAGAAGGGGATGACAGAGGATGAGATGGTTGGATGGCATCACCGACCCAATGGACATGAGTTTGGGTAAACTCCGGGAGCTGGTGATGGACAGGGAGGCCTGGCGTGCTGCAGTCCATGGGGTCACAAAGAGTCAGACACGACTGAGTGACTGAACTGAACTGGACTGAAGATGTAAAATCCATGGTGAGCCCTTTGCCTTCTCCCTATGGGACTTAACAGCTGATGCAAACCAACATGGGTAATAAGTCCTTTGTCTCTGATTCAGGATTTTTGTGTCTTTTGACAGCATCCATGAAACAGGTGCTGGATTAACTTGACGTACGTAAATAGAATAAAACCCAAGACTTTGGCCAGTTCTGGATGGGTCACCAGGATTTTTTATCTCTTGATAATATCAACCTAGACAGCGTATTAAAAAACGGAGACATTGCTTTGCCAACAAAGGTCCATCTAGTCAAAGGTATGGTCTTTCCAGTAGTCATGTATGAATGTGAGAGTTGGACTATAAAGAAAGCTGAGCACTGAAGAATTGATGCTTTTGGACTATGGTATTGGAAAAGACTCTTGAGAGTCCCTTGGACTGCAAGGACATTCAACCAGTCCATTCTAAAGGAGATCAGTCCTGAATATTCATTGGAAGGACTGATGCTGAAGCTGAAGCTCCATTATTTTGGCCACCTCATGCAAAGAGCTGACTCACTGGAAAAGACCCTGATGCTGGGAAGGATTGAAGGCAGGAGGAGAAGGGGATGACAGAGGATGAGATGGTTGGATGGCATCACCGACCCAATGGACATGAGTTTGGGTAAACTCCGGGAGCTGGTGATGGACAGGGAGGCCTGGCGTGCTGCAGTCCATGGGGTCACAAAGAGTCAGACACGACTGAGTGACTGAACTGAACTGGACTGAAGATGTAAGTAGATAGGTTACTATCGGGAAAAGATGGAAGCTTTAGAGCCAGAAAATGCGGGTTTCCACACAAATTAACCAATTTCCTGACCATGCACTAGTTACTTTACCTAGGGCCTTGAAAGAAGTATTGTGTCCTTTTATTTAAAGGAAAAAAAAAAAAAGATGTGTTATAATTGAGTACAAATCCCACTTTTCCACTTAACAACTGTGTGACCTTTACTAAATTACTTGACTTTTCAGTGTTTCAATTTTATCACCTATAAAAATGGAGATTGTACTGTGTCGAGACCAGCTCGACAAGCAAGGTTTCCAAAAGCGCTATACGGCGAGAGAATGAGAAGCGAGACACAAGAATTCAGAGAAAGGCGAGGATCAGGGGACCAGCACCGCTCCAAGGTGAAGGTGCCAAAACTGAATCCAAGCCAGCTTTATTATACTTTCAGCTAAGAAATGAAAGAATATGCAGGGAATTAAACTATAACTCATGTGGCCTTCAGGGGCAAAGAACAAAATGATCATTAACCATTGAGTAATTAGGAAACAGTAATCAATAACAAATAGGTAACTAATATTCTTATCTATAGATTTTCCACCAGATACGTAAAACATGTGACTCTGAGATGCCAGTTGAGAAACAGTCTGGAACGCTATACGGCGAGAGAATGAGAAGCGAGACACAAGAATTCAGAGAAAGGCGAGGATCAGGGGACCAACACCGCTCCAAGGTGAAGGTGCCAAAACTGAATCCAAGCCAACTTTATTATACTTTCAGCTGAGAATGAAAGAATATGCAGGGAATTAAACTATAACTCATGTGGCCTTCAGGGCCAAAGAACAAAATGATCACTAACCATTGAGTAATTAGGAAACAGTAATCAATAACAAATAGGTAACTAAGACTAATATTCTTATCTATAGATTTTCCACCAGATACGTAAAACATGTGACTCTAAGATGCCAGTTGAGAAACAGTCTGGGGTTGGTTTTCCAACCCCAGGATCATATCTTGCTTTCAAGATTATGAACTGTTCCCTCTGGACTTGTTCCAAGAGTCTCATGCCTTGTAGCATCCATTTTATCAAGTGAGTCAGCTCTTCGCATGAGGTGGCCAAAGTACTGGAGTTTCAGCTTCAGCATCAGTCCTTCCAATGAACACCCAGGACTGATCTCCTTTAGGATAGACTGGTTGAATGTCCTTGCAGTCCAAGGGACTCTCAAGAGTCTTCTCCAACACCACAGTTCAAAAGCATCAATTCTTTGGTGCTCAGCCTTCTTCATAGTCCAACTCTCACATCCATACATGACCAGAGGAAAAACCATAGCCTTGACTAGACGGACCTTAGTCGGCAAAGTAATGTCTCTGCTTTTTAATATTCTGTCTACGTTGGTCATAACTTTCCTTCCAAGGAGTAAGCATCTTTTAATTTCATGGCTGCAGTCACTATCTGCAGTGATTTTTGGAGCCCCAAAAAGTAAAGTCAGCCACTGTTTCCACTGTTTCCCCATCTGTCTGCCATGAAGTGATGGGACTGGATGCCATGATCTTCGTTTTCTGAATGTTGAGCTTTAAGCCAGCTTTTTCGCTCTCCTCTTTCACCTTCATCAAGAGGCTCTTTAGTTTCTTTTGTGGCACTTCCCAGAGCCTGCTTTTCTTTTATTCTTCCTGTCTCCTACAATACTGCTTAAATCATAGATTATTGTGAGAAATAAAAATTAAGTATATAAAGCACCTGGCGTATAATAGGTGCTCAGTAAATTTGAATTTTGTTCCTTCTTCTAGAGTCTGTGTCATTAGTATTTTGGATTGTGAAGTCTGGCTTCATGTGTATGTTAGCGTAGACTCCTTTCCTAAACTTAGCTTCAGGTCTGACACCTATGGAACAAAGGTTTGATAATATCTGCTTTACAGGCTTTGAGAATATTTTTTAAAGGATGTGAAACCACTATGAATTTTTGGTCTTAGTTGTTATCCTTGAAAGACGTTAACCAAATATAACCCCCTTGTCACTTACTCTTTTGAAAGTCTCAGGATGTGAAACATGTAAGAATCGTCAACCCAGAGGCTCTAGCCCCACAGAATGGAATGGTGGTAGAGCCATTCCTCTTGTTATTCAGGAAGTAGCTGACATGGTCGGAGAAGGCGATAGCACCCCACTCCAGTACTCTTGCCTGGAAAATCCCATTGCTGGAGGAGCCTGGTGGGCTGTAGTCCATGGGGTCGCTAAGAATCGGACACGACTGAGCGACTTCACTTTCACCTTTCACTTTCATACATTGGAGAAGGAAATGGCCACCCACTCCAGTGTTCTTGCCTGGAGAATCCCAGGGACGGGGAAGCCTGGTGGGCTGCTGTCTATGGGGTCACACAGGGTCAGACATGACTGAAGCGACATAGCAGCAGCAGCTGACACGGTGGGTGTTCACAGGAGATGTGAGCTGCTTCTTCCACACTGATGGCATGAAGGCATGCCTGGAGCTCAGGAACCAGGGGCAGCCTTAAGGAACTAGAGTAGTAACCAGTCACTGCATAAGACAACACCTGAGCTGTAAACCTTGCCAACGCTAAATTCATTGTTTCAGTATACAACAGCAAAGTTGCTTCAGTCGTGTCTGATTCTTTGTGATGGTATGGCTCTCTGTTCATGGGATTCTCTAGGCAAGAATACCAGAGCGGATTGCCATGCCCTCCTCCTGGGGATCATCCCGACCCAGAGATCAAACCCGTGTCTCTTGTGTTTCCTGCGTTGGCAGGCAGGTTCTTTACCACTAGCACCACCTGGGAAGCCCAGTATAGTAATATTCATTCTGATAACTCCTTTAAACACATTAGTTTATTCAGCTACTTGAAGATACATTTTATAGTTACCTGGTCTTGGTGGAACCATCCAGAGGTAGTATTACATAAAAGAATATTTTTGTTAAAATACATGAAAAAGAGCTGGTTACAGAGCCTGGCATTCAGTATGATTCCACTTTTGTATGAGAAATTATATATGTAAATATATGCAGTGCAAACCATTTGGATAGAAGGCTCTATTCCAAAATCATTGTTAAGAATATGGCATTATGGTGACTTTTTTCCTTTGGTTTATGAATATATTTTAAAATCTGAAATAAACATGTCATTAAGTAAATACTTCCCCAACCCCCCCAGTTAAGGGTGCTGCTGCTGCTGCTGCTGCTAAGTCGCTTCAGTCGTGTCTGACTCTCTGCGACCCCACAGATGACAGCCCACGAGGCTCCCCCGTTCCTGGGATTCTCCAGGCAAGAACACTGGAGTGGGTTGCCATTTCCTTCTCCAATGCCTGAAAATGAAAAGTGAAAGTGAAGTCACTCAGTGTCCGACTCTTAGTGACCCCATGGACTGCAGCCTACCAGGCTTCTCCATCCATGGGAGTTTTCCAGGCAAGAGTACTGGAGTGGGTTGCCATTGCCTTCTCCGCCAATTAAGGGTAATATCAGTCAAAATGAGATGTTTCCTAGGAGTCTACTGAAATGTGTATTTGGTTGTTGTCTGGGAATACTTTTTTCCGAGGGTAAACTTCTCTTCCTAACTCAGTTGCGTAGAATTTGGGGTTGAAGCTTTAAAGCTTTCCAACAACATATCAGATCTTATGTTTCCAAAGTTTTAACTGAACCTCTAAGTAGCCCTAGTTCTTCCTACTAGGAATTGATAGCTTTCTGTGAGATTAGTATACCTGGTGTTTTTGATTTTCATAACAGAAACATTGCCATTTGCATTTTTAACATCTCCCTTTGTGTACATAGTGGAGCTTTTAAAATATGTTGGTACTGGACCCTAACCTCAGGGGTTCTAATTTGGGGTGGGGTCTGGAAGTTGAATTTTTCATGTGTCCAGATGGTTTTGAAGGTGGCCAAGATTGAGACACATTTCCCTAAGCCCTTGCTGAAGAGTTCTGTTGATTAATTATAAAGTAATAGAAACTTCTTATGAAACTGTTTGTGATGTAATGGGGTATAAAGTGAAATGTTGACCTTCTCCTCAGGCCAGCATCTATTTATGGTTCTTTATACAACTTTCTGCAAATTTACAAATATACATAAATCTTCTCTTTAAAATGTTAGTGTTAGCCATTCAGTTGTATCCAATTATTTGCAACCCCATGGACTATAACCTGCCAGGCCCCTCTGTCCATGGAAATCTCCAGGCAAGAATACTGGAGTGGGTAGCCATCGCCTTCTGCAGGGGATCTCCCCAACCCAGGAATCAAACTCAGGTCTCCTGCATTGTAGATGGATTCTTTACCATCTGAGCTACCAGGAAAACCCAATTATGTTAATACTAAGCATTATTGTTATTTAGCTTACTTTTATTTCCTAATTTGTGGAGGACTTGAGTTGCCTATCAGTTCATATGGATTAGAATCACGCTGTTATTGGCTGGTGTATATTTGCCATGCAGAGGTTCCCTGAACTCTTCAGCCTCTGAAAGCTCCATATGGGATGCACTGCGCTGCTCTAGTAGAAAGGGCCCTGTTCCCTATCCATTCCTTGTCTTCACCTTCTGTTCTTGTTATCGTTGGAAAGGAGTCTGTGTGGACCACATTCAGTTGTATCCCTAGGATTTTAAATTTTTACTAGGGTATGGTTTAATATTATGCCCTCACATTTTTTCGTTTATTTATTATGATTATTCAGACATATTGCAACCCCCTATGTAACTTCCACCTTCCTAAAGAAATAAAGCGTGGCCAATATAGCTGAACCCTTAGTCCTCCCTGGTCCCATTCCTCTCCACTCGCTCCAGAGTAACCACCCTTTTTGACTCTGGTTTTTACCCCTTGAATTTCTCTATATTTTTACAATATAGGTGTGTTTTGAAACAATACACAGAATTATTTGGCATGTCTTTAAATTTCTATAAGTGGCTTCTCCCCCCTCAGTGTTTTATTTATGAACTTTATTGTTATGGATTCATATAATTCTAGTTCAGTCATTTTTCTCTAATTGTGGTAGTCCACTGTATGCATGTACTGTAATTTATCCATTTTTCTTTATTAATATCTAATATCCAAATTGGTTGCAAATATCAAAAGTGCTGATAGTTGTCTTACACACATGTAGTACACAAGTGAGTCTGCTGATTCTGGACTTTATCTAGGCATGGGATGGTAGAGTATAAGGAAAGTGCATCTGTCCTGGTCTTCAAGGAGGCTAGACCAGTTTAGAATCCCATCAGCCATCTGTAAAATTTTTCCTGATGCTTTAAAATCAATTAGAATAAGAATACTCATTTGATGATGTTTCTCTATATTCTCTAAAATTGCTCTTAAAGACATTTTCATTCCTGTTACTTAATGTGTTTTACATAAAGTACCATCTGATAAATCACTTTTTATTAATGCTAAGGAATTTTTTTTCCTTCATGTGCATACACTGCCTGTTTACAAAGAGATTTGAAGCAATTTATTGACCTTCCCTAACAAACCGCCAGGCCTCTTGTTTTCAGCCAATGGCTGCTTCCTCTTTAATTACTTTTTGTGTTGATTGCCAGGAAGGCAAGAGCTAAATTCAAGGCAGAAATGTGGAAACAAATTCGGGGCTTGTTTTTCCCCTTTTCTTCTTACATGGGACTATTTCTCCCATGAGTACTTATAGCATGATTCTGAGAACAGCTATATCAGAATCAGAGATTCTTGTTAAAAATGCTACTTTCTAATAAGGCCTGTCATAGACCTATTATATTGGAATCTTTGGCCCGAGACCCTAAATTTAGCATTTTAAAGGCTCATGCCCTATTTGCTGTTCAAATTTGAGAATCTCCTGTATGGCTTGTAATATTACTTTCCTATTCATTGTAACTCTTGTGTTATAAATATATTATTACTCCAAATCACTTCAAATCTTTTTTGTGCTCTGTGGAAAAAATAATAAAATCTAACATATACACATAACATGTGGCTCCAGGCTGTATCTTTAAATTGGTTATTTTTGCATTATTAATTGGATATTTACAACATTAGGACTAAATTCATGTTTTGCTTAAATATTTATTGAGTACGTACTATGTACTGTGTTATAAGAAGACTAAACGCATGAAAAGCTATAAACAAGAGACTTTGGGATGAATGTTTTAATCTCCTATGAATGTTGAATGCTGAACATTTCTCTGAATAAGAAGCATTTTTTAAGAATAGAATTTTTGCAAACATATTCATTTGGCCATAATTGGTATATTTATATCAGTGTATTGTGATATATATACTCATCAGTGAAATATTTCTAGACATTTATTTCCAAAGATCATTAACATCTTTGAGTGCATCACTGAATTAAGATTTTTTTGTTATCCTGATAAATGCAAACTTAAACCTTATTCAGTGCTTTAGACTCAGTAATTTTTAGAAAAGTAATGAATTATTGTCTAGTTTTAAAATAAAACAATTGGCTTCTCTCAGCATAATTTATGTCTATTTATGTCAGTTAAATGTTGGTAGAAAGGGGTATTTACATTAAGTGGCCCCTGCTTAGTAATTTTCATGCCGTGCTCCCCACGTAAACTCTTTCTTATGGCCCCCGGCTTCAGCAATGTAACCAGATAGCTCCAGTGTGTTTGAGAGAGAATTTGAAGGTAATAGGTTTTCAGATACTTAAATTAAATTATCTTAAATGTTTGCTTTTGGCTGTGTGGATGATAACTGGTCTGTTTGCCCAATTTAGTTTAATTCAGGACATATTGATTGAGTACCTACTGTGGAGTATTTATACTTTATTTAAAAATAAATAAATATCCTGGTTGAATAGAAAGAAAGCATCTTGAGTCGGTATGTGTTTGTCTGCTGCTGCTGCTGCTGCTGCTAAGTCGCTTCAGTCGTGTCTGACTCTGTGCGACCCCATAGACGGCAGCCCACCAGGCTCCCCCATCCCTGGGATTCTCCAGGCAAGAACACTGGAGTGGGTTGCCATTTCCTTCTCCAGTGTGTGAGAGTGAAAAGTGAAAGTAAAGTCTCTCAGTCGTGTTCGACTGTGTTTGTCTAGTTGGTAGTAAATACTAGCACTAAAAACCACATTATATTTTACTAAATGAGTGGCTGTTGAGAATTTTATTGGCATCAGAAATGTTACCTTATGAGTGTCTCTCTGGTTTATTTAGCTCCTATAGCTTTGTCTGCCAAACAGGGGATATCTCACTTCATCTTTTTGATGGGAAGTGGTTGTATGAATTTAATGCTTCAGAGTCACCTGAGGGTTTGATTTGGTTTAATTTTAAGTGTAGATTCCAGGCATGTCCCTGAAATGTAGATTCCCTGGAGATTCAAGTGTTACCAGTATGATGAAGGCGGTTTTGGGACTCTGTAATTAAGAACCCCTGCTTAGGTCTTCTCCTTCATTAATTGTGTACTTTTTTTTTTTTTTTAACTGAGCTATATGAGCTCTTTGTATGTTTTGTAAATTAATCCCTTGTCAATCACATCATGTGCAAATATTTTCTTGTATTCTGTAGGTTGTCTTTTCATTTTGCTTACAGTTTCCTTTGTTGTGCAAAAGCTTTTAAGTTTTTAGGTCCCATTTGTTTATTTTTGCTTTTATTTTTGTTACTCTAAGAGATGTATCTAAAAAGATATTGCTGCAGTTTATGTCAAAGAGTGTTCTGCCTATGTTTCCCTCTAGGAGTTTTGTAGTATTTGGTTCTGCATTTAGGTCTTTAACCATTTTGAGTTTATTTTGTATATGGTATTGGACTTCCCTGGTGGCTCAGACAGTAAAGCATCTGCCTATGATGCAGGAGACCCGGGTTTGATCCCTGGGTTGGGAAGATCCCCTGGAGAAGGAAATGGCAACCCACACCAGTATTCTTGCCTAGAAAATCCCATAGACGGAGGAGCCTGGTAGGCTATAGTCCATGGGGTCCCAAAGAATTGGACATGACTGATATGGTATTAGAAAACATTCCAATCTCAGTCTTTCCAGTTCTTTTAAATATAATGGTTCAATTTTCCCAGCACAACTTTTTGAAGAGACTAGAGACTGTCTTTTCTCCATTGTGTATTCTTGCTTCCTTTATCATAGATTAATTGACCATAGTAGGTGCATGGGTTTATTTCTGAGCTTCCTACTGTGTTCCATTGATTATGTATCTGTTTTTGGTGCCAGTACCATACTATTTTTATTACTATAGCTTTGTACTATAAAGCCAGGTAGCCTGATTCTTCCAGCTCCGTTTTTCTTTCTCAAGATTGCTTTGGCTATTTGGGATCTTTAGTATTTCTATAAAAGTTTTAAAAATTTTTGTTCCAGTTCTGTGAAAAATGCAATTGGTAATTTGATAGGGATTACATTGAATCTATAGACATTTCTCCAAAGAAAACATAGACATGGCCAACAGGCACATGAAAAAATTCTCGGTCTTGCCAATTATTAGAGAAATGCAGATCAAAACTACAATGAGTTATCACCTCACTCCAGTCAGAAGGGCCATCATCAAAAAGTCTACTAATAATAAATGCTGAAGAGGGTGTTGGAAATAAAGGAACTCTCCTACACTGTTGATGGGAATGTAAATTGGCACTGCCACTATGGAGAACAATATGAAGTTCTTTAAAAAACTAAAAAATAGAGTTGCCATATGATCCAACAATCCCCCTCCTGGGTGTATATCTGGACAAAGGTATAATTTGGAAAGATACATGCACCCCAGTGTTCATAGCAGCACTATTTACATAGCCAAGACATGGAAGCAACCTAAATGTCCATTGACAGATGACTGGCTAAAGATGTGTATGCACAATGGAATATTACTCAGCCATAGAAAAGAATGAAATAGTGTCATTTGCAGCAACAGGGATGGACCTAGAGATTATCGTGCTCAGTGAAGTAAGCCAGACAGAGAAAGAAGAAGATCATATGATATTGTCTATATGTGGAGTCTAAAAAAAATACAATTGAACTTGTTTACAAAACAGAAACAGACCTGCAGACATAAAAAGCAAATTTATGGTTACCAAAATGGAAAGGAAGAGGGGATAAATTTGGAGGTTGGGATTAACATTTACATACCACTATATATAAAATAGATAACCAGCAAGGACCTACTGTGTAGTACTGCTGCTGCTGCTAAGTTGCTTCAGTCGTGTCCAACTCTGTGACCCCATAGATGGCAGCTCACCAGGCTCCCCTGTCCCTGGGATTCTCCAGGCAAGAACACTGGAGTGGGTTGCCATTTCCTTCTCCAATGCATGAAAGTGAAAGTGAAGTCACTCAGTCGTATCCGACTCTTACCGACCCCGTGGACTGCAGCCCACCAGGCTCCTCTGGCAATGGGATTGGGAGCTCGTATACACCGTGGCGGATTCATGTCAATGTATGGCAAAACCAACACGGTATTGTAAAGTAAAATAAAGTAAAAAAAAAAAAGAGTACTGGAGTGGGGTGCCATTGCCTTCTCCACTGTACAGTACAGAAATTCTAAAAAATACTCTGTGATAACCTGTAAGTGAAAAGAATCTGAAAAAGAATACCCACAAACACACATATATCTGAATCATTCTGCTGTACACCTGAAACTAACACAAGATTGTAAGTCAACTATTTATTGTTGTTGAGTCGCTCAGTTGTGTCTGACTCCTTTGTGACCCCATGGACTGTAGTCCGCCAGACTCCTCTGTCCGTGGGATTTTCCAGGCACGAGTGCTGGGAAATACTGCCATTTCCCCCTCCAGGGGATCTTCCCAGCTCAGGGACTGAACCGCCATCTCCGTGTCTCCTGCATTGCAGGTGGATTCTTTACCACTGAGCCATTGGGGAAGCCCTCTATACTTACATTTTTTTTAAGTAAAATGTTCTTTAAAAAAGAACCTGTGCAAGTGACTCAATGCTGGACGTTTTACATAAGGGAAAACAGATTGTGATTTGCTCGAGCTCATACAGTTATAACAATGCCTCCTTTGATTGTGTTGGATTCCCCTCTTATTAACTAATACTTATCAATTAATATGGTTAGTTTTTACCCTCATGACTGATTAATCTTCATGATGACTTCTCCTTCCTTTGATGGCTTTAATTGTTTATGTTTTTTCACAGAAAATTGTTAAGAGATTGTTAACTATTTTCCTTTGAATTTCTTGGGACCATCCCCCTGAGTGGACTAATAGATTTGCCCACTCAGCACACTGAGCTTCTTTTGATAGGAAAGCACCTGTGTCCTTCTTACGTGGCCTGCATGTGCTTTGTAGGTGGTTCTAGTGGTTGTGGTTTCATGTGAGCCCATAAAAGTCTGGCATTCCTGGATTGCTGCCTTGATTCTCAGCATGTTTCCATCGACCCAGAAAGATTGCTGTAGTGGTTTTTTGCTTGGTTATATTTGCAGTTCACTGTCATAGTTGTTATAAATTGACTTTAAATACCATAGTGTGATCTGATTGCAGCTGTTAGTAGAAACAGGTAAACTAGAGAAATAAATCTTTTTCTTTTCTATTACAATAATCCCATTGCTGCTAATAGGTATTTTTGATATTGGTAGAAGAAAGCTGGTTATTTTTCTTGGTAATTACGATCATTTTGCCTTGTCTTAAAGTAATGATACAGTAGAATATAAAGTTTTTAAATGTATCAGTAGAGTACAAAGTATTTTAATGTATTGTGATTTTTTTAATTAGCATGTGTTTTTCTGATAACACTTTAAAGCTTGTTCGTTGCAAATTTAAAACTATAGAAAAGCTCAAAAAGGAAAAAAATTTAGATCACCTATAATTCCACAACCTGAAAACCGTTGTTCTTTAGGTATATGACCTTCCAGGCTTTTAAAAAGTGCACATGTATAGTGGTAAATTATTTGTGATTTCATTCCATTGCTGGGTTAATGTTTATGTTTACTTAAATGTGATACAAATCTACTACTTCACATTTCTTTATACCTTTTAAATGCCGTGGTGTATATACAGTTTTCAATATTTGGTAATCATTTTCAGCCTTTTCTCTTCTTAAACTTTTAACTTTTTTCCCTTAGACCATCCTTCTTAAAAATTAGAGTATTTTGCTATTCAGGAGATTATTTTCCTTTTGTAAAATTTATATAATATGCAAAAAAAAAAACAAAAACCACCAAGTGAAGATACCAATACTATACAGAATTGTGCAAAGTTTTTAACAAAGTGAAGTGAGTAGAACATCTTCAGTTTCAAAAAGAAGGCAAAATGAGCTAATATAAAAGCCCTTCTGTACAAAACTGAGTGCAAATAGAGTGTGATTTCACTTATCTGAGAAACTAGAAGAGGTAAATTTGTAGAGACAAGAGCTGAGGGAAGGGGAGATTGGGAAGTTAGTTTTTAAAGAGTTATTTTGAGATCGTGAAAAAGTTCTGCTGATGGATAGTAGTGATGACTGTATAGCATTCTGAATGTGCTTAATACCACTGAATTATACACCTAAAAAAGTTAAAATGGTAAATTTTAGTTGTGTGTGTGCGTGTGTGTGTGTGTGTGCGTGTGCATGCTGTTGTTATTTAGTTGTTAAGTTGTGTCCAACTCTTTTGTGACCCCATGGACTGTAGCCCATCAGGTGCCTCTGTCCACGAGATTTCTTGGGCAAGGAGTGAATTGTCGTTTCCTTCTCCAGAGAATGTTCCCAACCCAGGGATTGAACCTGAGTCTGCTGCATTGGCAGGTGAATTCTTTACCACTGAGCTACCTGGGAAGCCATATATATATGTAAAATAATATATACTTATATGTTATTTTAAAAGCACTTAAAGCATGTCAAAAAATCCTGATGCATACAAATAATCTTTGCCTCTATTTAGCAATTTTGATATTTAAGCTCCAGTTACTTTCTTTCAATATAAAGAATCTTTCTTCCCCCTGTTAATTGTAGTATTTCTCTCATGCTAGTATTTTCCTTTCATAAGGCCCAGAGATTGTGATTGTGATGGAATGGACAGAGGCCCACCCATTTGCTATAATTTAGAAATATCTAGAATGTTATTTCAAAATATCAACACTTCATAAAAACAAACCCTTGTTCAAATTTTCATGAAAGTGTTCTTGACTTTAGAAATTGATTCAAAAAAGTAGTAATTTCTTTTCTCCATTAATGCTTTATTAAGCTTTGTTGACCTATATAAGGGTTATAGACGAGGAGTGGGTAGGGGATTAGAAAGATTAGTGAGCCTCCACTCCTAAAAATATCAGAGTGATTTTTTTTTCCTTAATCACATATCTGTAACCTGTCTACTCAGAGCAAACTCTGAGACGAAACCTAAAGAGTACATTTTCCATTTTCACTGCATATGAATACAAATACAGGCAGAATGATAACAATGACATGTGTTCTGAAATTGCTTAAATCTCTAATATATTTTAACATTTGAAAAAATTCAGAATCATTGTCCCATAGGATGTCTTGTAAATGCTTGTTGGAGTGATAGAAAATTAGAGACTTTTTGTTAAGGATGCTAAACCCTGTCTTGTTTTAAAAACTTATGTTAGGCAGTTTACTGGGATATATACAAGAGAGCAGGATAATAAGAAGGTATAATGGCATTCAAAGATCAAGGAGAAATTAGCATAGAAACATTAGATAAAGTCACAGTTGCTGTTTTGCTATTATTTTAAGATGTTATTCAATTGTTTCCTAGTAACCAAGACTAAAAGGAAAATGTGTTTAGTGATAAAATTCTTTGTCCATCAGAATCTTACAAAGTTATTATATTGCTTAAGTTTATGGGAAAAATTAACTTCTTAAGAAGAGGAATCTCTTAAATTTCTTAGGAGAAGTTAACAGAAAATATTTTTATCCATAAACAGTTGCCACAGTGACAAACACATACTTCCCCAATGACCCCAGTGACTGTTTAATTGCCAGCATTTCTTCATTGTCTGCTGAGCAGCATTGCTACTTTATCATCAGGTGCTGTGGAAAAATGGAATTGTGAAAGAAAACGTGTTGGCTGCTAATAATGCAGTGGCCTTCAGACTGTTCTACAGAGTGTTAATATTCCCACAGAGGCCCCTCTAGGTGCGAAAGTGAGCCTCATAGTGCTGGGTTCTTGGCCACATCAGTGTTCCTTTTATCTCATCTGCAGAGTGAGATTCTTTATAAGATTTCTTCGGAATGGGAGAAAATAATAGCAAATGAAGCAACTGACAAACAACTAATCTCAAAAATATGCAAGCAACTCCTGCAGCTCAATTCCAGAAAAATAAACGACCCAATCAAAAAATGGGCCATAGAACTAAATAGACATTTCTCCAAAGAAGACATATGGATGGCTAACAAACACATGAAAAGATGCTCAACATCACTCATTATCAGAGAAATGCAAATCAAGACCACAATGAGGTACCATTTCACACCAGTCAGAATGGCTGAGATCCAAAAGTCTACAAGCAATAAATGCTGGAGAGGGTGTGGAGAAAAGGGAACCCTCTTACACTGCTGGTGGGAATGCAAACTAGTACAGCCACTATGGAGAACAGTGTGGAGATTCCTTAAAAAACTGCAAATAGAACTGCCTTATGACCCAGCAATCCCACTGCTGGGCATACACACAAACCCTCTTACACTGTTGGTGGGAATGCAAACTAGTACCACCACTAAGGAGAACAGTGTGGAGATTCCTTAAAAAACTGGAAATAGAACTACCTTATTACCCAGCAATCCCACTGCTAGGCATACACACCGAGGAAACCAGAATTGAAAGAGACACGTGTACCCCAATGTTCATCACAGCACTGTTTATAATAGCCAGGACATGGAAGCAACCTAGATGTCCATCAGCAGATGAATGGATAAGAAAGCTGTGGTATATATACACAATGGAATATTACTCAGCCATTAAAAAGAATACATTTGAATCAGTTCTAATGAGGTGGATGAAACTGGAGCCGATTATACAGAGTGAAGTAAGCCAGAAAGAAAAACACCAATACAGTATTCTAATGTATATATATGGAATTTAGAAAGATGGTAATGATAACCCTGTATGTGAGACAGCAAAAGAGACACAGATGTAGAGAACAGACTTTTGGACTCTGTGGGAGAGGGAGAGGGTGGGATGATTTGGGAGAATGGCATTGAAACATGTATACTATCATGTAAGAAATGAATCGCCAGTCTAGGTTCGACACAGGATACAAGATGCTTGGGGCTGGTGCACTGGGATGACCCAGAGAGATGATATGGGGAGGGTGATGGGAGGGGGGTTCAGGATTGGGAACTCATGTACACCCGTGGCGGATTCATGTCAATGTGTGGCAAAACCAATACAGTATTGTAAAAAAATAATAATAATAAAAGAAAACTGGATTCACACTCTTGTCTCTTTTTAGAAGGAATCTCTCATATGGAGTTCAATAGAAGCTGAAGCGAATTGAAGTTTTAGTTCACTTCTATGAAGAAGTTTTACTGATCAGTGACCAACCAAAGCTGATTAGAGTTTAGTAACACCAATTAGAATGCAAAGGAAGTTGCCAAGACATTTGCCCTGAAGGAGGAGAAAAGTCACTGATCAGTTCAGTTCAGTCACTCAGTCATGTCCGACTCTGAACCGCAGCACGCCAGGCCTCCCTGTCCATCACCAACTACCGGAGTTCACCCAAACCCATGCCCATTGAGTCGGTGATGCCATCCAATCATCTCATCCTCTGTCATCCCCTTCTCCTCCTGCCCTCAATCTTTTCCAGCATCAGGGTCTTTTCAAATGAGTCAGCTCTTCTCATCAGGTGGCCAAAGGATTGGAGTTTCAGCTTCAACATCAGTCCTTCCAATGAACACCCAGGACTGATCTCCTTTAGGATGGACTGGTTGGATCTCCTTGCAGTCCAAGGGACTCTCAAGAGTCTTCTCCAACACCACAGTTCAAAAGCATCAGTTTTTCGGCGCTCAGCATTCTGTATAGTCCAACTCGCACATCCATACATGACCAGTGATCTGTTTATTGGTTCAAAAGGCCTTTTAGCATGATCTCAATTATCCACCGTTAAAGAAGGGAAGAAGGAACTAAACGAATGCATCTTTAACTCTTCAGCTTCAACATGACATGAGCCTATGAAATTGTTTTCCCCCTTAAAACTGATCTATTAGTACTAAGACTTGCCTATTACTGATTGGAAAACATTTAGATTCTCTTTTGGGCTCAACTGCTCTGCTTCTGGGACTTCTCATGGGGTCGCAAAGAGTCGGACACGACTGAGCGACTGAACTGAACTGAACTGAAAGAATCTGCCTGCCAAGCAAGAGATGAGGGTCTGATCTCTGGGTCAGGAAGATCCCCTGGAGAACGAAATGGCAACCCACTCCAGTAGTCTTGCCTGGGAAATCCCATGGAGAGAGGAGCCTGGCGGGTTACAGTCCATGGGGTCACAAGAATCGGACACGACTGAGCAACTGAGCAGCAACAGCAGCAGCAGCTCTGCTTCTAGATTTCCTTTTCATGATTTTCCTCCCCATCGATTCTTTTCAAGGTCATACTCTTGCTGAGCGGTAATATCTAGACATGTTTTCAGTTGTGATTTCTCTTTGCAAACACCCATAGCCTGGGAGTAAATTGTGTGTTCCGGATGATAGCTGGCTTTATCCTTGATGGCCTCCAAGCAGAGAGTGAATGCCTCATTTTGACATGGCTCTTTTCTTCCTATTTCACACATCTAGGAGATCCTAGGTGCTCTCTTTCTGCCTGACTTCCCTCAGCCATACTTTTAACTTCAGCAATGCAAGTGAAGCATAAGCAGTCTGAAATGTTGTAGCATCTTTTGTTTCAGTGTACAGTGTTACTAGTACTCATTCCAAGAAGTGTGATAAAGAATTCCTCTACTGTAATGATGAGATTGTGAGTTACTATATATATATACATACTCCTATATATTCTGCTCAAATTACTTTAAAACCAGAATCTCCATTTAGAGTTTGTAAAGCACATGGTAATGTTATACCTTTTTCAAGGCTTCCATCTTTTTGATAGAATTTATTATTTCTCCATATTTATCTACACTTAGGCCTTAACTGGAGAAGGCAATGGCACCCCACTCCAGTACTCTTGCCTGGAAAATCCCATGGACGGAGGAGCCTGGTGGGCTGCAGTCCATGGGGTCGCTAAGAGTCGGACACGACTGAGCAACTTCACTCTCACTTTTCACTTTCACACATTAGAGAAGGACATGGCAACCCACTCCAGTGTTCTTGCCTGGAGAATCCCAGGGATGGGGGAGCCTGGTGGGCTGCCGTCTATGCGGTCACACAGAGTCAGACACGACTGAAGTGACTTAGCAGTAGCAGTAACAGGCCTTAAATAATGGGCTTCCCAGGTGGTGCTAGTGGTAAAGAACCCACCTGCCAAGGCAGGAGATACAAGAGATGTGGCTGGATCCCTGGGCTGGGAAGATCCCCTGGAGGAGGACCTGGCAGCCCACTCCAGTATTCTTCCTAGAGAATCCCATAGACAGAGGAGGCCAGCGGGCTGCAGTCTATGGGGTCACAAAGAGTCAGACACGACTGAAGCAACTTAGCACAACACAGCACACAGGCCTTAACTATCTTTTCTGACTGAGTAATTAATGTGAGAATAAAAAAACCCAACTCCTACAAAATCTATGAGTTGATGCTGGCCCTGATCTCCATACCATATTCATACCATACCATATTCTTCATTCATACCATATTCTTTCTTGCTCCCTAAGCCAATTGGCTATTTGATTGTTCCTAAAATTCATTATGGGTTTTCCTGCCTCAGAGCTGTGGCATTTTCCACCCTATATCAGCAATGTTCTTTCCCTGTTTTCATGTGGCTGGATTCTATGTTCCATCAGCTTGAGGTAAGCCAGCACCTCTGCATGGAAGCCTCACCACTGTTGCATTATTTTCTGTCAGAGACCCTGATAGAAAATAAGCTCCTTTTGCTGTCGTTCAATTGTTCATTGTCTGGATCTTTTATGAGAAAGTGAAGAGTTAGGAAACAGGAACTTCTTTGTCATGCTCACTGCTATTTCCCCCTGGCTGGTACCTAACATGTTAGTGTTAAAAAAAAAAAACAAAAAACTGTTGAATAAATGAATAAAAGTGGGTTGCTGCTTGTATGTATCAGACCACATCTTCCAGAGAAGCAAATACCTTTTTACTCCTTCAATATTCTTACTGACCTAAAATTTCTCTATGTTATCCACGATTTTTGCCCTCCTGTCTGTAAGGAGATAAGCCTTTCTTTCCAAGGTTTGTCTTCTAGCCCATCTCTTTTCAGATCTTCTATCCATTAGCTCCTCTTTACCTGTTTAAGTCTTCTATTATCTTGAAATTATCTTTCCCTGAACTTCAAGATCAAGATGGAAGACTAGAGGCTCTTTTTCTTGAAATCAACCAAGAATAAGAGGAATGAGAAACAAAGAGACCAACTGGAGAAGGAAACATCCCTAATCCAAACATCACTCTGCTCAACAGGCTGCCAAGTGTTAGGGAACTTGAACTGGGCCAGGAAGAGACTCTGATGTAAGAAACAAGATCAGAGGGCTCTGTGGTCCAGTGAGCAGAACAGAGAGATCCTACAGGTGGCCCACTGTAAGAGACACACAGTGATCTTTGCTGGGAACCGGAGGTCTGAGGTGCATGGGAGCCTTGGGGAAATGTTCAGGGGTCAGAGGTGATGATGTTCAGTGTGGAAGTGGGCCAGTATGGTATCTCTTCAAAAAGCAGGATGTGGTCATGGGAGGTAAACAAGACAGGATCTGTGAAAACCAGCCTGAAGGGAGTGCTCCTGCTCACCTGATGAAGACCAAGCTTCCTATCATCATGCAGCAGGACTGGGAGCAATATGAGTCAAGGAGAGAGAAATGATCCTGGCCCAGAAAGAAGCCATTCTCCAGGGGAGAGCAGAGAAATGGGACCGGATGCCATGTCAGGGTTACATAAATTACTTTCTATTTCTAACTGCTAAGATTGTTTTAATCAAAAAGCTTCATTTCATTGAAATTTATTCTGCACCTAGATCTTCCATTTACCTCCTTTATCTTTGTATTCATGGAAGCTACATGTGGTAATTAAGCAAGTTTTGTAAAGTCAGAAAACAAATTTTATACTTATGTCAATTAACTGTAGTGGATACTGTAGTACTTTTCCCAGATTTCCTCTTCAGGGCCTGTGCATCCACCCTGCAGATGTTGGGAATATCCATTGCTGGCCACTGCCAGCTACATCCCTCATTAGAATTGCCCTTAGCTGCAGGGAAAGGTCTTGCCTAAAGCCATGCCCCTTTCCCAGGGGCAGTCTAAATCCAAGGACATAGAGATCCAGCTGCTTTGCCTCAATTTAAGGCAACTCTGAAGGGTCATCCCTGCTCTAGAGCTCTCAGGATGTCTGTTACAAGCTGTTCACAGGGAGGCCCATCTAAGACCATGCTATTCATATATAAGTGCAACAGCCAGACATTTTAAAATATGAAAATATCTGTTGTAAATCAACCAGCATACAGAAATGTACAAAAATATTTTGCAATCTCACCCTGTACTTTAGTCATTGCCAAAAGGACGGTTGTATCCTTCAGGACTTTTTTCCAAGCATGTTAAATGCATTCCATATATTATTTTACAAAATCAGGTCATACTAATTTAATTTAAAAATATTTTAAAAAGATATCCCATTTTTCTGAAGCTCCTCATAGTACCCCACTGTATGCTATGCACCATCATTTATGTAAGCACTACCTAATAAATGGGGCTTCCCTCATAGCTCAGTTGGTAAAGAACCCTTCTGCAATTCAGGAGACCCCAGTTCGATTCCTGGGTTAGGAAGATCCACTGGAGAAGGGATAGGCTACCCACCCCAGTATTCTTGGGCTTCCCTTGTGGCTCAGCTGGTAAAGAATCCACCTGCAATGCAAGAGACCTGGGTTTGATCCCTGGGTTGGGAAGATCCCCTGGAAAAGAGAAAGGCTACCCACTCCAGTATTCTGGCCTAGAGAATTTATAGTCCATGGGGTTGCAAAGAATTGGACATGATTGAGCAACTTTCAATTTCAACTAATAAATGTGTACATTCATTCCAATTATCACAATTTTGAATAATGTTTCAATGGACATGTTATGTGTATGGTTCTTGCACCTATATAAGAACCTCAGGGGAATAAATGACTAGACGTGAAGCTCTTGGATCCCAGGTCACCACTGTCTGTCGAGCTGAGTTTCACAAAGGCTCCTGTGTCATTCTCCACTCTCAGCACCCTCGGTCTTTACTCCAGTTCAGGCCACCATGTTCCTCTCCTGGACTATTGTGGTTGCCTCTTGTCTCGACCCACTGGCTTCAGTGTCCTCTTAACTCTACTTCTGTTTTTTCATGATCTCAGAATGTTTAAGTTATGAAAACATTTAAGAATTTTCCAGTTTAAAACTTCCAATGGCTTCCCCTTGTTTACGGAATAAAATAAAAACTCCCTCTGTGATCGGGCCACAAATTCTCCATGCAGTCTCTTTCCAGCTTCTTCCAGAAACCCAATTACCACACTATGTGTTGTTTTCCAAACTCACCATACACCTCCAAATGCCCATTCCTTTGTGCTTTTTATAACCATAGATTAAAATTCATTACACTTTTTTTTTCAAAATTCAAGTTCAACCAGTGTTACTTTCATTGTGCAGTTGTTTCCTGCACAGAGTAGGAACTCAATGAATATTTGGTGAGTAAATACTTTTGGTTAATTACTCTGGAAAAAGGAAGAGAAAAATGGATCAGAGATGGAGAAAAACTGCCAAAAATCATGGATCTAACACGACATACATGTGATACTACAGGACAGTAGCATGAACAAGCTGAAAGAATCATTCTTCCCTTCAAAGTTAATAAGCGCATTCATGGAACTTCAAGCATCTCAACAAGGTTGATGTGACCAGATACACCTTCCTCCTGGCAAATTCACATCCAAAGGCCAGAGAAGCAATACTTATTTAGAACATTTGCTGGTCCTAACTGATACTTGGGTCTTGTCTTGCCCCATGGAGCCATGCTACCTTCCATACTCAAAGTTTAGTTGACAGGATCTCTTATTCTTATGTCATCTTTGAGGTGCATGCTTCTCCCTACAACACCAGCTTGTGGGGCTGGGGCCTTCTGACCTACGGTCTCCAGACTCTGTATCCAGGGTCACGCCCTGTATAACCCCTGTGCCTACAGGCTGCAATGGCAGCAATCACCTGGTTCCCTTGATTCTGGCTCTTCCCCGAGACTCAGGCATCTCTGCCTGGCCTGTTTGAAACATGGAAATGATCAGTTCTTTTAAATTAAAGTTTGCTTTTCTTTCCTACCAACAGAATCCAAATTGCCTGGGGTTGGCCCCTATTGGTGGCAGTCTTCTGTGGTGAAGAGTGATGTTTGAAGGCTTATTATCACATTGGGTTGAGAGCATCCTAGAGGTGGTGGGCCTGGCAGGAAGGTGGTGTGCACTGTGAGAGGGCAGGGCACAGATAAAAGGAGGCTCTGTGGGCAGACACTGCGTATCCCACTTTCTGGTCATCTGCCAAACTTACAGAAATAGGGACAAAACACAGATCCCCTTATAATTGTGAAATCAGATCAGAAGTTAAAATCTTCCCATAAAGAGTATGAAACAGACATAGATGGATCACTAATGGTCTGTCTCCAGGCTCACGCTCTTTTGCTATCTGGTTACCTTATGCCTTATGCAGATGAGGTGACTCCAGGAGGTGGGTCACTTTAGCGTTCTAGTAACTAATCCTCC
Source organism: Cephalophus harveyi (assembly GCA_006410635.1). NCBI lineage: Eukaryota > Metazoa > Chordata > Mammalia > Artiodactyla > Bovidae > Cephalophus > Cephalophus harveyi. The sequence continues at coordinate 392,128 of SJYT01001750.1, forward strand.
TTTACGGGTTCAACGTTGTGAATTGATCCATTTTTAAACTGAATTCCATACCTAAATAAACTGAGCAAGGGTTCTCTTACTCTCTGTCAAGTGATGGTAAATAGGATAATTTAACAATCCAGGAACCTCACACAAGACTACCTTATTATGTTAGAAAACCACTGCCAATTGATTAGCATTGATATGAGTTTCTTTCTTGAAAAACAATTTGGACTTTTTGTCATAAAATCCAACTCTTGCCATCTCTCTCTTTTTAATAAAAGGGGATTATAGTCTAGTTATTTAATATGATTATATTAAAATGAATATTCACAGGATAGTTATAAGTACATAAGAGAGACAGCCAGCTAACTGCAACTTGAATTTAAAGTTCCATCTGAGAATAAAGAAAAATCTAAAGTAATCTAATTGAATGAAAGTTAATTATGTAAGTAATTAGCACATCCTTTTGTAGAAGCATCCTAAGTTAGGTGGCTATGCATCAATGATTACCTATATTCAGTGCCTCGGGTATAGTATCAGAATGGCCTGACCAGAACACTACTGTAACAGTGGAAGACAAAGCCTGAACAAACAGATTAAAGATGCCCAAGAAGAATTTGTTAACAGGAGCAAACTAGTCATAATAGTGTTTAGGCTTATGGGTATTAAAGAATAAGAACTGTCTTCACAGGGCACCCAAAGCTGATGCTCTTGGACAATTCACATAGTGAAAAAGGGAGGTGAGAGGCGGGTTAAGGATGCAGGGGACACATATATACCTGTGGCTCATTCACGTTGATGTATGGCAAAAACCATCACAATACTGTAATTTTCCTCCAATTAAAATAATTTAATTAATAATAATAAAAAAACAACTAAGTAAAAAAAGAAAGACTTGTCTTCAACTCTGTATAGAGGAGGGGGTCCTCTGGCCACCCAGGGCAGCATTCCAGTCTACCTAGCAAGTCAGCCCTTGGGATACAAAAGGATGGTTCAGATCATAGTAATTTGACTACCCACCGCTATCATCCTCCAGTTATCCCCTGTGGCTTGATTCTGAGTTCGCCTAGGATTCTTCTGGCTACTCTTTGTTATCTTCAAAGTTGTTCTGCCCCTCGGAAAAGCTTACAGAGACTCCAGTTGGCCTGACAACCTTTTTATAAGTATAAATGACTTAATTACCTTTCTGAGCTACCCTTCAGTCTATATTCATTTAGTTAGCATAAGTTAATTTACTGAGAGAAGAATTCCTGTAAAATAGACTCACAAAATTGAGTGTCTGGGTCTTTGGTCCCTGGCTATAATGGTATTTGAGTACTGTCCCAGCTGGACACCCACATATGGCCACTCACTGCCTTTGAATTGCTATAGAGATAAGAGAGGGAGGAAGCTAAGGTTTTCTGTGTTTTGTTTATTTTAGATTTATGCATGAACAATGAAAACATGCAGCAAGTTCTATCCACAGTTTGCAATGGGAAAAGACCCTTTGCAGAGGTTGGTGTGTTTGTTTTTTAGTATCATAACAACATGCCAATGTTCCTTCTTTTTCCTACTATGAACAATATATCCATTCAATTCAGAGCATGACCATCCTAAATGAGAATACATCTGCAAATGAGAACACATGTGCAGTTTTCCTATTACAAAAGCAACAAATGCTTGTTGTGGCAAGTTGTATGGATTTTCGTTTTCGCCTTTAAATCATTCTGTGATGATCTATGCTGTATAAACAAAGAGGAAGGAGTCAAAAAGCAAATCATCTTTGAAACCGAAATAGCTCAAAGATGCTTGCATGCAGCCAGAGCATCAGCAATCCATCTGCCTGACAGCACTTCAGGAGTTTTTTTCTTGGCATTTGGTCTACCTGAACTCCCTATCATCTGCTAAGGCCCCTCTCGAGAACAGCTGACCAATTACGGATTTTTTTTGGGGGGGGGTGGTTCAAGAACCCTTCTCGTCAATTAAGAACCAGGAGGTTCTACTAAACTAATTACTTTGAGGATCAGCATCTCAGGAAGGTGCCAAGACTGGGGAGAAACATCTGTTTTGATGCTGATCTGCTCACAGAGCAAAGAGACCCAAAGAAAATCTATTTCATATGGATGAACACCCAGCCTCAGAGCTTTCTTTCTTTCTCCTCCTTACTGCCAGTTTTGCTTGAGACTCTTCAGGCACAGAGCATCAAACATTTCTGACCAGATCCAATATGACAGGCAGGCATTATTCTCTAGACAGGACTCACAAAACAAGAAGGGGCTCTGAAGGCCAGCATGGCAGCAGCTTCCCCTCCTCGGCGCTCCAGTCCTCTTGTCGGCATCACAGTCTGTAGGGATGAGGACGTGGCAACTCTCTACTGCCATTTGTTTTTATGAGATCCCCTAACAGAGCCAGACATCCTGGAATGTGAAGTCACGTGGGCCTTAGGAAGCATCACTACGAACAAAGCTAGTGGAGGTGATGGAATTCCAGTTGAGCTATTTTAAATCCTGAAAGATGATGCTGTGAAAGTGCTGCACTCAATATGCCAGCACATTTGGAAAACTCAGCAGTGACCTCAGGACTGGAAAAAGTCAGTTTTCATTCCAATCCCAAAGAAAGGCAATGCCAAAGAATGCTCAAACTACGGCACCACTGCACTTATCTCACACGCTAGTAAAGTAATGCCCCAAATTCTCCAAGCCAGGCTTCAGCAATACGTGAACCGTGAACTTCCAGATGTTCAAGCTGGCTTTAGAAAAGGCAGAGGAACCAGAGATCAAATTACCAACATCCACTGGATCATGGAAAAAGCAAGAGAGTTCCAAAAAACATCTATTTCTGCTTTATTGATTATGCCAAGGCCTTTGACTGTGTGGATCACAATAAACTGTGGAAAATTCTGAAAGAGATGGGAATACCAGACCACCTGACCTGCCTCTTGAGAAACCTATAGGCAGGTGAGGAGGCAACAGTTAGAACTGGACATGGAATAACAGCCTGGTTCCAAATAGGAAAAGGAGTATGTCAAGGCTGTATATTGTCACTCTGCTTATCTAACTTATATGCAGAGTACAACATGAGAAACGCTGGGCTGAAAGAAGCACAAGAAAGTGCTGACTCATTGGAAAAGACTCTGATGCTGGGAGGAATTGGGGGCAGGAGGAGAAGGGGACGACCAAGGATGAGATGGCTGGATGGCATCACCAACTCGATGGACGTGAGTTTGAGTGAACTCCGGTAGTTGGTGATGGACAGGGAGGCCTGGTGTGCTGCGATTCATGGGGTCACAAAGAGTCGGACACGACTGAGCGACTGAACTGAACTGAACTGAATAGAGTAATGGCTTCCCAGGTTGGTCAGTGGTAAAGATTCTGCCTAACAATGCAAGAGACACAAGAGACGCAGGTTCAGTTCCAGGGTGGGGAAGATCCCCTGGAGTAAGAAATGGCAACTCACTCCAGTGTTCTTGCCCGGAGAATCCCATGAATAGAGGAGCCTGGCAGGCTACAGTCCAGGGGGTTGCAAAGAGTCAAACATGACTGAGCCCGCAATGCATTTATGTACTAACAGAGTAAGTGAAATCGTGTGAGAGCATTTAACATAGTATCTGGTGTACAGCACTCAATAAATGTTAACTGAATTTGCCAGAAGATCTAGTTTCTCCCCATTTTCCTGGCTTGCCTCATCTTTTTCAAGAGAAAGTACATAAGTAAGTTGCTCTGTGTACCCTGCAGCGTAACACAGAAGACGCTTATCCAAATAGGCAAAACGATTTACAGGCAGCCTTTGCTGAAGGATGTGGAGGCCCAGAAGACTGGGCCACTTTGATGAAGAGATTTGACTCAGACAATCTCAAATCCTTGTCAAAAATACGAGGGGGGATAAATCATAAATTTTAAAAAGGAAAGCAGATTTAACTGAAAGCTCTTGATGAAGCAGAACAAGATGGCTCTTAGGAATCCTGAGTAAAATATTTCACTGGTTAGGAATGGTTGAGTTGTTAGGCTACCCATGCAGAGTGTATTGGATCATTTCTTCTCAAAAATATTCTTTTGCAATTGTGTACCTCTGAACTATGCCTTCTTAGAAACCCAGAGATGGTTTACAGATGATGCTAGATACATTTAATAGTCATTTTTTAAATGTAGCTAATTCTACTGACAAAACCTTATTTTCACATATTAAAAACAAGCATATTGGGTAAAATATATGGTGGCTTAAATCTGGCTCCAATTGTTGAAACAAGAAGACAAGGCAGGAAGACGTTCTTTCCTTGCCAAATTTGTACTTTATAAATTAGCCCGTAAAACTGTATGAAACCATTGGCTCTATGGTGCCAATGAAATAATATATCACAGGGAAACAATAACAAGCACAAATGAACAGGCTTTTGTTAAACAGCCTCAAGGAAAAAGATAAACAGTGATTTCTGAGTCACATAATGCCTAAGTCCTGTTCTCAGTTTTGATGTATTATCCTAAATGAGAAACTGTGGCCAGCTTGGAGTTCACGTGTATAACTGAAAGTGTCTATCAGGTCAATGATAAAAAGCAAGATTGGGTCTGGATTGTCAAAAAATTTAGAGTACTTGCGAAAAGCTTCATGATCAGACTGCTTGAGTTCAAGCCCAGATCACACCATTTCCTAGCCATGGACCTCAGGCAAGGGACCTGGGAAATGGGAATCCTGTCGGTCAAGCTCCACAGACCCCTCTTCTGTGGAGTAAGAATGACAGACATTTCTACCTTTGGGGGCTCTGAGGATTAAATAACAATCAGACTACAGCTCTTAGTCTGGTCCACAGCAGTACATAGGAGAAGCAAGTTCTCATTCATAGACTTTTCAGGCTCTTGAGTTGCTATGGGTTTTGTCACTATGGGAAGGGAGATGGCGAGAAGTTTCAGAAAGTAAGGTATAAATGGAACTGCTGGTCCCAGCTACTGAACAGCTGGAAACAAAAAAGAAAGGCGACAGCAAATGTCTTGGAGTGTGCGGCAACTTCTTTAGAACTCTACGGTAATTTGGGAGGGAAAGGGGTACAGGTAGAACTTTTTTTTTTAACTTAATGAAAATGAGTCTTGGTGCTTCCCAGGTGGAGCTAGTGGTAAAGAACCTGCCTGCCATGCAGGAGACATAAGAGATATGGGTTTGATTCCTGGATTAGGAAGATACAATGGAGGAGAAAATGGCATCTCATTCCAACATTCTTGCCTGGAAAATCCCATGGACAGAGGAGCCTGGTGGGCTACAGTCCACAGGGCCCAAAGCGTCAGACAGGACTGAGTGACTGAGCGTGACGGCACAGCACAGAAAATGATTTTACTGTGATGATTACATGTTCATTTCAACGTGCAGTAGAGAAATATAACCAGCATGTCAGTTCCCATCATAGATATTATGGTTAGGACAAAGCTAACCCTGAGTATTTAAAGCATTTTTTAATGCAAGGTGATTAAAAGTAAACAATGCAGGTCCCAGTTGAGACTCTGGTTCATAAGTGATGGAGGTTAGGGGAACGCCAGGTTAGGGGCTGTTACCTGCCTGACAGTGCTTTGGGCTTTTACTGGGGGGCTTGGGACCCTCAGAGGATTCAGGGCAGGTAGACGTGCAAAGACTAGAGAGCAAAAGTGTCAGGAGCAGCATGGGAACCTGAAGGATGCTCTCTGCCCCTTGGACCACTCTTCCTTCTCTGCCGTCTGATTCCCCCCAGAATCCCACCCAGCCTGGGCTGCAGGTGTGATTTAGGAAGTAGCACGGCCCAGGATGTGACCATGGGGAGTGGTGGATCAGTCAGACAAAAATGTTACCATATCAGTGAGTCTAGGGACCGTCTTCTTTTGTTGACTTCATGCTAATTTTGACAGCAATCTCCTGGGCGTGAGCACTCGTGTTATTTTCTGGGCGTGGGAGCGCTGACGCTGTTTCTGTGAAGTTATTTGTGTTTGTCATTCTAATTTTGTAGTTGACAGTGAGGGTGAAGAAAGGGGAGGGGCCCTTCTTAGGATTAGGAGGTGAGGTGATAAAAATGGGCACAGAAAACTCTTCACATGTGCCTTCCAACCTGGGCACACCACTAACCTATGCTGAGGATTCTTTCCTATTTCACGTTCCCCCTCAGCCTTTCCTTGGCAAACAGCAGACACAGTGGTAGGAACCCAGAGAAGCAGAAGAACAGATGGGATGGAAAGGCCTTTTCTAGTTCCCTCTGGGACACAGTTCCCTTCATTTTCCTCATGTTGCACCAAACTTTTGGGGCCACCACAGCCCAAACTTCTGGTACATATTGGTCCTCATGGGTTAATGAAGCACAGACCTAAGCGACAGGGTAAAGAGACATTTCGAAGAGGGAAACTTCTTGGAAAAGCTTTTTCATCAGTGCTTAGCAGACAGCGGGCAGGACCATCTGTGAACTGTGCCTACACACCATCTCTCCCCTCACCATCTCTCATCTTCCCGCCTTCCCCCTGTGTCTCCAGGATACATTCCCCCAAAGCCAGAACCATGCCTCCACTTTTGTTCCCAGGAAAGTTTGAAAAAGGCAGGATGAATGAAAGTCCTATCTGGGACTGGCTCTTTGTGGCAAAACAAGCAAATCATTAGCGTGTTAAGTGCATGAGGAAAAGCTAATACATTTTGTGTAGGTGGAAAGTCTACTAGCTCCTTCCTTGGGGGGAAATGTTCCTTTCATATTGGTTGATTTAACCCAGCACATTTTGATCCAGCTAAAACAGGTAAGAGTTACCTCAAAACGCCCACAGGGGCTGTGTAGTAATTTCAGGAACATCCACACAGCAAATTGTTGTTTCTTTTTCTACAAACAAGGAGATGGTTCTGAGGCCCAGGATGACGGGGAAGGGTTAAGAGAGAAACTGAACTAGAGGGATACGGAGGGAGGGAAATATGCAGAGAAGGAAGACAAAAAATGAAAGTGTTCCTTTTTCCTTTCCTTAAAAAATAAAAATAATAATACTGCATCTTGTTCTTGGTCTCCCAAACAAGAGCATAGAAAAGATCCTGGTTTGGGGCAAGGTGTTCATATTTTTGAGAACAGGAATCGTACATTATTAGTGTTACTGAGTTAACATTAATTATGAGAATTATTCGGAGAAGGCAATGGCAACCCGCTGCATTACTCTTGCCTGGAAAATTCCATGGACAAAGGAGCCTGGTGGGCTGCAGTCCATGGGGTCGCTAAGAGTCGGACACGACTGAGCAACTTCACTTTCACTTTTCACTTTCATGCATTGGAGAAGGAAATGGCAACCCACTCCAGTGTTCTTGCCTGGAGAATCCCAGGGATGGGGGAGCCTGGTGGGCTGCCGTCTATGGGGTTGCACAGAGTCAGACATGACTGAAGCGACTTAGCAGCAGCAGCAGCATGATAATTACTGGGCTTCCCTGGTGGTTCAGATGATAAAGAATTTGCCTGCAATGCAGGAGACCTGGGTTCGATCCCTGGGTCGGGAAGATCCTCTGGAGAAGGAAATGGCAGCCCACTCCAGTATTCGTGCCTAGAGAATTACATGGACAGAGGAGCCTGGCAGGCTACATAGCCCTTTGGGCTGCAGAGAGGTGGACACGACTGAGTGACTAACACAATCATTAACTAACAATTCTACTTTTTCTCGATCATATATTTCAAATCTATATCTTGCTTATGGATATAAACATGGGAAAAAGATATCTTGATTTTCTGAGACATATCTGTGGCCCTTCTGCCCAGAGAGAGTGGGAACTCTGTGAGATGGTCTAGAGGACATGATACTTCTCTATAATTTCTAGAGGAGTATTATTTCTTTTTAATTTATTTTTAATTGGAGGATAATTGCTTTACAATGCTGTGTTGGTTTCTACCATACAACACGAATCAACCATAACAATACCTATGTCCCCTCCCTCTTGAACCTCTCTCCCAACCTCCACTCCATCCTATCCCTCTAGGTTGTCACAGAGTACCAGGCTGAGCTCCCTGTGTTATAAAGCAACTTCCCATTAGCTACTATTAGAGGCAGATTTTACTCACTGAACCTGGTATCTACATATCTGAGTTGCCGGACCAAAGCAGGGCTACCTGTGACAAATTCTGTATGGACTTTCAGAAAATGAACATAAGCCATTTAGTCAATCGTGTAACATATGTGATTTTTCTTTGAGAAGAATTTCAAACGTCAGATTTAGACAACTGTTCATGATAATACTGCTGAGACTGCACCAAAAAAAAAAAAAAAAAAAGGTATTGGCAGAGACTGAATGGAAAAAAAATCTGCTCTTCTTGGCTCAGAAAATATCCATGATTAGTTGCATTGGTTTTACAGTATCTATTTTTATATCAACACAGATAAACAATAAATTACCTGAAACTCTATTAGTTTTTACTCATTTTACATGTAGTTATTAGTCTCAACAATTGTTATTTCTATTTCTTGAAACTAGCAATTTTGTTTGGGCAGCAGTGTGCCTAACCCGTAAGGCACATTAAGATAAATCATGAATAATTTAAGCCCTCATGGTGACCTCATTCTTTGCTTCTCCTACTTGCTTTCCCAGCATTCCATGCAGCTGGCTAGAGCCACAGGACAGTCCTCACCAATGAGACCTATGGGGACACTGGCTGATGGAGCTTCTGAGAAAGGTTTCTTTGTATGACGAAAAGACAAACCCTTTGAGGAGAGCTCCTTTAAGAGTGTCTTCCTCTACCTGCCTTGAACATGGTTGCAAAGCATACAGTAGGTGGTGGTTCATCAGCCCTCCAGAGATTGAAAGTAGCAAGTTCAAAGAAAGTGAGCACTCCAGAGATAGAAAAGTAGAAAACAGAAAATACATAAGCTTCAAAAGATAATACTGAGCCATATTACCCTAAAACTTCCTGCTTACAGACTTCTTATTTTATGAGACCCTGAATATATTTATTGTTTAAACTGCAGTTGGTTGGATATTCACTCAAAAAACACTAAATTATTTAGACATTGCTTCTGATGCTTGGGTTATAGCAGTAAGCCAAACACACAAGCTCTCTAACCTCATAGAGCATGTACCAAGTCAGAGAAGACAAACCGTAGAAATAAAAGGATAAACATATAATGTGCCTGGTAGCAGTAATCATGATGGAGAATACAAAGCAAGTTAAGGGGACAGAGACCGACAAGGGCTAATTTATAAAGTTTATTCATGGAAGCTGTTCTGAGGTGAAATAATTTGAGCAGTCTTGAATGATGTGAAAAAGTGAGCCAGGTGAATATTTGGCGATAGTCTGTTTCTAACAGCTGAAAGCATCACTAACTTACACGTCAGTAAGTTTTTAGTCATTATTCAAAACAGAGCTCTGATATCATCATTTCTGGGAAGTCTTTCAGGACTTTCTACTCACTAAAATAAATTCCTTCTTCTTGAAGGTTGCTGTTGCTGCTGCTAAGTTGCTTTAGTCATGTCTGACTCTGTGCAACCCCATAGACGGCAGCCCACCAGGCTCCCCCGTCCCTGGGATTCTCCAGGCAAGAACACTGGAGTGGGTTGCCATTTCCTTCTCCAATGCATGAAAGTGAAAAGTGAAAGTGAAGTTGCTCAGTCGTGTCCAACTCCTAGCGACCCCATGGACCACAGCCTACCAAGCTCCTCCGTCTATTGGATTTTCCAGGCAAGAGTACTGGAGGGGGGTGCCATTGCCTTCTCTGTCTTGCAGGCTACTGCTTTTTTTTTTTTAATTAATATAAATTTATTTATTTTAATTGGAGGCTAATTACTTTACAATATTGTATTGGTTTTGTCATACATCAACATGAATCTGCCACAGGTATACACGTGTTCCCCATCCTGAACCCCCCCTTCCTCTCTCCCCGTACCATCCCTCTGGGTCATCCCAGTGCACCAGCCCCAAGCATCAAGTATCATGCATCGAACCTGGACTGGCGATTCATTTCATATATAATATTATACATGTTTCAATGCCATTCTCCCAAATCATCCCACCCTCTCCCTCTCTCAGAGTCCAAAAGAGTGTTCTTTACATCTGTGTCTCTTTTGCTGTCTCGCATACAGGGTTATCGTTACCATCTTTCTAAATTCCATATATATGTGTCAGTATACTGTATTGGTGTTTTTCTTTCTGGCTTACTTCACTCTGTATAATAGGCTCCAGTTTCATCCACCTCATTAGAACTGATTCAAATGTATTCATTTTAATGGCTGAGTAATACATTGTGCATATGTACCACAGCTTTCTTATCCACTCATCTGCTGGTGGACATCTAGGTTGCTTCCATGTCCTTGCAGGCTACCTCTATACTTATAGGTATTGTTATACTCTTCATGTCTTCTTTTAATTCACTTGTTGAGATAACTTATATAAAGTCACCTTCTTTAGACTGTGAGACCCTGAAAGGCAAAATCAGTCACTACTGTCTTGGCTCCGTGCATTACCTGGGAAGCTCCATATACCCATAAATAACTACTGACTTGAATAGAACTTCCATTCTTTGAATGCTCTGCCTATAAATGAGTGGGTTATAGTAAAATTTTATTAAAAGTGTGGTTATGTTTTGTGTTGAAGGAATTTGTTTTGCAAGCTGACTTTGCTGTGTTAGCATGAATGTGTACAAATTAAATAGCTCAACTATGCAGAAAATCTTTGGTTTTCATTTAGCAGAGGAGAATATATAAGATGGTTAAGAAGCAACTCAGTTCCCTATCAGGTATATCTGACTGGTCATATAACGTCCTTGGTCTTTTGAAAAGACTATCAAAAAGGTGATCGTAGGCAACTAACTTAGGTTAGGTAGTGATTGTCTTCTGAGCATTTCTCCTGGAATGGGAGGAAAATGCTCCTTTTGCTTACTGATCTTGAACGAATCCTCATCTCTAAACCTCCCCCCTTGCACCACTCATTTCAGCACAGGGGTAAAGCCCAAGACTGACTCAACATCAAAGTATGAGGTTTAACCATAAAATATAACCTAGCAGTTATTATATTCTTAACTTCACAGGTGACTAGAAAGGGCATTGGAAGAAACTTAAAACATCAATGAAGGCTTAAAGAAAAAATAGAAAAGTTTGATTTTAGGTACTTGTGTGAAAATGTAATAAAGAGAGGATCAGGAGATATTAAGTGTATTTAATCCCAAGTTTTCCCTTAATATCAAAATAGAAGAAAAGACATTTGCTTTTATTTACAATCTCAAATGGAACCAAATTTCCTTCCTTTGTATTATGTTAACAGACATTGATATTTGTAACTAATATTCATTAATAAGTTTGTTTTCCATTTAAGTCAATCTCTTACCTCTGAAAATCAGAAATGAACTTTTTTTAAACTGTAGGAAGTATGACAATCTAAATTTATATGCATCAAAAAATTTTCCTGAAGGATGGCTTAGTTGGCTAGTGTATCAATAAATGAAGAACTTGAAGAATCTCATTTTGAAAATAATTGCTAGATACTTTTTCTTTGAGTATGCATCTAAAATTTCAATTTGCATTTTCCATGTTTCCCAAAGAAGCAGGTACCACACAGTTCCCATCATAAGCAAAAGTGAGTTTTACAGGGATCTAGACTAGGTTGTTCCACGTCAAATCTTCATAAAAGCTTTATAAAAAGATGATTATAACACCAGAAAAGGGTTACTTAACAGCTCTGAAACTAAACTCAAATGAAAACCTCAAATTCCAGAAAAGCTCATCCAGGCACATGCTGGTTTGCGCACAATATCTTGGATCCCACCCTAGGTTAGACCAGATTCAAATTTACAGGACTTTCTCAGACGGTTCCCTATTTTTTGAGACAGGTACATCTTCATCATCACCTACCTGCCAAAGTTAGTTAAGCAGCAACCTCACATTGGGTCTAGAGCTGCCTAAGTGAGGCCAGGGACAAAGGTGTACCAAGAAGGTGGTGAGGGCGGATTATGTGCATCCTGCAAGCTGAGCAGCTGTGGATGAATGGGATGCACAGACTTGAACTGATGGAAAATATGATTGTTCTTCATCATTAAATGAGCTGCTTAGGCCTACAGTTGGGGACACATTTAGGACTTTTGAAAGAGGCAATTTCATACTCATCATACTCATTTTTTCAGTTCAGTTCAGTCGCTCAGTCGTGTCCGACTCTTTGCGACCCCGTGGACTGTAACCTACTAGGCTTCTCCGTCCGTGGGATTCTCCAGGCAAGAATACTGGAGTGGATTGCCATTTCCTTCTCCAGGGGATCTTCCCGACCCAGGGATCGAACCCGGGTCTCCCGCATTAGAGGCAGACGCTTTAACCTCTGAGCCACCAGGGAAGCCACTCATTTTTTACTACTCTTATTTTCTTTTTATTTTTGGTTGAAAGCCTTAGCCTGTTCTCTTAACTAGAAGAGTATCTGCCAGCATGAAAGTCAACGCAACTCACGGCAGACAAAAGACATTCTTGGTTTGATTGCTCCTAATAAACTTCAGTGCTCCTAGACCACATAATGTCATAGAATTATTTGTAATGCTTCTTTAAAAGGGTGACAGGGTTCAGAAATGAACTGCACATGGTAAGATGAGCCTCCCAGGGGTTGTCCCTGCAAAAATGAGCTGCAAGGCTTTGGGAGTGGTGGTGGTTTCCGGCCATTAGCATCACTAATCAAGGCCAGCTTTGCATTTATGGGAATCTACACAAATCAGGATGATACATGCTTTGTTCACTCAAGCAACCCTGCCTGGTTTCTTCAAGGTTATGCTGAAACAAAGCTTCACCTCAATTATCCTGGGTTGGAAAGCTTCATTACTTTTATATATCCTTGAGAGAGACAGACTGCATGCAGTAGAGGCATCAGGTCCAAGGGTCACAGAATCATACTTAGCGCTTCATGCCCACACGAAACAATTACTGTCGGCTCTCAATTAACCTCGTTATTGGAGGAAGCATTAGTGGAGAAAATACAAGTCCTAGATAACCTACCCGGGTCTTTCTTGCTGCCACAGTTGCAGCTGAGGTGAGAGAGACAGAAATAATGGAAATGTCCGGAAAAGTTTAGGGTGCAGAGGTCTCTTTGGGAAACTTTGAGCAGAGGTGATACATTCAGCTGCCATTCTGCCCTCTTTTCAGGCCCACTGCCTTTGTGGCTTGTGTGCTAAAAGTCTCTTCAGTTTCATGTCCAACTCTTTGGAACCCTATGGACTGTAGGCTGCCAGGATCCTCTCCTCTGTCCATGGGATTCTCCAGTCAAGAATACCGGAGTGGCATGCCATGCCCTTCTCCAAGGGATCTTCTCAACCCACACTGAGATCGAACCCACGTCTCTTATGTCTTCTGCATTGTCAAGAGGGTTCTTTACCACTAGCATGACAAGGGGAGCCGTTTTGCCCTGCACCAAGAAGCAAACCCATTCCAGTGTCCTTACTTGGAAAATCCCAGGGACAAGGGAGCCTGGTGGGCTGCCATCTCTGGGGTCGCACAGAGTTGGACATGACTGAAGCGACTTAGCAGCAGCAGCAGCAGCAAGAAGCAAAAATGACATTGCTTTCCCCTTCAAACTTGTGGTTGACAAAAGTGTGGAGCTGAGAAAGCTGGAGAAGGCAGCAGAGGAGGTCCTCTGTGAGGCTGGCAGTCACCTGGCAGTCAGAGCTTGGAGGCCCTGGGGACTGACCACAGAATTTTAAGTGGAGTCTCTGCATCTTCCTTCTTCAGATGCTCAAGCCATGTCCCAGGCTTTCTGGGCACAGGGAGAGTGCTGGGATTTTCCCTTTAGCATTTTGACTGTCAACCAACATGATACAAGGTGTTCAATTACAAACGTTATCACCAGTCATTTGCATTACATAGGCATTCTTACACTACAGATTCCTACAAGCCCTGGGCATCACTGCTATTTCCATCCGTCTGATGTAATGAACCCTTTGGGCTGGTTACCTCCCTCTCAGGCCAAGAGCCACAGGAAGAGTAAAGATGACACCTCTTCAAGTGTTTCCCAGCAACGCTGCTTCAGGAAGGGCTCACATGCTAACAAGGAAGAAAGTCTTAAGTGATGAAACTACTGTGGAATTCCAGATCCTAATGAGCAGCCGGGGGAGATACAGAAGGGCAAGGGAACCTCTGAGGTCACAGCAGAGACTAGGGCTCATTTGAAAGGAAAGCTGGAAAGTAGAGAGAAAGACAAGGGAAATATCATGAAACTGTGTGTTTACACACAAAAAAATGGATAAAAATGATTGTTAGTGTTTCATTGCTCAGCTGTGTCCAACTCTTTGGAACCCCATGAACTGCAGCACGCCAGGCTTCCCTGTCCTTCACCGTCTCCTGGAGTTTGCTCGAACTCATGTCCACTGAGTTTAAAATTATATAAAAATGGTTATAAAGAGCCAAATTCATACCCTCTGAAAATATGACTTTATAATAAAATTAGTGGAATCTAGGAAGAAGGCATTTATCAATCATTTTGGTTTTTGGCCTCAATGAATTTCTGTGTGTTAGAGTGTGAAATCAGGTAAACAGACACAAAAAATCAAATGACAGAGTAAGAAACAATGGAAAATGCAATGCAATTATAGGCCTTATATTAAAAAGAGAGAGAAAGAAAAAAAGAGAGGGGCAGAAGGAGAGGGAGGCTCCAAAAAGCTCAGGAAAAACAGAATGCTAGTGACTATAAAAAAGAAAGTGGCTCATTTTAACAGGGAAAATTATGACCCAAATATTGACTATAACATACCAGCAGGCAAGAAAAAAATAAGAGTTAAAGAAATCAGTGAAACAGCACATCTCTGATTCATTATTTATTCTTTATATTCCTCTGTGAAGTTCATCGGCTAGGAAAGGTGCATACATTATGTCGTGAAAATCTGATGTTACGACTTTTGGCTCAAAAAGGAGCATAATAAAGGTATTATGATGTCTCCTCTCTCTTTTAAAATACAGAGAAAACAACAAACATAGTGAAACATGGGAGAAAGTATTGGATGTACTCAAATCAAACAAACAACCAAACAAAAAGACTCCCATTCTTTTTACAAATCACAAAGCATGCATGGACTAAATTCAGGGAGGATACTGAAAGTGGACAAATATCTCAAGTCTCAAGCAGGATAAAATGCTTTAGGCTAAAGCAATGTCATAAATGTCTAGAGGGCATATGCAATGAGCCTTTGATTAGAGTAGCAAGACACACAACTTAAGCTCATAGAGACACAGTCTGACACCACATAACAGAAGCAAGCAGAGCAAAGAGGAAAGGATAATATTGTATTTCTATTTGCCTTTGTATTGTGTTACTACTGTATTCCTTCTAACCAAGGAGGATCTCCAGAATTAGTGACATGCCTATAGAAATTCCAAGGCAATAAACTGGAAAAGGGAATGTCTACCCACTCCAGTATTTTTGCCTGGAGAATTTGGTGGATAGGTCCATGGGATTGCAAAGAGTCAGACATGACTGAGTGACTAACACTTTCACTTCAAGCAGGTAAAAAGTAACAGAAAACATACAAACTTGGATTTTTCTCGATAATTCTTTCAAGTAGAAAGTGTAGGTCTTTACAGTTTATGGCAATGGAAATTTTCTCTTAGATAAGTATTCACAGAAGGTGTTTGAATTTTATAAGCAACTCTAAAGAAGGAAATACTGAATAATATATAAGGTATTTAACTCTGTTATGTTCAGTTCAGTTCAGTCGCTCAGTCGTGTCCGACTCCTTGTGACCCCATGAATCGCAGCACGCCAGGCCTCCCTATCAATCACCAACTCCTGGAGTTCACTCAAACTCACGTCCATAGAGTCAGTGATGCAATCCAGCCATCTCATCCTCTGTTGTCCCCTTCTCCTCCTGCCCCCAATCCCTCCCAGCATCAGAGTCTTTTCCAATGAGTCGACTCTTCGCATGAGGTGGCCAAAGTACTGGAGTTTCAGCATTAGCATCATTCCTTCCAAAGAAATCCCAGGGCTGATCTCCTTCAGAATGGGCTGGTTGGATCTCCTTGCAGTCCAAGGGACTCTCAAGAGTCTTCTCCAACACCACAGTTCAAAAGCATCAATTCTTCAGTCTGGTATTCCCATCTCTTTCAGAATTTTCCACAGTTTATTGTGATCCACACAGTCAAAGGCTTTGGCATAGTCAATAAAGCAGAAGTAGATATTTTTCTGGAACTCTCTTGCTTTTTCCATGATCCAGCGGATGTTGGCAATTTGATCTCTGGTTCCTCTGCCTTTTCTAAAACCAGCTTGAACATCTGGAAGTTCACGGTTCATGTATTGCTGAAGCCTGGCTTGGAGGATTTTGAGCATTACTTTACTAGCATGTGAGATGAGTGCAATTGTGCGGTAGTCTGAGCATTCTTTGGCATTGCCTTTCTTTGGGATTGGAATGAAAACTGACCTTTTCCAGTCCTGTGGCCACTGCTGAGTTTTCCAAATGTGCTGGCATATTGAGTGCAGCACTTTCATAGCATCATCTTTCAGGATTTGAAATAGCTTAAGTAACCAATTTTGAGAGATCTGCTAGATGACTTTAATTTGAGCATCCATCTAGATTTTCAGAGGGTGAGGATGAAAGAGGAGACATACAACCAGATCATAGTACTTTCCTTGTCCTGTTGTTAAGAGCTAAGGATTACTTCATTCCAAGAAGACACACTCAGTATGTAGAAAAAGCAATTCAGTAATAGTCTTGGTGCCCACTAACTGGTCTTAGAACAAGTGTATAGAGGCTTCAGCCAGGTATAAATGTGGGAAATATGAGTAAGAGCCATTGGAAGGATTTAAAAAGCATCTTTCTGACTCTACCTACAAGGGACCTTGGACTTGATACATGGGTTTCTATTTCCCCACCTGATTTCTATCAGGTGGCCGATGAGTTCTGTATTTGAATTACACAAAACGCTCTTACTTGTTATCACAATTTACGAGTGTTCTCTCGTTCTTCTGGCTCTTCACAGCTTAAAATATATGGAATCTCACGGTGCCCTGGCCCTTCATGTAGAGATGATGGGCAATTAACAGATCAGTAAAGGAAGTTAAGCTAGAGAGGGAATCTAACTGAAAACAATGGAAATCAATGAAGCCAGAGTAGAATCAAACATTAAGCAGCATTTACTTAAGTGATATGAGCTAATGGCACCACTGAGTAAGTGAAGAAGTATGAGCTATTACTGACTTCCTCTCCCAAGTTCAAAAATACAAGAATGATCACAGAGCCACACATTTTAAGCCTGGGCTGCTTAAGAAACCGTTACAGGTTGAATTGTGTCCCCCTAAAACTCCTATGTTGAAGTCCTAACTCTCAGTATCTTGGAACGTGACTGTATTCAGAGGCAACGTCTTTAACGAGGCAAGTGAGATTAAATGATGTCATTGAGGGACAGTATGACTGTGTCCTTCTAAGAAGGGAAGATTGGGACAGGGATACACAGAGGAAAAAGTATGTGAAGATACAGGCAAAGAAGGCCATTTGCAAGCCAAGGAGAGAGACCTCCGAAAAAATCAACCCTGTGGACACCTGGATATCAGACTTGCAGCCTCTAGAAATGGGAAAAACTAAATTTCTGTTGTTTAAGCCACTCAGTCTGTGGTGCTGTGCTATGGCAGCCCCAGTGCAGAAGCCTATAACTAGCCCTGTTTTCCCTCTGAGAAGTCTAATATAAGACCCATTTCTTTTGTGGTTAAATGCAATTTACATCATACTCACAACCCCAACAGGAAAGGCTAATACAGCCAGCATCCAGTCCCGGAGAGAGATGAGCTTCTTGAGCTGTCTTTCCTGTTCTTGGTTCCCACTTCCTCTAGTCAGAAGACTGGAAAGATCAGTCAGCACACAGATGCCAAAAAAGACAGCTTGGATAACCTGGAGGGAGACAATGATTGGTAGTAAGTCAATAAGATCAAAAGAGATCCAACCTGGAGAAGAGCAAACCAACTATACCTCTGCAACATGACATAGGGTAAGAGAGGATGAGAAGCACATTTAAAGACCTGGCCCTGAAAAAAGAGAAAGGCTCGGATATTTACAACTTGCTATCATAGGTGAAAAAATCCATCTTAAAATACTACTTCCATTTTTGCTAAGGACAAATGCAAAACATGCGCGAGCAGAAACTGATATCAGTTCTCAAAATGACATATCCCTTATTTTAAAACATCACATCTGTGGTTTAATAATATTGACTAGTGCAATTTAACAAATATCTAAAAAGTGCAAAGAAAAAGATAAAGAAAAAGATCAATAATAAATGAGACAAGCCTGAATGTGAAAAAAAAAACCTTCCTATGATTTAATCTCTTAGGGTCAAAATTTTTTCTACCAAAGGAAGTGGTAGAAAGCTTCTAGTCTTTGAGTCACAGAGAAATCAACTGAATGCAATCATCAAGACTGAAACAGAGCAATTTTCTGTTTTCAAACTTGAACTAAATGACCTCCGTTTGAAGTTTTCGATCTTTATGAAATAAGATCTTTCTGAAGTAAGGTAAACTTACCCATTTTCCCCCAAAATGTACAACAACTTGTACATTCCAAAATCAATTACAAACTGAATTACTTACATAGCTATGTTTACTTGGACCATCACAGAGACCATTGAAATGCTGCTGCGGCTGCTGCTGAGTCGCTTCAGTCATGTCCGATGCTGTGCGACCCCATAGATGGCAGCCCACCAGGCTCCCCCATCCCTGGGATTCTCTAGGCAAGAACACTGGAGTGGGTTGCCAATTCCTCCTCCAATGCGTGAAAGTGAAGTCGCTCAGTCATGTCCGACTCTTTGCGACCCCATGGACTGCAGCCCGCCAGGCTCTTCCATCCATGGGGTTTTCCAGGCAAGAGTACTGGAGTGGGGTGCCAATGCTAGAGCCCAGATATTCGTGAAATTACTAAAGTGAGGGTAAAAGTGTTGGTGATCCAGAGCTATGAGTGAAGGCAAGCAGAATACTGTAACATAACTTGGCAGATGGTAATTCTAATTATGCAAAGGGCAGAAAATATATTCCATAGGCTCAAAGTCATACCCATTTAGCACCAAGAACAGATTCAGGGGAATTTTTCTAGTTCCATTTACAAAAAATAATTTACTGATGATGTATTTGTACAAGATAAAATTTTGCTCATTATGGTTAGAAAACATAACAAAATAATTTTCTTAGTGGATTATCATCTTGGCAGTGGAACGAATCTGTGAAAGTTCTGTTCTTCACTGAGGCACAGGACAAAGTAGGGAGAAGGACCCTCAAAATTACCTGGTTCTATCTCTTGGAAAAGCACAGACACACTCAGTTTTGTTAACCATTCTGGTTAAATTTTTATCTAAACCACTTGAAAAATTCCCAAATATGAAGATTCCATCACCAGGTAATACACCAGGCTCTTCTGAAATCAGCAAACCCTATTGTTATTAGTCATTCTTAGTCAGAATAATGTTCTATTCTTCTTCATAACTTAGCCTACTTTTGCCTTCAATGACTTAAGATTTCTTGCTTTTCTACAACCAGAAAAACCAGAGTGGGAGAAGCTAAGACTGCCACATTGAGCATGGCACAATTAAAAGTGTTGGCAAGAATCATGCTATGATGAGAAGAAATAATTTAAATGACTCAGGGAATAATCTGCCACTTGGGAAAATTTTCCATCACACATCTTAATGGCTTTAGATGTTAGACCTTTATGTCAACCCTAATGGGGTTTGAGAAATTGGGGAATAATACTGGAGAATAATAATCTCTATTACAATCTGGTAGTGAACATATTAAAAAGTGTCCTCCCTTATCAATAATCAGAGAAATGCAAATTTAGATCACAATGAGATAGCATTTTTCTCATCCATGTAACTATTGACTACTGTAATTAGTTCTGACAGTACCAAGGGTTATAAGGATGGAGAATAACCAGAATTCTTATGGTAAGAATGAAAACTGGGGAAACCACTTGGAAGAAAAACTGTTAGTGGCTAGTGATCTAAAGATTCATTTACTCTTTTATCTAGTGACTTCACTATGAAGTCACATCTACAAGAAAGTTAATTTCAGCATTCACTGCTTCAATAAATGAATACAATCTAAAATCTCTTAATAGTTGACTAGATAAATCATGCTACAGTCATACAATGGAATTCTAAGCACACACCAATTTTTTTGGTCTCACAACAAAATATTAAACAAACAAAAAAGGAAACAAAAAATGATGCATATTGATGCCATTAAAACAAATGTCAAAAAGTGCAAAGATAAATTCAAAGATGCATGCATATGAGGTAAAATATGAAGAAACACATGGAATTAATAACACTAAAATTAAGTACCTCTACGAGGAGGATGAGATTGAAGGAAGGAAAGACGGGCCTCAACTATATCAGTATTTTATTTCTTAAGTTGATTATTGGGTATATGGAAGTTTATTTTAGTCTTCTCTATATATTTCATTATTATGAAACATTTCCAATTAACTTTAAAAAGAGTGGTTTTCTTACTTTTGGAATATAGTTAACTAGTTTCTTTCAATTCCCTTCCTTCCAAATCAGTTTCCTCTAGTTTTAAAGATCAGCTAATAGTAGCAGAATTTAGTGAGCTCCAACTCAAGTGAATTAGGTGAATTTTAAAATTCCATGGTCAAGTAACAGGTACCATATTTGTCTCCTACCATAAACTAGACATTTGTACTAAATATAGAAATCAATTTTTCATATATTGGGCTTTTCCCCTCTGTAATCAGCCAGAGTAACCTGTTTTTTAAAGGGCTCACATGATGAGATCAGGCCCACTGTGGATAATTCTCCTTGGCCATATAAAGTAATATAATAAAAGGAGTGATCATACTCACAGGATCTTCCAAAACCCAGTGGGAGGAGATTATGCAAATGTGAGTAACACTGAGGGTCATTTGAGAATTCTACCCCCCATAAACACATTCTCAAGAGCCCAATTAGGATATACAGGTATTCAAGTTCTGACCAAACAGAGAAGCCTTATAGACTACAACAGGCATTCAGTGGAGACCCAAGACACTTAATACTTAAACAGCAGTGCTAAGATGGCTCTGGAATAAAGGTGACTTTAGATCTAACCCAACAAATTTAAAAACAAGCCTCAAAGAAAAAACAATCAGGCTGATCTATGAATAACTTAAATACTTGTAAATGTAAAATTCTATACTCCTTAAAGGAGGAGAACAAAATCCAAACATTTAACAATATCCAACATCCAATCAAAAATTACTAGACATGCCAAGAAACAGAAAGTCCTTTATCCAGGAGAAAATGAATTAAATAAAAATAGGTATAGAAATGACAGAAATATTGGAATTGGAATACAAGAACATTAAACAACTAAATTAAATTAAGAAGTTAAATGAAAACAATGAGAGGAAAAAAATGTACAGAATCAAACTGAATATTAAAAATGAAGAAGATATTACCTGAAATTAAAAAGTCACTGCATGGGAATAATAGATTGGCCACTACAGAAGAGAAGATTTAAAACTGAATACACAGCAAAAATAAACTATCCAAAATGAATCAAAGAAAGAAAAAAAGACTGTAAAAATTAATAGTACCAAAGACTCTTGAGAGTCCCTTGGACTCCAAGGAGATCCAACCAGTCCATTCTAAAGGATATCAGTCTTGGGTGTTCATTGGATGGACTGATGCTGAAGCTGAAACTCCAATACTTTGGCCACCTGATGCGAAGAGCTGACTCATTTGAAAAGACCCTGATGCTGGGAAGAACTGAAGGCAGGAGGAGAAGAGGACGACAGAGGATGAGATGGTTGGATGGCATCACCAACTCAATGGACATGGGTTTGGGTGAACTCCAGGAGTTGGTGATGGACAGGGAGGCCTGGCGTGCTGTGGTTCATGGGTCACAAAGAGTCAGACACAACTGAGCAACTGAACTGATAGTGAACTGTGAGAAAATATCAAGCAACCTAATATACATGTATTAGAGCCCTGAAGAAGCAAAAGGTCATGTAGAAACAATATGTGAAGAAATAATGGCTGATGTTTTCCAAATTTATTGAAAACTATAAACCCACATGTACAAGAACCTAAATAACGGAGCACGTACAAAGAAAGCTACATAAGCATAGTGCAATAAAATGCTGAAAATCTGTGAAAAAGAGGAAATCTTAACAGTCACTACAGAAAATGGCATCGCATACAGAAAAATAAACATTAAAAATATCTCAGACTTCTAAAACAAAACAAGCCAGAAAACAGGAAAATGATATCTTTAAAGTTCTTAAGGGGGAAAAACCGTCAAAGGTGCAAGACTTTTTCAGACAAATAGACAAAAAGTGCCAACAGACTTTCACTAAAAGAAATGTAAAAGGAACAGAGAATATGATACCAAATATAGCTTCAAATTTAAACTAAGCAATGACAATCGCTAAAATAGTCAATATGTGGATAAACATAAAAAAATTTATCTTCCGTCTTATTTTTAAAGATAAATGACTACTTAAGGCAAAAATATAACAATGTATTGTGAGGTTTTAAACATATTTGGAAATAAAATTATGACAATCAGCACGAAAGATAAGGGAGGAATGGAAGGCATATTGCTGTTGAATTCTTAGTTACATATAAAGTGGTATAATATTATTTGGCAGAAGACAGTGACAAGTTAAAGATGCATATGATAAACTCTAGAGCAACCTCTCAAAGAATAAAATGGAGATCTTTAGCTAGTGTATTGGTTTTCTGTGCTGAAAGACAAATAACCACAAACTTAGTAGCTTAACACATAAATTATTAGTTTACAGTTCTTTAGGTCAGAAGTCCAGGTAAGTTAGTCTGGCTTCTATGCTCAGGGTACCACAAACTTACAGTGTTGACCAAGTTGGGCTCTTATTTGGAGGCTCAAGAAAAGGATTTACTTTCAAGCCTTGAGCCTTAGCTTTTTTACACTATAAAACCAAAGTTCACATTCTCTTGTTAGCTGCCAGCCAGTCACTCTCAGCTCCTTGTATCTGCTCTCCAATCCATGTACGATGGCTCCCTCCATACTCAAATCCAGAATATCAATTACTCTTTATGCTTTAGATCTTTTTAAATCTCTCTTCTGTTTTCCTTTTCTGGCCTGAAAAAGGTTTCTAATTTTAAGGGCTCATGTGATAATAAGATCAGGCCCACATGGATAATATTCTTTCTTAAGGTCAACTGTTTGTATATCAGTGTAATCAGAGGAGTTGTAGCTCATTCATTCACAGGTTCCCAGGATTAGAGTGGGACATCTTTGGAGGCCAATTTAGAAACTCTATTTACTGTAAATAATAAACAAATACTGGAAATAAAATGGAATAGTGAATAGTAACAATATCAAAGTAATCTAAAAGAAGTCAGAAATGGGGGAAGAGAAACAAAGAACAGATGACACAGAGAAAAAAAAGTAAGACAGCAGACTTTAATCCAACAATGCCTATAATTACATTAAATACAAATGGCTTAAAATTTCCAATTAAAAGGCAAAGATTGACAGATTGCATTTAAAAAACAAAGAGCATTTCAAGCATAAAGATGTAGATTTGTTAAAAGTAAATGGATATGAACACTAATCATAAGAAAGATGGAATAGCTATCTTAATATCAAAAAAAGGTTTCAAGATAAGTGATATTGCCAAAAATAAATCATGATAAAGGGATCAGTTCACTAAGAAGGCATAATGATCTTAAATGTATACTACCATAGTTGAGCTTCAAAATGGAGGGAGCAAAAACTGATTTACCAAAGGTTTAAATTGCTCAATAAGCTTTTTTAAAATAAATAAATGATTCACTTGTTCTTGGGCAACAGATGCTTTTATGAAGATTTAAAGTGCAAATGAAAGGAGAGAAAGAGAATCTCATATTCCAGAAGAGAAAAACAAAAGTTCTGGAAATATAAACATTTTGCCAAATTTAGAAGATTAATGGTATTATGAAATCTTATACATCTCTACAGCTGATTCCTCTTCTCAACCACTGGTGTTGTCTAACATAGCAGCCCCCTCACCATTACCTGGTGGCTACGCTGTCACTGCCTGTAGGTCTCTCCAGCGGCTCTCCCCAGCTTATGACCACCATACGGCTGCCATGCCTTAACTGCTGTGGAAGACCTCCCCAAAGAATGTGCAGATCAAAGAGAGGAGATACCACAAAAAAATTTTCTCCCAATTTCCAAACATCAGGAGACACAGAGGGATGTTGGGTATTGCTATCTTTTTTTTAACTCACACTGGCTAATACTCAAAAGATAATACCTAAAAATTATGGAACAGTCCATCATTTCCTGCAGAGAAGCAAGGATTGACTTTTGGTTATTTGTTCATTTAAGGAGCAGTTAGTCAATATTGTTAAACCATTTCTATTTCTTTGTTAAAATCTGACTTGTGCTGACAGCTAACAAATCACATTAGACACATTTTACTCTGCTGCCTATATGTATCATGCTGTCCACTGCAACTTAAAATTCATGAAGTTAAGAATGTAAAAGTCACATGAAGATGCACAAGTGAATCTTAAGTAGGATTCCCTTGAAGCGTTATTCAGCTCCAGCCATTCTGCAGAGCTGGCATTTTCAAACCATCAGCTCAGCATGACATACATATACACCATCTGGCTTTGAGTTCTTAGCAGGCTGCTTGATCTTATTATTTTGTATCACGTGTAGAAATGAAGTGGTCAAATGTATCATATCTCTCCAAAAAATATAAATAGAAATCTATCAGAATGGGGAAAAAAAATCCCAGGATATTTTGCAGTCATTCCAGCACTTATTCCTCTAGAATGTTCTCTACTGTTTAATTCATCCTGCATCTTCCGTCCAACTCCTCAACTTTCCCTGGCAGAAAATCACAACTTATTTACTGAGTCAGTTTAATGTTTAGGATTCACTTTCACAAGTGTGGAAATGTACCCAAATTCTATTCATGCCTTCATCTTTCTTGACATGAGTATCTTTATTAAATTAACATTATTTTCCTTTTTCTCTGGAATGCACTAAACTATTACAATTCTGTTTGTACTAGACGGCAAATTCATGAGACTTCTAACATTTATTCCCAAACATATAGGACATAGTTTATCGAGAATGGATTTTGTTTCATTTCACTAGGTCAACTTCAATATCCTCAATTACATGTAATTGCACCAAAGCTATAGTCTCTATATCAGGTTATGTCATTACTTCAGTTGCTAATTTTTACATTTCTGAAAATTGGCCAAACTCAGGCAAGAACCAAGGATGCACCAAAATAGGAAAAGAAGTATAAGTAAGAAATGGAATCATTATTTGTATGAACTTTAAGACCAGTAAAGGTACTTTTGGGAATAAGACTCCTTATAACCAAAGTATAATCAACTTACTGCATTTTGCTCATATTTTACTTTCATAAGATTAATGCAAAGAGTACCATAATGCTTGTTTTGAATATTTTGCTTAAAGTTAATTTTTAGACACAGCAGACAGAGGAAACAAGAAGATGGAACTCTGAGGGGTGGCAATGAAATCGGAGTGATGTGGATCATGGAATGAAGGAAAACTGTGGAGAGAACAGATGGAAAGAAGGCAGTGAGATTTATAGGTGTCATAAGGGAAGGCCTGGAGGAGTCCTCTACATGAGGACAAGAGCATTAATTAAAGGGGAGATGATAAAGAAGAAGTGAAAAATCTATCTAAGCTCTTCAGTAATCAGAGAATAACTTTATGTAAACTCTAGTAAACCAGGAAAGAATGGAATAGATAGACAGACAGCTGGAACATGCCCATATAACATACACAGCATGTGTTGTGTTTGTGTAATTTCTCCTATGCAGAAGGGTGAGTAACACATTTGGAGAAATGATGTGAGCTGAAGGCCTTTCAGTTTCTCATATATCATGTGGCACTGAATAGTGAATATGAAAGTCGCTCGGTCATCTCCAACTCTTTGTGACACCATGGACTGTACAGTCCATGGAATTCTCCAGGCCAGAATACTGGAGTGGGTAGCTTTTCCCTTCTCCAGGGGATGTTCCTAACCCAAGAATAGGACCCAGGTCTCCTGCATTGCAAGCAGATTCTTTACCAGCTGAGCCACAAGGGAAACCCAAGAATACTGGAGTGGGTAGCCTCTCCTTTCTCCAGGGGATCTTCCAGACCAAGGAATGGAACTGGGGCCTCCTGCATTGCCGGTGGATTCTTTACCAGCTGAGCTATCAGGGAAGCTGTGACACTGTATAGCATAAACGGTTATTTTGTTTTCAGTTCATAAAACTTTCAATGTAGTTCTTGCTCAAAACCAATCCATGGCAATAAATGCATTCAATGAAGAATATATCTGAAGGAGTGAAATACCATGTTGAAAGAATACAAGAGCTACAAAATAGCAGTACTATAAAACACAATATTCTAAGGGACTCCCCCTTCATTCCACAAATGCCTTACTTTTTAATAGTGCATAACTCCTTCTTATTATCAAGAGTGAATGCCAAAAGTAGTTCGGCACCAAGGAACAGTGACTCGGTATGAAATCAGATGAGTAAATTCGGCAAGGATTTCTTCACACGTGCTTCCAGTGCCTTCCTTGCTGGAGACATCTGAACATCTCTGGCAACTCTACAGAATGGAGCCCATCAGTTACATGGAAGCCATCATTAGTTACATGTTTGAGTGCTACTCTGCAGAGAAACGAATGCATTAAAAGGTACCACAAGCTCTTTCTGCCTCCTTCATCCTCTGAGACTATTTCCATCAGATGTACCACCTGATGAATTTTCCGCCACTGCCCTTGAAGAGAGTTAGCCTGAACAAGCCAAAAAGGTTCTCTCACTCTAATGACTCTAAGTCTTATTTTTCTAAATCTTCCATTTAAGTGATGTGCTTCAAGCCCAAGCATTTTCAAGGAACCTTCACCACAAACATTTTTGATGAGATGGGCTCATTGCATCATCAAGCCCGTGGTTTTCAGAATGTGATTTAGAGTCCTCGCCCATGTACACAGACATTTACCTCACACTGCTCTATCTCATTACTGAAAATCGATGAAATCAGTTGTAAGTCACCACTGGCACGCAATCTATTCAGACAGAAAGAAAAATAAGCTTTTCAGTCGGAAATAATGCACTTAGATAAGCTGCTTTGGAAAGGAAATCTTGTCCACAAAATTTGTTTACAAACATCACAGAATTGTTTTCAATAAGTAGCAAGGAGAGCAGTCATCTAAAGAAAGCATTGCACACACTTCACAAAGTAATGGGTGCAATCATTCCATATTCTAGCAACATCCTGATAAGCGNATAAGCTGCTTTGGAAAGGAAATCTTGTCCACAAAATTTGTTTACAAACATCACAGAATTGTTTTCAATAAGTAGCAAGGAGAGCAGTCATCTAAAGAAAGCATTGCACACACTTCACAAAGTAATGGGTGCAATCATTCCATATTCTAGCAACATCCTGATAAGCGCACTGCAGGGTTCTTTCTGGGGATTCCATTCTAATCTGCAAATAACGACAGAAAATTCCCCTTGGGTATTTCCTGTGCTCCAGTGACATTAGAAGCTACCCCAAACTTTTTACAAGCTTAAAGATTTTTTTCAACTATTAATATTAGCATGAATCATTTTAATACTGAATTAAACATATTATTGATTCATTTAACAAATATTTATTGATTACTACATACACAACAGTAAACTACTAATGCAGCAACACAGACTATTAAATGATTGCATGCTGTGAGCAAATGTGAATGTACCTAGAAGTGTCTAGCCTCTAACTTAGTGGCATCTGCATTTACTAAATGCACAGTAACAGTGGTGAACAATTATTTAAAGAAAAAAGATGTATCTTTAATAACACAAATGACTTCTGCCTTCAGAAATAGGGTCTTCCTAGACAAAAGCTTCTAGATGGGCTCTGAAAGGCCTTACTCCCTATCAGACAGCATTTTCCATTTTAAACCCAAACTGGCCACTATTCTACCACATTAATTTACTATATCACTTTGAAGTTAACTGCTGCAGAGCGTAAAAGGTATGATGAACCATTCTTTTCACTTCTATTCTCTACTAGTTCATCTATGACTTCATAACATTTTACCTCTTTGTTAAGAGTATTATAAAATCCCTGGGTCCTTATAGCTTGAGATAGTATGAAGCCAGTGCTGGAAGGGTCCTACCAGTAATCAACTTAAGTGACAAAGTAAAATCTCATAAAAAATGAAAGGTCCCCAAGACATTTTAAAATTCATTAATGATACAGAAAAATCTGACAATACCGAGTGAGGAAGATGGTGTGGAACAATGCTAAAGGGAGTATATTTCGGTTCAATCACTTTGGAAATAACGGCATTATCTAGTAAAGCTGAGGATGCATGCACATATTAGTGGTCTTATGCCTGTCTCCTGGGACCTAAAGTGTGTAACGTGAAACGAGACTGTTGATTTAGGTATATGCTTCTGTCCTTTAGATGAGTATGAAATTTTTAAAAAGTCAGAAATGGTACTGTAATTTATTACATTAAGAAATTAAGAAGTACCTTACAGTTCTCAATTACTCAGGTAACAAATTAAATATAACCATTACTTTCTTCACAAAGTTATCACCTTAAGTTTCTATTAGGAAACAAGATATTCTTATGCTTAAAAATAGAGTTGACCCTTGAACAGCACAGGTTTGAACTGCATGGTTCCACTTATACGTGGATTTTTTTCAATAGTAAATACCATGCGACTACATGACCTGTGGTTGGGTGTGTTCACAGATGAGGAACCTCAGATACAAAAGACCAACTATAAAATTATACACAGGTTTTTCTACTGCATGAGGGTCTCTAATTCCCACCTATTCAAGAGCCAACAGTAACTTAGTGGACATAATTTGAGTCATAACTAAACTGGAACATGATTTTCTTGTTCTTAAAACCTGAGATAGAGCAACTTCTCACCAGCTATCTGTTTTACACACAGCAGCGTGCATATGTCGATACTACTTTCTCCATTCGTCCCACTTTCTCCTTCCCCCATTGTGTCCACAAGTTCATACTCTGTATCTGCATCTCCATTCCTTCCTTGCAAATAGGTTCATCAATTCCATTTTTCTAGATTCCATATATATGCGCTAATATTCGATACTTGCTTTTCTCTTTCTGACTTCCTTCGCTCTGTATAACAGCCTCTAGGTTCATCCACCTCATGAGAACTGATTCAAACGCTATATACCACAGGGAGCACAGCCTGGTGCTCTGTGATGACCTGGAGGAGTGGGATGCGGGCAGAGGAGGGACTCAAGAGAGAACTGACGTGTGTGTAATTATGGCTGAATTGCACTGCTGTACAGGAGAAACCAACACAACATTGTAAAGCAATTTTTCTCCAATTAAAGAACAAATAATAATAAATAAACCAAGACTTTAGATCATGCATAGAAAAAAAGTAAAAAAAAAACTGGTGACATTTACACCACCTGATGTGTAAGTTTATGCTAGGTTTTAGATTTCATTGATTTTTTTTTAAAGCAGGGTACATTTAATACAAAGATTGATTCGGTTATCATAGGAGAGTAAGTATTACATGTAAAGAGGACGCTAGATGATGCCCTGGGGCTCAGGGAGAGCAGCCAAGGAAAGAAGAACTTGGTAGAAGTCCACTACCCAAGGATGGGCTTCAGACCTCACACAAGACTGTGTGTTGGTGGTCAGGGAGATGATGGAGGTACAGGTGAGCCTCTGCCAATGGGCAGGTGCACAGAAGGAGCTGAGCGACCATTGTGGGCAGGAGACCTGGAGCAGGTGGTGGGTGCCCAGGTCGGGGGGGAGGGGCTGCAGGGACTGCACACCCCCTGCCTGTAGCTGGGGCTGAGCAATACTAAATGTTCTTCTACCCACACAGCTGACCACTGGGACAGCAGCTGGAACCAGTAAGTGATGCCCCATCCTTCTGCAATGTCCCTTCAGTGTCCTTTACTGAGAAAGCTCAACATCATCTTCAGTGTAAAGGAGAAATGCGTAAAAGGTTATGGAAGAGCAGGTGTTACAGGGTGAATCTGAAGCTGAGAGACAACAGCTATCACGTTTAACTCACCATGACTTAACTGATATTTTCAGAGCACTGCTGACAATACTGTAATTGTTCTAATGAAATGCTAAGAAAGAGGGAAGGACATTTGCTTTTAGTTATTCAGACAGACAGTCTGACCTGTCTCTTGACTTTGGGTCATTTAATTATTTTCTGCCACCTTCTATAGATAGTATATCAGGAAAAGATGATGGAGATATTATCATAACATTTTAAATATGATGCAACATTCAAAGTGGTCAAATTTGTTGGTACTTTGTGGTTGCTGTTGTTTAGTCACTCAGCCATGTCTGACTCTTTGCGACCCCACGGACTGTAGCCAACCGGGCTCCTCTGTCCACGGGATTTCCCAGGCAAGAATACTAGAGTGGGTTGTCATTTCCTTCTCCAGGGCATCTTCCTGACCCAGGAATCAAATCCTCATCTCCTGCATCGGCAGGCAGATTCTTTACCACTGGGCCACCAGGGAAGCCCAGTTTGTGGTACTTGTGTTAGATAGATAAGGCTGAAGTGAAAGACCTAAACTAAAATTTGCATGCATATTGAAAATTAACCAATCTTTATCACACCTTTCCTGTGCGTATCTGAACTGTTTATAATAACAGAAAGAACAAAACAATCCAAAAGTGCACAAAGCAGACTCAACCATGGATAAACAGAGGTATAAAAGAATAATATGCAGCAGTGAAAATAAAACACCTAGAGTTACACAGATTAATACAGGTGATCACACAAGTATAACGCTGAACAATAAAAGCAAGTCTTAGAAGACCAAAAAAGTATCACACCATTTAAATAAAGTTCTACAAGAAAGAGAAAAAAAACCCCACAATATCAGTCCAGGGACACACCTGTGGTAAAACCATAAGGAAAAGCAAGACAAAAATCACAGTAAAATGCTACCTAGAGCCAAGTTAGAGTCTCCTTCTCCCTACCCCAGTATGCATTTTAGGTTATCTTTTGTTTTTTCCACCTGGATTCAAGTGTAATAAAATCATCATTAGTGCTGCTATTTTACAAATGCCTGACTCTCTTGCAGGCACATGGGGGCAGAGTATGGTTTTTGTTCGATACTGTATCTCTAGAGATTGGCACATCTGGAGTGTGGTATTAACACATATCTACATTACAGAATTAATGACATCTAATTACAGAATTAATGACAGTGGCAAAGACAGCTGAGTAGAGAAGGAGGGCTGGTAGAAGGACGGCCAGGAGATGCAGAGGGCCCTGTTACGAAGGTGACTGCATGGCTATATTTCAACTGATCTGCTCTGCTGTGGTGCTACGCAACCCTTCACAAGCTGATAAGGGTAAAGCAGAGAAGCAAGGACTTTAGGACATATCATGCCAACAGATGCACAACATAAACTGACATAAAGCGTTAGGCCACCATAGTTTTAAGCTGAGTGTGGTTCCCAAGGAAGGAGCTCGGTGACATCCCTGCCACTGCTCTGAAGCACATACAATTCACTATAAAGCAGAAGCTGAACTCCATCTCTTCCTTTCATTTTTTTTCCATGTAAAAGTGAAAATCCTCTATGGATTTCTTTCAGTTAGCAAAAAGATATGAATGCAGGTCTTTTATAATAAAAGTGAAGTGGCATACAGCAAGCTCTGGAAAATCGGGGTGGGGGTACCTGCATTTGCTTCCAGTCATGCTCAACACCCGAGTCAAGGGCACGCAGGTGGACCTCGTGGGTATGAGGGTCAGCAGGGAAAACCCACAAGGTGATGGTGTCAGGAGGTGAACAGAGAAAAGCACGAAGTCAGGAGAGTGACAGAGCGTGAGGGGTTTTTTTTGGGGGGAGGGGCGGTCACAGGTCTAGTGGGAGCAAAAAAACTGAATGGTGGGAGCCTGTGGTCCAGGAATGACCTAGAGCTCAAGCTGTTCTCAGCAACCATGAGATCCAGGGATGGCTATGACAAGCAACTCCTGGGAGGTTGTGATAAAAGTCAGAAGAGTTGGAGAGAAAAAAATATCATGAGGAGTGAATTTTACGTACTAATGGGATTGTAAATTTCTGGGGCAAAAAAAAAAAAAGTTAAAAAAGAAATCGGAACCAAAAATACAAAGAAGCATAGGTTCTAAAAAAATTATCACAGATATTTTAGAAACCTGTCAATTAAGTATATCAATATAAAATATATGTTTATAAACAATGAATATTAACTGAGTGCCTTGCATCAATAGAAATACAAAGAATAGCATTTTTCCTTTCAATTACATTAAAGTAATTCATCTTCTCTTGACCCTGCCACATTCCTATTCTCATAGACACACAAAGTATGTTTAAAAGCCAATAAATAGTGCTCACACACACACACACACAAACCCAATGCTGCCATGGACAGAACAATTTAAAATGATAAATATATTCCAAAAAAGGATAAATCTCACCACTTTTATCATGGGTAGAATACAGAAGGAAAACCAAAAATCCTGTGGCGTTCCAGCAGACATTCATTTAAAATATTCATTTCTTCTTCAAAATTCTATTCATCCAGGAATTTCTCCTAAGAAACTCTAATTTAATACTACCCACTATGAAATCAAAATACATTTAAAAGTATAAACTCAAGAAGAAACAACCCAAGAGTTCTAGAACCTCAGAAAACAAAACAAAACAATACATATTTTATCTTGCTTTATAAGGTACATTAACTTTTAAAGCTAGCAATAATTTTCTCACCAGGATAACAAATAAATGAAAATAATCTGTTGTTGGTTAGAAATCAGAAAGTATACTAACTTTTATATTAGGAAGCATACTAAAATTTATGCCAAATTTTAAAGACATCTGGGAAAGCCAACTTTATGAAAAACTGTCTTGTGCAGGGTATAATATACTAAATTTAGTAAAAAAAAAAAAAAAAACAAACTTTTTTCAAACTTTATAAATTTCTAAGTGATTCCACATAAGATTTTTATGAGCTTTCAAAAATCAGAACCACTAAAAATAACTCTATTTGAAATAAATACCACGGGTTTTAGAAAAATCAAATGTTTACTTATGTTTTTAAGAGTTAAAACGTGAACAGTACAGCCTCAGCCACTTGCCAGTAAGAAAGCCCAAACTGCAGACTACACTGGAGTTGATCCTAAGAAAGTGGTTTTAATAGCTTCTCCAACTAACTAGTTGTTTAGTCGCTAAGTTGTGTCCAGCTCTTTGGTGACTCCATGGACTGTAGCCCGCCAGGCTCCTCTGTCCGTGGGATTTCCCAGGCAAGAATACTGGAGTGGGTTGCCATTAGTGATATTATAATGGCAATTCTGGTAAGTGAAGAAAGAAGAAAATAGGGGGTGGGGGAAGAAGGAGGAAAACAAAGACATGGTAAATGACCTTTGGGAGAAAAGATTTATGTAATGTCTCTGTCTGTTTGGGCTCTGTAATAAAAGTAAATAGATGGGGAAACAGTGGAAACAGTGGCTGACTTTATTTGGGGGGGCTCCAAAATCACTGCAGATGGTGACTGCAGCCATGAAATTCAAAGACACTCCTTGGAAGGAAAGTTATGACCAACCTAGATAGCATATTGAAAAGCAGAGAAACCATCAGCAGTGATTTTGGAGCCCCCAAAAATAAGTACCATCATCACCTTGAAGACTTTAACATATGGATTTGGCTGGAGGGGGGCACGGACACAAAAATTTACTCCACAGAAAACATAAAGTTGTAATAAGCTCACAAGTTCTGAAGGAAAAGTTTATATATACTCTTCATCCTTAATATTACATGGATGTTAAACTTAGAGTCAGTAACTCTCTTGATCAGAATGCAGTAGCTGAAGGTTAATGTTTCAAACTAGTAAATGCTAGAAGAAATGATGTAGTTGAGAATATGGGGTGGGCAAAGAAGACCTAGTCTAGCCATCCTTTCTATCTTAATTGACATCAGATGCTACAAATGAACTAGTACCTAGAGATGTTCATCAGATTATCTCAAATTTACAGACTGACCATGAGGAAGCATATATATATATAAGCTGCATGTGTGCTCAGCTGCGTCAGTCATTTTTGACTTTGAAATGCTACGAACCTCGGTCCTCCAGGCTCCTGTGCCCATGTACTGGAGTGGAGAGCCATTTCCTTCTCCAGGGGATCTTCCTGACCCAGGGACTGAACCCATGGCACCTTTATCTTCTGTACTGCAGGCAGAGTCTTTACTCAGTGAGCCATCTGGGAAGCCTATATATATGTATACATATACATACATACGTGTGTGTGTGTGTGTGTGTGTGTGTGTGTGATCCATTACTGATACTGAATCCAGGACAAATGTTTTGGTCAATACACTTTTGTGACATCAAAACATCCTGAATCATACATACGTGTGTGTGTGTGTGTGTGTGTGTGTGTGTGTGTGTGTGTGTGATCCATTACTGATACTGAATCCAGGACAAATGTTTTGGTCAATACACTTTTGTGACATCAAATCTCCCCAAATGCTGGATCTGAAAACTTTGTAGTGGCCTTCTTTTCCTTCCTTATGCTGTGATGGCGCTAATCGCACATATCAATGCACTGAGTAGGATTTACAGAAAGGGATGAAGGTTTCTGCCCAACACCCTTTATCCAGGTAGAAGCCCCAGATCCCAAACACTGGAGGAAGAAGGGATAAGCCACTTAGATAACTAAGTTCAAAGCGTTCCTGAGCTACTGCAAACACTTAACTACTTCTCTCTTTATCTTAAGTGAAGGCTCCACAGTTTTGGAAACCCTACCTTCCACTGGGGGTATAAGAGGTATAGGGCTTTAGCATCATTCTCTTCCATGCACAGCATGTATTATCTATTATGATATGGACCAGCTGCCTGTGGGTTTTAGGTCCAGTGGCTGTTACCCATGCACAGAAGTGGGCTTTACTCCACTTAAGTATTGTCCTAGACACGGATACCTCTTGAGAGTGTAGCATATTATGAAAATTATTCCCTACTTTTGAATTTCTTAGTCTTCAAAACTCTTTGATTTAAACATATATGTGGCAGTTTATGATGTGTTTGATATTTAAATTGAGCACATCTGGGAAAATATCTTAACGTCTTCTGGTAGCCAGAATGCTTCCAGACATGAGCTTAGAGACGTGTTAGTAAGTGATAAAGAGAAAGTGCTATGAAAATTCTTTCTTAGTAACACTCTCCAGAAGTTCCCTATAGGAGCGTCTCTGGCAATGGTTTTACCTAGGTCTCTCAATTCCCTCTTTGTTGTAAACTCTTAACAGAATATTATGATTCAGTTACTTATTAACATAAAGCAACATAAATGATAGATCTTAGGCTATGTCATTAAATTCATTTCTTTAATTCATTTTTATTTTATTGTAGTAAGAACACTTAACATAAACTCTACCCTCATCAAATCTTAAGGGTATCATACAGTATTAACTATAAGCACAATGGTGAAAAACAGGTCTCTAGAATTTATTCACCTTACGTAACTGAAACTTCGTAACTGCTGATTAGCAACTCTTCATTTCCCTCTGACAACCCCCTAGCAACCACCATTCTATTCTGTTCTCTGAGTCTGATTATTTTAGAAAGCTTGTATAAGTGGAATCATGCAATATTTGCCCTTCTATAACTGGCTTTATTTCACTTAGCATAATGTGTTAAACTACTAAATTCTTTAAATTGAACAAATCTAGTCAGATGTGAAAAAGCTCTCTACAGACACATGATGATAAAAGCATGTTTACACAACCCTATTCTGGAAGGTGTCATTAACGTAGAAAAATTGGTCCCTGTTTTAAGTCCAATCAACAGGTCTTACCTTAATTTTGAAAGCACATTGTAAATAATGTATATATCTATTTTAGTAATACTGTAATTATGGACCCAAATCCTTTGGTGTTTTTCTGAATCATTGTGTTTTTAGGTAGTAAATTTAGAGGCTAAGGTGACTATTTCTACTTGAACATTATCATGAAATATTCTGCACGGGGTTGCACGTAATCATCTCCAGTGACGCCCAAATCATCTTCATGCCTGAATCAATCCCTGATGAGAAAATTCTTTAAAGCTTTCAGGCCATGAAGACAACTTTAGTAAAAAAAAAATGTTTTTGGTAGTCACCACAGTGTATAGGGTATAAAGGCTATACCTGAAATATACCCCAATCAAATCGTGCATTAAAATCATGATATATTGCATTTTTCCAAAAGTATGTTATAGCAACGATCATCCAGTCTAGGCCTCCTCTGGTGGCTCAGCAGTAAAAATAATCCACCTGCCAATATAGGAGATGGGGGTTCAATCCCTGGGTTGAGAAGATCCCCTGGAGAAGGAAATGGCAACTCATTCCAGTATTCTTGCCTGGGAAATTCTGTAGCAGGCTACAGTCTATGGAGTCACAAAAGAGTTGGACACGACTTAACAGCTAGACAACAACGTATGGTAGTCTACGGCATGTAATGTGTGTTTATGAAGTTGTTCTGCAAGTTGGCTTTCCCCCTTTTCCACTGAATATTCCTCCTCTGTCTCTGCTGGTTCCTTGCTACCTCCTCAGCCTCTAAACTCTGCATACCCCAGGACTCAGACATTGGAGTGCGTCTGTTTTTCCAGCCTCATTCACTGCCTTGAAGATCTGATCCAGTCTCCTGACTTTGGACACTATCTCTGTGA
Organism: Cephalophus harveyi; assembly: GCA_006410635.1. NCBI lineage: Eukaryota > Metazoa > Chordata > Mammalia > Artiodactyla > Bovidae > Cephalophus > Cephalophus harveyi. Next base: position 428,668 of record SJYT01001750.1, read on the forward strand.
TAAGGGCTCCCATTTACATGGACATCTCCAGCCCAGACCTCTCCCTTGAATTCCAGCTATCTATTCAACATCCTCATTTGAACATTTCAGATAGGAGTCTCCAACTTCACAGGTCCAACACAGACCTTCTTGCATTCCCTGACAAATCTTCTCCTCTCACAGTCATCCTCATCTCCATGGATGGAAATTCTGACTTTACAGTCATGCGTCCCCCAGCTCTGCTTGTGCCATTCACGTGCAGATCCGGATGGCTCTATGTCTAAAAATCATGCCCAGAATCTGACACTTTGTACCACGTCTCCTGCTCCCTCCATGATCCGAGTCACCACCAACTTTCCCCTCAGTTGCTGGCAAAGCCTCCTGCCTGACCGTCTGGCTTTTCTGCTTGACTCCACTCTGTTCTATGCAGCAGCCAGAATGAGGCTATGAAAAGTCAGATCACCTCACTCTGCTCAATGCCCTTCAAAAGCTTCCTATCTCATGTTCAGTAAAAGCCAAAGAGCCCTTCGCAGCACATGCCAAGAGGCCCTTTGCTTTTTCCTGCCACTGTCCCCTTAGCTCGCCCTGCTCCAGCCCACTGGTCTTCTGTTTGGGGCCTCTAAAGTTGCTGTTTTCTTAAACCACTTTTCCACTGTCTTCATGCAAACCTTAGCTTGTAGGGAGGCTCCTCCCCAGTGATACTCCCTAGCTCCTATACTGCCTTTTTTTCCTTCCCAAGCAACATTTTAAAATATACTTATTCATTTTTAATTGGAGGATAATTGATTTACAATTTTGTGTTGGTTTCTGTCATATATCAACATGAATCACCCATAGGTATACATATGTCCCCTCCTTCTTGAACCTCCCTCCCACCTCCCACCCCATCCCACCCCCTCTAGGCATCACAGAACACTGGGTTGAGCACCCTGTGTCATATAGCAAATTCCCACTGGCTACCTATTTTACATATGGTAATGTATATGTTTCCATGCTACTCTCTCAATTCCTCCCACTCTCTCCTTCCCTCTGTGTCCACAAATCTGTTCTCTATTTCTGCATCTCCGTTACTGCCCTTCAGATAGGTTCATGGAGAGCAGATTCTAGTGGGAGAAAGGAGAGGATTAAAAAAAAAAAGTTGCTCCTTCACAAGCATCATTTTTTATATCCTACCCTTTCTCCCCACTAGAATCTGATCTCTATGAGGCTGGTATTTGTTGTATAAGTTATTCACTGGTGATTCCCTGGTGCTCAACAAATACTTGCCAAATGAATGAATGCATGATCAAATTTTACCTCTTTTTGTGTTCTCACTTAGAAGACAGGGGCCTGCCCTGCTCAAAATCATTCAACAAGTATGTTTTGAAGCCTGGCTGTCAACCCAGGTCTTTTGATGAAAAGCCCATCCTCTTTTTACCATGACTTGCTAACTAACTTGTAATATGACTTCCCTGGTGGCTCAGATGCTAAAAAATCTGCCTGCAATGCAGGAGACCTGGGTTCAGTCCCTGGGTTGGAAAGATCCCCTCGAGAAGGGAATAGCTACCCACTCCAGTATTCTTGTTTGGAGAATTTCATGGACAGTGGAGCCTGGCAAACTCCAGTCTATGGGGCTGCAAACAGTCAGACACGACTCAGTGACTAACACATTACTACAGTCTTATCATCTCAGATAAGGAGTACCACCTCAGGCTTGGTTTTCTTATTGAAGTGAAGTGAAGTCGCTCAGTCATGTCCGACTCTTTGCGACACCGTGGACTGTAGCCCGCCAGGCTCCTCTGGGATTTTCCAGGCAAGAATACTGGAGTGGGTTGCCATATCTACCAGTTCATGTCCCAGTGGAAGAGCATTAAAAAATGTTCACTAAAAAGTACAGAAACCTGGAGAAGGAAATGGCAACTCACTCCAGTATTCTTGCCTGGGAAATTCCGTAGCAGGCTACAGTCTATGGAGTCACAAAAGAGTTGGACACGACTTAACAGCTAGACAACAACATATGGTAGTCTACGGCATGTAATGTGTGTTTATGAAGTTGTTCTGTAAGTTGGCTTCCCCCCTTTTCCACTGAATATACCTCCTCTGTCTCTGCTGGTTCCTTGCTACCTCCTCAGCCTCTAAACTCTGCATACCCCAGGGCTCAGACATTGGAGTGCGTCTGTTTTTCCAGCCTCATTCACTGCCTTGAAGATCTGATCCAGTCTCCTGACTTTGGACACTATCTCTGTGATAAGGGCTCCCATTTACATGGACATCTCCAGCCCAGACCTCTCCCTTGAATTCCAGCTATCTATTCAACATCCTCATTTGAACATTTCAGATAGGAGTCTCCAACTTCACAGGTCCAACACAGACCTTCTTGCATTCCCTGACAAATCTTCTCCTCTCACAGTCATCCTCATCTCCATGGATGGAAATTCTGACTTTACAGTCATGCGTCCCCCAGCTCTGCTTGTGCCATTCACGTGCAGATCCGGATGGCTCTATGTCTAAAAATCATGCCCAGAATCTGACACTTTGTACCACGTCTCCTGCTCCCTCCATGATCCGAGTCACCACCAACTTTCCCCTCGGTTGCTGGCAAAGCCTCCTGCCTGACCGTCTGGCTTTTCTGCTTGACTCCACTCTGTTCTATGCAGCAGCCAGAATGAGGCTATGAAAAGTCAGATCACCTCACTCTGCTCAATGCCCTTCAAAAGCTTCCTATCTCATGTTCAGTAAAAGCCAAAGAGCCCTTCGCAGCACATGCCAAGAGGCCCTTTGCTTTTTCCTGCCACTGTCCCCTTAGCTCGCCCTGCTCCAGCCCACTGGTCTTCTGTTTGGGGCCTCTAAATTTGCTGTTTTCTTAAACCACTTTTCCACTGTCTTCATGCAAACCTTAGCTTGTAGGGAGGCTCCTCCCCAGTGATACTCCCTAGCTCCTATACTGCCTTTTTTTCCTTCCCAAGCAACATTTTAAAATATACTTATTCATTTTTAATTGGAGGATAATTGATTTACAATTTTGTGTTGGTTTCTGTCATATATCAACATGAATCACCCATAGGTATACATATGTCCCCTCCTTCTTGAACCTCCCTCCCACCTCCCACCCCATCCCACCCCCTCTAGGCATCACAGAACACTGGGTTGAGCACCCTGTGTCATATAGCAAATTCCCACTGGCTACCTATTTTACATATGGTAATGTATATGTTTCCATGCTACTCTCTCAATTCCTCCCACTCTCTCCTTCCCTCTGTGTCCACAAATCTGTTCTCTATTTCTGCATCTCCGTTACTGCCCTTCAGATAGGTTCATGGAGAGCAGATTCTAGTGGGAGAAAGGAGAGGATTAAAAAAAAAAAGTTGCTCCTTCACAAGCATCATTTTTTATATCCTACCCTTTCTCCCCACTAGAATCTGATCTCTATGAGGCTGGTATTTGTTGTATAAGTTATTCACTGGTGATTCCCTGGTGCTCAACAAATACTTGCCAAATGAATGAATGCATGATCAAATTTTACCTCTTTTTGTGTTCTCACTTAGAAGACAGGGGCCTGCCCTGCTCAAAATCATTCAACAAGTATGTTTTGAAGCCTGGCTGTCAACCCAGGTCTTTTGATGAAAAGCCCATCCTCTTTTTACCATGACTTGCTAACTAACTTGTAATATGACTTCCCTGGTGGCTCAGATGCTAAAAAATCTGCCTGCAATGCAGGAGACCTGGGTTCAGTCCCTGGGTTGGAAAGATCCCCTCGAGAAGGGAATAGCTACCCACTCCAGTATTCTTGTTTGGAGAATTTCATGGACAGTGGAGCCTGGCAAACTCCAGTCTATGGGGCTGCAAACAGTCAGACACGACTCAGTGACTAACACATTACTACAGTCTTATCATCTCAGATAAGGAGTACCACCTCAGGCTTGGTTTTCTTATTGAAGTGAAGTGAAGTCGCTCAGTCATGTCCGACTCTTTGCGACACCGTGGACTGTAGCCCGCCAGGCTCCTCTGGGATTTTCCAGGCAAGAATACTGGAGTGGGTTGCCATATCTACCAGTTCATGTCCCAGTGGAAGAGCATTAAAAAATGTTCACTAAAAAGTACAGAGAAGAATTTTACCCAAAAAGGATGGTAATCACTTCCTGTCTAGATTGTGAACCCATCACGGACAAAGATTATATTGTATTCATTTCCCAATCACCAGTGCTTGGTTCAGAGTTTAGAACTAGGCTGGAGCTAAATGTATGTTCAGTCAAGGAAGAGAACCGTATCAAGCTAACCCTAACCAGGACCACTGAAATGGCCAACAGTGAAAATGCGGACAGTGAAACTGACAGGTGTCATGGAATTCTGCCCTCTGCTCACTTGTGAAGTAGCCAGAGCACCTGATGGGAACTCTCCTGCTTTATGAATGAAGCAATAAATGAGGATGGCTGAAGGCATGTTCTTCAGCAAAAATTATATTCTTGGTCAATAACACTGTGGTCAACCACAGGTGCCTACTTTGTGCCAAGACCTTTGCCTGGTGCTTAACAATCTTATTTAACCACCACAAGAGCCCTTTAAGATAGGATTGCATCACCATTTTAGAAACTATAACTAAATAAATATGGGAGGTAGAGTGACTTCCTCAAGCTTGTATTCCTGTATTATTCAGTCTTGGGATTAGACCTCTTGACTTCTATACAATGCTTTTATTTATACACAAAAAAAGCTATTATCTATACAAAAGCTTCTTTTAAATATGAAAGATAATAGCCATTAAATTTACCTTGCCTTCCATGGTATAAATGAATGCAAATATTCTGATTCTGAAACTCACAGCCTTCTATTACATTTCTCCACATTCTTTTACATTTACTTAATTCTTATTTCAACACTGTAATAGAAATGGGGAGTTCCAAACAGGTACAATCTTTCGGGGATATAATTTGAACAGATGAATCAAAAGTTTTTCAAATACTTTTAGAAATGCATCTTACGGGCTCACAGAAACTTACAGACAAGAACATTTGTTTCACTGCAGTCCATATATTAACAATCTGGAAATGGTTAACCTGACCCAGATGACATATTTAAACCTTGAAGGAATGAGGGGATGTTTCTATATCCTTGAAATGTCATGTCTTTGAACAACAGCGAACAACTTGAGAAAATACTCACATAGTCAAGTGTGAAAAACAAGTAACAGAAAGTAACCACAGATGACTATAGTTAGTAATACTGTACTGCTTATTTCAAAGTTGCTAAGAGAGGGACACGATTGAGCGACTGAACTGAACTGAACTGAAGAGCAGGATCTCAAAAAAATTCTCATCACACACACACAAAGTAACCACAACCCCAACAGCAACACTAATATAACTGAACACTGTGTGCCAGGCACTGAACTGAGCTCCCTCCTGACCCATCTCATTTAATCCTCAGAAGCGAGAGACTCCAACAAACTTGATTTTACAGATTAAAGAATACTGGCCCAGAAAACTTTTATATAGATCATGATCTCAGTTTATGTAAAACATAAAAACAAAAAAATAATGACCTAAAAGTATAGTTTTTAGCCAGGATACTTGAAGCAGTTGAAGGACATTTGATGTCCATTGATGGACACTACAAGGGTATACAGTATGCTGGGATACTATGTTCTAGTGATTGATAACCAGTAAGCTGACATGCGTTGAAAATTATATTATAGTGTAACTAGCTTTTTCAAGTGGAAAAATACACACTTACAACCTGAACATTTTATTCAAATTATAACTTACCATGTCTAATCAGTAGTAAAATAAAAACAGTGCTGGCTTCCTATTTGGTTGGTATTCTCTTTCCCTCCCTGCCACCACTTCCAATTTTGTGCATTTTCTTTCCCACTTATTTTAAAGTGGAGTCAGAAAAGTTTTTTCCATTCATATTTCTGAGAACTTGCTGAAAACTTTTAAAGAAAACAGCAAGCTAAAGCACAAACAAGCATTAATATGTCAAAGTTTCTTGAAGTATTTCCCCTTAGGAATTACCTACCATTGTTTTATACTACTTTTGCTGTTTTTCAGGAGAAAAAAACAAGCATTAAATTTACTATCCCTAGAAGGGTTTTGAAAATGACACGTTTTGATCGTTTAATTTGAAAATATACTTTCTATAAACTTTCCTGCTATTCAGGACCATTAAATAGATGAAGCAGTTACCTGTGTGTTTGGGTTAGCTGTTAAGCTGAGATTTTGTTTGTATCTAGATTAGGTTAGGAAAATGTTTACAGTGGGTCTCTGCCCTAAGAGAACTTACAGGATCAACAAGTCCTAAATACATACAGTGTGAAGGACACACATACTGAATTAGCCACGGGGGAAAAATTCTTAAAAAAAGAAAAAAAGGCATTTAAAATTGTGGCTACTGTATAGCCTGGACTACTACTTTCTGGAAGGGAACTGTAGATTTGTTAATATATATGGAAACACATAGGATAGAACCTGATTCTCCCACTTACCTCTTTCTAAAAGCTGTGATATTTATTTATGTGCTCACTGTTTAAAACCACTGTCATTTCATCACAAGCAGAAAACTAGCTCACATCTATATTCTGTAAATGTTTTTCCATCAACCTGGTATGCTTTTTAATTCCAGTCCACCGACTTACCTCTTTCTAAAAGCTGTGATATTTATTTATGTGCTCACTGTTTAAAATCACTGTCATTTCATCACAAGCAGAAAACTAGCTCACATCTATATTCTGTAAATGTTTTTCCATCAACCTGGTATGCTTTTTAATTCCAGTCCACCAAGTCAATTATTATTCATCTTTTGAGACCCAGCTCCTCTCTCTCCTTGGCAAAGTACAGCTGGAGGAAAGATATACACATTGATACTGAGATTTTATATTGTATATTGGTCTATCCTTGCATTTATGTCACTGGATTTAAGTATCTGTTTCTATCTGGCTGCCCCAGAAGACTGTGAGCTTAAGACTGGGAGCATAATGTTCTATCCATCTTTAGATCCTTGGGTTCAGTTCACCTGCTTGAGTATTCAGTTGCCCTGAGGAATGTATTTTTTACACTCTGAACTTGTTTTCTCTTCTGTAAAATGGTCATAAGAATACATACCACACAGATTTACTGAGAAGACTCAGTGAGATCTTGCACTCGGAAGTGCCTGCAACCTAGCTTGTCATGACTGCTGACTTGAATCTGAACCACTCCATCAGTTCAGTTCAGTCACTAAGTCATGTCTGACTCTTTGTGACTGCATGGACTGCAGCACACCAGGCTTCCCTGTGCATCAGAAACTCCCAGATCTTACTCAAACTCATGTCCATCGAGTCAGTGATGCTATCCAACCATCTCATCCTCTGTTGTCCCCTTCTCCTCCCGCCTTCAATCTTTCCCACCACTCGCAACCCCATGGACTGCAGCACACGAGGCTTCCCTGTCCATCACCAACTCCTGGAGCTTACTCAAAACTCATGTCCATCGAGTTGGTGATGCCATCCAACCATCTCATCCTCTATTGTCCCCTTCTCCTCCCACCTTCAATTTTTCCCACCACTCCATGCATCGCTGCAACACATGTCAAAAGAGTAAGTCAGCAGGCAGCAAGATGCCCAAGATGTAGATCCTCCATACATGATTACCAAAGGAATAAATACAATGAACAGAAACCAAAGGGTGTAGACCAGTTGTTCTTTAAGTTACAGGAACTTAAAGGATACGATGAAAGCTATGGCCTTTCTTCCCCTATGCACACACACCCAATTTTATGTGGAATTTCAGGGACTCTCCAAACCTCCTGAAGTTTAGTCATGGCCCCTCAAGTCGACAGGCATCAGTACAAGGCACTCAGTTCAGTTCAGTTCAGTCGCTCAGTTGTGTCCGACTCTTTGCGACCCCATGAACCGCAGCACACCGGGCACAAGGCACTCCTGAAGACAATCCCGTATACAGACTAGATGACTCTGGTCCAGGTGAATTCAGCTTCCTTCTCTGACGGCTGGTGTGAGTTCACCTTGAACTGCATAAGGCTCTGGTCATTACCCTCGGGTCTGGAAGAATACCCATGGAACACTCAACCATGAAGTGTCCTCTCCTGGGATGTGGCTGCAGGGAAACCAAAATGTAAAGATCCTGCTTTTCTGGATTGTTTTCTGCGATTTAACAGTATATCCCAAAAAAGAACCAAATGGAACCTTTCAAGGCTTTAGGTTTTTCTCATTCATTGTCAAGGCAAACATTTACAAAGTCAGGGTGGACATCTGCCTCAAGTAGGGTTAGGGTTTTGGTCAGAGAGTTCCTGAGCACAAAATAAGATGCTGATTTTCTTCCAAGTCTCCACTAATCTTAATGCATATACCTCTCCAATCAAAACACAGCTGAATGCATAGATCTCTGCATACAAACCTCATAATGTCTAGTTACATGCTCCAATATCAACTGTAAATATTTTAACTCTCATACAGTCCTCTTCATCTGGAGACCCGAGGGAACACTCTCAGGAGAGCAACTGGTAACACGGGCTGCAGGGCTGTCAGGAATTTTCCTAGAGATGATCTTTACTCGGTGGACTATTTCTGCACATGTGATTTCTCTAGAGACCCCTTGGGTACACTTTAAAAGAACTCTCTCAGACCCAGAATCAGGTGCTGCTTCTTCCTTGTTTTAAAACACCTGTAACATGGTACACATCAAATCACACCATAACTATCTGCTGATGTTTCTATTTCTCCTTCTCTATTGTGGGAGCCCCATGGGCAGAGATAACGTCCTACTCATCCAGGCACTCCCAAGGCCTATCACAGTGCTCATTTGTAAGCAGCTATGGAGGAGGAACACAAACGTGAAAGGCATGTTCCTTGCCTTCAAGAAGTTCACAGGGGGGTGACCGAAATAGATAATCACGATGTAATTTAATAGAGTCCAGACTGGCAGGGTGTGGACTCTCCCTAGAGTGTGTCCTATCTTGAGTTCTGCAGAATGAGTAGGAGGCGGTCCCCAGGAGGAGGGCGATTGATGAGGATAAGGGGTGTGCCTGTTTGGACAGAAGCAGCAGTGAGTGATAGAAGGAACTGCAAGCAATTCTGGAGAACTAACATCAAGAGATGAGATAAGAGAAGCAGAAGGGAGCTCCAGTATGACTAGGTTGAGAACACCATGGTGAGGAGTTTGGCCTTTATGTCAAAGGAAAATCAGCGCCACTAGACAATTTTCAATAGAGGAGCAACACATTCAAGAGAGCTCACCCTAAGAGCAGATAACAGGCTAAAGACTGAGGATACTGAAGGCAGAGGAGCCCGTGAGGAGGCTGTTTAGGAAGGCCACGTGTGAGCAGATGTGGGAACAGAAAAAAAGCAGTTGTTAATAATACTGAAGGGGTTTCCCAAGTGGTGCTGAACTTAGTCGCTTCAGTCATATCCAACTCTTCATGACCCCATGGACTATACAGTCCATGGAATTCTCCAGGCCAGAATACGGGAGTGCGTAGCCTTTCCCTTCTCCAGAGGATCTTCCCAACCCAGGGATCAAACCCAGGTCTCCTGTATTGCAGGTGGATTCTTTACCAGCTGAGCCACAAGAGAAGCCCAAGAACACTGGAGTGGGTGGCCTATCCCTTCTCCAGGGGCTCTTCCCAATCTAGGAATCAAACTGGGGTCTCCTGCATTGCAGGAGGATTCTTTACCAACCGAGCTATCAGGGAAGCTGGCCGTGTGCAAAACCAACATTTATGGGACAAAGAGAGCCTGGAAAATGGCCCGAGGAAGAGTGTCAGAGAGGGAGGAGAAAAACCAGGCAAGGATGATGAGCATCAAGGAAGCCATGGCCGAACAGTTCCACAGAGAAGGAGTATTTCAATAACCTCAAATGTTGAAAAGCTGGAGGAGCACAAATGTTTTCACTGTATCTGACAATGAGGAGGTTTTATGTCTTGATGAAAACAGTAATTTCAACAGACTTCAGGAATCAGGAACCAGTGTGAGAAGTGAGCTGGAGTTGAGACACTGAAATCAGTAAATAAGAAATATTCTTTCCCAAAGAAAGTCTGGGAAAGGGAAGAAAAATAGATGAATAATTAGAGGGACTCTAAGAGACTTCGACTCTGAAACAATATGCTTTCACTGACTTATGCATGATTTATGAAATTTTGAAGTATTTTTTTATTTAATGGGAAATCTACTTGATGGTAAATCCAATGAATTTATCCCTTACTCAGTCACCTGAATAATATTTTAATCATTAATGATAAAATGTTTAATCTCTGGCAATTGGTGAAGGAAAGTCAAAGATTTAGGAAGGAAGGTCCAGGATGTAATTTATTTGTTTAGAATGGGCCTTTGTTTAATGTCAATGAATGTGGTTCAGATACTTAAAATACACATTGGTTTCTTCATTCAACTATGCAATTACCCAAGGCAGTAAGTCAGTACGCTTTTCAATTCTCTGTCATTCTTCCCACACCCATCTGCTGCTTTTAAGATTTCCAGAGACTCCATCTGTACAAAACATACTGCATCTCACCTACCTCAAACCACCACCCAAAAAAACCCCGCACCTCCTCTTCAAGGCACAAGGGCACTTCCTCTCTTCAGCTTCAAAATAGTTTCTCCATAACATTTTGCTTAAGGTTGTGAGTCTAAAGGAAGATTTTGCTTTTATACAAATTAGAAGCAGCTCTCAAACTACAAAGAAGGCACATTACCGGAAAAAAGCTAAAGAAAGATGTGTAAGACCACCACATAGAAAACCACAAACTTTACAGAGATAAGGTTAAAAGGAGCCCTAAAGAAATGGAGGAATATACTATGTTTCCAGAAGGTACAATAGTGCAAAATGTGAATTCTCCCTAAACTGATAGCACTCAATGTTATTTCAATTAACAACCTAATTTTTTTGTGTAAAAAAAATGGCAAGCTGATTCTAAAATGGAAATTCAAAAGGCCAAGAGGAATAAAAACAGTCTTTAAGAATAAAGTTGGAGGACTTACAGTATCAGATATGAAGATTTATAGCTACTGTAATTATAAGTATGTGGCAAGGACAGATAAATAGACCAATAAGACAGAAGAGGATCCAGACACAGACCGACACATAACAGTCACTAATATAGAACAAAGCTGCCACTGCCATTGTTTGGGTGAAAGAGCAGACATCCATGTGAGAGAAAAGACTCCTACCTCACACCACACACAAAATTCACCACCAGATGGATCATAAATGTGAGATGTCAAATGACAAAACTAGAATATAGGATAGGGGAATATCTTCATGATCTTGGATTACATAGCTATTTCTTAAAAGGGCAAAAGTAATCATGTACAGTAGTGGAACAGATTAATAAAATGGCTTTGCTAAAAATAAGAATTTTTTTTAATTGGAGGCTAATTACTTTGCAATATTGTAGTGCTTTTTTGCCATACACTGACACGAATCAGCCATGGGTATACATGTTTCAATTGCTCAAAAGATGTAGTATAGAGTTACGACAAGCTATATTTAAATATATATCTTTGAAATACATGTACTTCTGAAATAGTATCAGTTCAGATCCGTTCAGTCGCTTAGTTGTGTCTGACCCTTTGTGACTCCATGGACTGTAGTACGTATGCCTTGCCTCCCTATCCATCACCAACTCCCGGAGCTTACTCAAACTCATGTCCATCGAGTCACTGATGCAATCCAACCATCTCATCCTCTGTCGTCCCCTTCTCCTCCCACCTTCAATCTTTTCCAACATCAGGATCTTTTCAAATGAGTCACTTCTTCGCATCAGGTGACCAAAGGATTGGAGCTTCAGGTTCAGCCATCAGTCCTTCCAATGAATATTCAGGACTAATTTCCTTTAAGACAGGCTGGTTGGATACCCTCGCTGTCCAAGGGACTCTCAAGAGTCTTCTCAAACACCACAGTTCAAAAGCATCAATTCTTCAGTGCTCAGCTTTCTTTAGAGTCCAACTCTCACATCCATACATGACTACTGGAAAAACTATAGCTTTGACTAGATGGACCTTTGTTGACAAAGTAATGTCTCTGCTTTTTAATATGCTGTTTAGGTTGGTCATAAATTTTCTTCCAAGGACCAAGCGTCTTTTCATTTCATGGCTGCAGTCACCATCTGCAGTGATTTTGGAGCCCCAAAAAGAAAGTCTTTCACTGTTTTCATTGTTTCCCCATCTATGTGCCATGAAGTGATGGGACTGGATGCCATGATCTTAGTTTTCTGAATGTTGAGTTTGAAGCCAACTTTTTCACTCTTTTCTTTCACTTTCATCAAAACGCTCTTTAGTTCTTCCTTGCTTTTTGCCATAAGCGTGGTGTCATCTGCATATCTGACGATATTGATATTTCTCCCAGCAATCTTGATTTCAGCTTGTGCTTCATCCAGCCCAGCATTTCCCATGATGTACTCTCCATATAAGTTAAATAAGCAGGGTGACAATATACAGCCGTGACGTACTCCTTTTTCCGATTTGGAACCAGGCTGTTGTTCCATGTCCAGTTCTAACTGTTGCTTCTTGACCTGCATACAGATTTCTCAGGAGGTAGGTCAGGTGGTCTGGTTAGCTCAACTGGAATTCCATCACCTCCACTAGCTTTGTTCATAGTGATGCTTCCTAAGGCCCACGTGACTTCACATTCCCGTATGTCTGGCTCTAAGTGAATGATCACACCATCATGGTTATCTAGATCATGAAGATCTTTTTTGTATAGTTCTTCCATGTATTCTTGCCACCTCTTCTTAATATCTTCTGCTTCTGTTAGGCCCATATCGTTTCTGTCCTTTATTGTGCCCATCTTTGCATGAAATGTTCCCTTGGTATCTTTAATTTTCTTGAAGAGATCTCTAGTCTTTCCCATTCTGTTGTTTTCCTCTACTTCTTTGCACTAATCACTGAGGAAGGCTTTCTTATCTTTCCTTGCTATTCTTTAGAACTCTGCATTCAAATGGGTATATTTTTCTTTTTCTCCTTTGCCTTTTGCTTCTCTTCTTTTCGCGGCTATTTGTAAGGCCTCCTCAGACAACCATTTTGCCTTTTTGCATTTCTTTTTCTTGGGGATGGTCTTGATCACTGCCTCCTGTAAAATGTCATGAAGCTCCGTCCATAGTTCTTCAGGCACTCTATCAGATCTAATCCCTTGAATCTATTTCTCACTTTCACTGTTTAATCGTAAGGGATTTGATTTAGGTCATACCTGAATGGTCTAGTGGTTTTCCCCACTTTCTTCAATTTCAGTCTGAATTTGTCAATAAGGAGTTCATGATCTGAGCCACAGTCAGCTCCTAGTCTTGTTTTTGCTGACAGTATAGAGCTTCTCCATCATTGGCTGCAAAGAATATAATCAGTCTGTTTTCAGTGTTGACGATCTGGTGATGTCCATGTGTAGTCTTTTCGTGTTGTTGGAAAAGGGTGTTTGCTATGACCAGTGCGTTCTCTTGGCAAACTCTGTTAGTCTTTGACCTGCTTCATTTTGTACTACAAGGCCAAATTTGCCTATTACTCCAGATATCTCTTGACTTCCTACTTTTGCATTCCAGTCCCCCATAATGAAAAGGATATGTTTTTTCGGTATTAGTTCTAGAAGATCTTGTAGGTCTTCATAGAACCGTTCAGCTTCTTCAGCATTACTGGTCAGGGCATAGACTTAGATTACCGTGATATTGAATTGTTTGCCTTGGAAACGAACAAAGATCATTCTGTCATTTTTGAGATTGCATCCAAGTACTGCATTTCGGACTCTTTTGTTGACTATGATGGCTACTGCATTTCTTCTAAGGAATTCTTGCCCACAGTAGTACATACAATGGTCATCTGAGTTAAATTCTCCCATTCTAGTCCATTTTAGTTCACTGATTCCTAAAACGTTGATGTTCACTCTTGCCATCTCCTATTTGACCATTTCCAATTCGCCTTCATTCATGGACCTAACATTCCAAGTTCCTATGCAATATTGTTCCTTACAACATCAGACTTTACTTCCATCACCAGTCACATCCACAACAGGGTGTTGTTTTTGCTTTGGCTCCATCTCTTCATTCTTTCTGGAGTTATTTCTCTACTGATCTCCAGTAGCATATTGGGCACCTACTGAACTCGGGAGTTCATCTTTCAGGGTCCTATCTTTTTGCCTTTTCATACTGTTCATGGGGTTCTCAAGGCAAGAATACTGAAGTGGTTTGCCATTCCCTTCTCCAGCGGACCATGTTTTGTCAGAACTCTGCACCATGACTGGTCCATCCTGGGTGGCCCTACACAGCATGGTTCATAGTTTCAGTGAGTTAGACAATGAAATGGATATATACATATATTTTTTAAGTTTCCTACAAATCAAAAAAGAGAGAATACCCAATTTTTTTAATGGCAAAGGACTCTAACAGGCATTTCATAAAAAAGGCTAGTGAAATCATCAATAAGCAAATAAAAAAACTTAACATTATTATTGATTAGAGAAAATACATTAAAATATAATGAAGTATTAATTATAACCCTCAGAATAGCAAAATTAAATAATAAAATAATATTTAAAAATTGACACTACAAAGTGTTGGTAAAAAGTGAAAGTTTCTCAGTTGTGTCCAACTCTTTGTGACTCCATGGGCTATATATACAGTCCATGGAATTCTCCAGGCCAGAATACTGGAGTGGGTAGCCTTTCCCTTCTCCAGGGGATCTTTCCAACCCAACAAATAAAAAAACTTAACATTATTATTGATTAGAGAAAATACATTAAAATATAATGAAGTATTAATTATAACCCTCAGAATAGCAAAATTAAATAATAAAATAATATTTAAAAATTGACACTACAAAGTGTTGGTAAAAAGTGAAAGTTTCTCAGTTGTGTCCAACTCTTTGTGACTCCATGGGCTATATATACAGTCCATGGAATTCTCCAGGCCAGAATACTGGAGTGGGTAGCCTTTCCCTTCTCCAGGGGATCTTTCCAACCCAGGGATCAAACGCAGGTCTCCCACATTACAGGCGGATTCTTTACCAGCTGAGCCACAAGGGAAGCCCAAGAACACCGGATAGGATAGCCTATCCCTTCTCCAGGGGATCTTTCCGACCCGAGAATTGAACCAGGGTTTCCTGCATTGCAGGTAGATTCTTTACCAATTGAGCTATCAGGGATGCTCTAAGTGTGGGTGAAGACACAGAATAACTGGAACTTTTAAACACTGCTGGCAGGAATGTAAAAATTTAAAGCCACTCTGGAAAACTGTTAGGCAATACCTACTAAGCTAAGCATGGGTATATTAACAGTTGATGTTAACCAAGCAATTCTACTCCTGGGTAAACACACTCATGCACCAAACACATGCACCAGCATGTTCACTGATGCGTTATTCCCAATAGCTTAAAACCGAAACTAACCCCAAAGTGCATGAGCAACAGAATGGAAAGTAAATTTTAAAATACCTAAAACAGAATCCTACACAGTAATGAAAAAGAAGAAATCACTGCTACATGTAAGCACACGGATGAATCATGTAGATTACAATACTGAGCAAGAATAGCTAGACAAAAACCCCAGCACAAATGCATGGTTCCATTTCATAGAAATCAAGAAGAGGCAGCACTAGTCCATAGTGACAGAGGCCATAATAGTGGTTACCTCTGCGGAGGTGATGACATGGAGGGGACACAGGCGATTTGGACTGCTATTTGAGAGCCTGATCAGGTCATTGGTTACACAGACAGGTTCCCTTTGCAAAAGTTTTCTGAGGTACTTGCATAAAATCTGTGCATTTCTCAGTATACCTGTTGTGTTTATAAAATAAATAAACAAGTGAGTTAATGAGTGTGTGAATAAATGTATAAACAAATGGGGTATATTAAGGAGGTGTGGTCAAATGTATAGAATTATAGCATTCCACACTAATACATTTCTGTGTGTTAGTCACTCAGTCATGTCTTACTCTTTGCGACCCCATGGACTGTAGCCTGCCAGGCTTCTCTGTCTGTGGAATTCTCCAGGCAAGAATACTGGAGTGGATTGCCATTCTTTTCTCCAGAGAATACATCTATAGCCCAGGGGCTTAAAAGGCATTTCTAATAGTAAATATCTTAGAAAGTTAAATATCTATGAGTGTACCACATATGGTGACTCCCAGGTGGCACTAGTGGTTAAAAAAAAAAAGAAAAAACTCATCTGCTAATGCAGGAAACATAAGAGATGCAGGTTTGCAGGTTTGATCCCTGGGTCAGGAATCTGCTGGAGGAGGGCATGACAACCGACTCCAGTATTCTTGCCTGGAGGATCCCATGGACAGAGGAGCCCAGTGGGCCACAGTCCATAGGGTGCAAGGAGTCAGACGTGACTGAGTGACTTAGCACGCTTAGCACACACATACATACCACATATATGTGTCTGTCTGAAACTGGCAAAGGCAAGTGTTAATATCCACACATACAGTTAAAAGTGTAATTTTATACCCTAGAGCCAGGCTCTGGGTCCCATCCAGCTGAAGTTGTTAAGTGAGAATTCTCTGAGCTGCCCTTCTAGTTGGTATTTCTAGAAACAGAGGTTAGATCAGTGAAAAGGGAAAGCAAGGAGTTCTATTTCGCTCGTTGTGCTATCAAACAGACACCACAAAAGACCATCACAGTCAGAAGATGTTTTTCCTTCCAAGTTCTTTCGCTTGATCTTAGGTTTCTCAAGATACTGTCTTAAATTGAGTAAATTTTTCTTAAATGCTGCGTAGTAAGTGGGAAATCTTGCAGAAAATTTTTATTTTAACCACTTTTGGTAGAGTAAATCTGGAATATTTTTAAACTAGATCTAAGTCTAGAGCGTCTAATTCACATTACAATAATCTTACACAGTAAACATGTAGACAAAAACCTTCATGGAATCACCTGTGACCACATGGGATATGATCTTCCTTATACTCTGAAAAAGTTTTTTACTTAACTGTAAATTGAGAGACACAATTCAGCATCAAAGTTTTTGTGCAGCCATTCTGACAAGTCTAAACATTTAAGCAAAATATATTTCTCCAGCTAAAACAACAATAATTCATGCAGATGAATTTTCAGAGGGAAGTTTTCTGTAAAAACCATGCTGTCCATCATCTATATAACCGGACCACGAATCTAATGAAAGTATTTGTTCTCTATTTCCCTTCTTTAGAAGAAATACAACTAAACAAAGAACCACAGAAACCAAAACACACAAAACATGTTAACTTAAAAATATTTCCAGGTTATCATGATGTAAGGATATTTAGTGATTCCCAAGTTTTCAGAAAAGATTTGTAGCTCAGGAGTTCTAAGAACCAATATCACAGAAACTATACGCCTCTGAATCAGAATTCTTCTGCCCTTCCCTGTGTCCTTCTGAGTCATCTCTTTTCCTCAGTCTTCAGTAAACCTCCTTCCCCTCTGCGTTTTAGCCCCAAGAAAGAAAGGTTCAGTGCTAAGTAGACGGACGCTGAGGTGTCCGCGCAAGCCCAGTTGACATAGTTTCATTGCTTGCACTTGGAAGCAGGCAAGTTTTCCAGTTTATTCTTGAGGACCTGCATTTTCACTTCTAGTCTGAAAACATCTCAGTTCACTCACATATCACTAGAAATCAGTATAGCTAGTTCCCACAATCTAGATGATAGATGTCTAGTCTATGGCACAGTTGTTAGATAAACTATCACTTTTGCTCTGTCTAGATAAACTGTCCATGCAGGATATTTACTGATGACACATCTCTACAATGTTAGGCATCTTTATGCTGAAATGAATCTTTGACTTTATTTGTACATCAATTTTTTTAAAAAACTGCTTTTTTCCCCCCAAAAAAATTCTTGACTGAATGTTTGACACAAACTATACAAATTTTATCATAAAGGAAGGCTTTCCTACTGTTCAATCACCAAGTTATGTCTGACTCTTCGAGACTCAGTCACTCAGTCGTGTCCAACTGTAGCACACCAGGACTCCCTGTCCCCCACCATCTCCCAGAGTTTGCCCAATCCACTGAGCTACCAGGGAAGCCACAGAAACTATAGAAGTTGATATATTTAACTTTGAAAAGAGAGAAATGCCTGAATTAAGTGCAGGAGTAGGATCTGGGGAAAAGCAGCAGCAATGGAAAGAAGCCACTCTGAACCTAAGCCAATGTCAAAAATAAACAGGAATAAGTTCGAGAATTAGGAGAACAGAATAATTCCTTTCCTAATTGAGAGTAATCCAAATGCTTATCAGTAGGAACCAGTATATTTACTTATATATTCAATAAATACTTCAGGCTTCTCTGGTGGCCCAGGTGAATTCCTGGGTTTGATTCCTGGGTTGGGAAGATCCCCTGGGGAAGGAAACGGCAACCCACTCCAGTATTCTTGCCTGAGAAATCCCACGGACAGAGGAACCTGATGGGCTGCAGTCCGTCAGACTGCAGAGTCAGACACAGTGACTAAACCAGCATCACTACCAAGCGTGCTGCTAGACACTGTGTTATGGGATGAGGTTTTGGAAATGACCCGGTTATAGTCCCTGACCTCAGTGAATGCAGGGTGAATTGGAAGAGACAGACAAGAAATGATAAAACATCTATTCATCTTCTAGAACCGAAAACGGAATGGCTTAAACAGCAAAAATATCTTGTCTCACAGTTCTGAAGGCTGGAAGTCCAAGATTAAGGTGTCAGCAGAGGGGCTCCTCCTGAGGCTTGTGAGAGGAAAACCATGCCTCTCCCCAGCTCACGGTGGTTTCCTGGCCATCTTTGGCCTTCTTTGCTGTAGAGGCATCACCGCAGTCTCTGCCCTCATCTTCAGAGTGCTCTCCCCATGTGTGTGTTCGGGCAAAACTCTCCCTGTTTACAAGGATGCCGATCATGTTGGATGAGGGGCCCACCCTATGCTTCAGGATCTCAACTAATTATATCTTGTTTTTCCGTCACTCAGTTGTGTCCAACTCTTTCCTACCTCATGTACTGCAGCACTCCAGGCTCCTCTGTCCTTCACCATCTCATGATTTTTGCTCAAATTCATGTCCATTGTGTCAGTGATGCCATCCAACCACTTTATTCTCTGTCATCCCCTTCTCCTCCTGCCCTCAATCTTTCCCAGCATCACAGTCTTTTTCAATGAGTGGAATCAGGTGGCCGAAGTACTGAAGCTTCAGCTTCAGCAACAGATTTCCAATGAATGTTCAGGGTTGATTTCCTTTAGGATTGACTGGTTTGATCTCCTTGCTGCCTGGTTTCATTCTTAGGTACTGGATGTGAGGACTTCAACATGAGAATTTGTGCTGCATGCTAAGTCACTTCAGTCATGTCCGACTCTGTGTGACCCTATGGACTGTAGCCCACCAGGCTCCTCTGTCCAAGGGATTCTCCAAGCAAGAAGAATTTAGGGGCAGGGGGGCACAATTAAGTCCATCACTGTACAGAAAGAAAAGGCATTCAGTTTCACTGTACTCCCCTACTGGACTTTGGGGATCCTTGTAGAAAGGCTACCATTTCCTTAATGGCCTCCATTCCTACCACATTTCCCCAAAAGTCAATCTCCTGTTCCCACCATCTGCCCTGCTTGGAGGCTAACTACCTGTAGAGCTAAATTCTCAGGAATGACAACTACTGCAGCTGAGTGTGCCCAAGAACTGGGAAGCTGTGCAAAGGTCCTAATGTTCTATTGCACTTTCAAAGGAAAGCCCTGCGTCTGAACCCAGGCTACTGAAGTTTCAGAAAACAAATCAGAGAACTCAATAACACATTCCTCTACAGTAAATGATCCATTTCACTTGCATTGCCAATTCAAGGGTAGAATTGTGCTTGTGCACATGTTTTTTCTCTGGAGCTGTGGAAAGGATATTGACATGGTTTGACACTTTTTTCTCAGTAAAACTTACACTTCATAGTGTTTGTGGTCAACTTCAGGAAGCATTCCAGCTATTACTCCTAGGCAAGTATTTTAGATTTAAGGAGGTAAGTGGTATTAAAATTATGATACTCAACAGGTGGCTGTGCTTCCTGATTTTTTTCTCTGAAGGTCTATGCTCTGATAGCTTACCAGTCATAGCTTTATCAGTACCTTCACCATATACTAATGTGTGTGTGTATATATATATATATATATANAAGTATTTTAGATTTAAGGAGGTAAGTGGTATTAAAATTATGATACTCAACAGGTGGCTGTGCTTCCTGATTTTTTTCTCTGAAGGTCTATGCTCTGATAGCTTACCAGTCATAGCTTTATCAGTACCTTCACCATATACTAATGTGTGTGTGTATATATATATATATATATATATAAAATCTAGAAAAATGGTACTGATGATCCTATTTGCAGGGCACGAATAAGAGAGAAGAGATGCAGATGTAGAGAACAAACTTGTGGACATAAGTGGGGACAGGAGAGGGTGGAATGAACTGAGAGAGTCGCACTAACAATACATTGCTGCTGCTGCTGCTGCTAAGTCGCTTCAGTTGTGTCCGACTCCATGTGACCCCATAGACAGCAGCCCACCAGGCTCCCCCATCCCTGGGATTCTCAGGCAAGAATACTGGAGTGGCTTGCCATTTCCTTCTCCAATGCATGAAAGTGAAAAGTGAAAGTGAAGTCACTCAGTTGTGTCTGACTCTTCACGACCCAATGGACTGCAACCTACCAGGCTCCTCCATCCATGGAGTTTCCAGACAAGAGTACTGGAGTGGGTTGCCATTGCCTTCTCCACTACCGTGTGTAAAATAGATAGCTAACAGAAACCTGTATATTGTCCCCTGCTTATTTAACTTATATGCAGAGTACATCATGAGAAATGCTGGACTGGATGAAGCACAAGCTGGAATCAAGATTGCCGGGATAAATATCAATAACCTCAGATATGCAGATGACACCACCCTTATGGCAGAAAGCAAAGAGGAACTAAAGAAAGAACCTCTTGATGAAAGTGAAAGAAGAGAGTGAAAAAGTTGGCTTAAAACTTAACACTCAGAAAACTAAGATCATGGCATCTGGTCCCATCACTTCATGACAAATAGATGGTGAAACAGTGGAAACAGTGACAGACTTTATTTTCGGGGCAGCTCCAAAATCACTGCAGGTGGTGAATGTAGCCATGAAATGAAAAGATACTGGCTCCTGGAAAGAAAAGTTATGATCAACCTAGACAGCTTATTAAAAAGCAGAGACTTTACTTTGCCAACAAAAGTCCATCTAGTCAAAGCTATGGTTTTTCCAGTAGTCATGTATGGATGTGAGAGTTGGACCATAAAGAAAGCTGAGTGCCAGAGAATTGATGCTTTTGAACTGTGATGTTGGAGAAGACTCCTGAGAGTCCCTTGGACTGCAAGGAGATCCAACTAGTCCATCCTAAAGGAAACCAGTCCTGAATATTCATTGGAAGGACTGATGCTGAAGCTGAAACTCCAATTCTCTGGCCACCTGATGAGAAGAACTGACACATTTGAAAAGACCCTGATGCTGGGAAAGATTGAAGGCGGGAGAAAAAGAGACTACAGAGGATGAGATGGCTGGATGACATCAACCATGCCATCATGACATGAGTTTAAGTAAACTCTGGGAGTTGGTGATGGACAGGGAGGCCTGGTATGCTGCAGTCCATGGGGTCACAAAGAGTTGGACATGACTGAGCAACTGAACCGAACTGAATTGAACAGAAACCTGCTGTATAACACAGGGAGCTCAGCTTGGTGCTCTGTGATGACAAAGAGGGATGGAAGGCTGGGGGTGTCAAGGGAGGGGATACTTGTATACTTATAGCTGATTCATGTTGTTGTACAGCAGAAACTAACACAACATTTTAAAGCAGTTATCCCTCAACTTAAGGAAGTTTTAAAAATATAGAAATGTGGCCATGAGTTGAGAGGTACTGTAAGAATCCTATCTTAGCTGAGCTAAACTGCTCATATGCCATTTTTCTGCCCAGGATAAACATCCCTAGTGCCGGAGTTTACTTTCAGCTTACAAGCTGGAGCTGGGGACACACTCGGGATGTTCTATAGCTTCTCTGGTTTTCTCTCTGATGCAGCACAGAAAAACAAAAACAGAAGGGCACAAACCTCGGACAGGCTGAGAGGTCTATGGTGAACCAAATGTCACACACTCCCAGGTCTCTGAAAGTACAGAGCACCCAGCTGAGACAAAGGACCACTATGCTGCTGCACAGATGGCATCTTCAGGATGGGAACAGAGGCCTCCATGGAGAAGAGTCCCTCACTAAGATGAGGTCAGAGCAAAGATCCACCCTCAACATTAAGAGACACCAGAGTCCTACATTTATTACTGTGAATGGCACAGAGGAATACAAGGCAAAGGGCTGTGAAGTGCCATAAATTTTCAGTGTTAGTACTTTTTATCTTGGAATCTCGTTTGTTTCCATGGAATGATTAGTTGTAAAACTCAAAAAACTATTCTAAGGAGGCACTAGAAAGGCAGCAAAGAGGATTCTCAGAAATCACCATAGACCAACCCTCAACTCCACATTTGCTTATCTCCTGGCTTCTCCGGAACACCTCTGGGGTTGTTTAAAGTAACAGTTGATTCACTTCACCGTACAGCAGAAATTAACACAACATTGTAAAGCAAATATACCCGAATTTTTTTAAAAATGCATTCCAAAATACATTAGGTACAGACTAATACTGTTGGATTCCACCTATATAAAATATCTACAAGAGTCAAACTGAGAGTCAGAATGTACACTGGTGGATGCCAGAGGCTGTGGGGGTGGGTGGTGGGGGTGGGGAGGGGAGATGGGGAGTTAGTGTCTAATGGGAACAGTTTCAGTTTAGGAAGGTGAAAACATCAGGAGATGGATGATGGTGAGAGTTGCATGACAATGTGAGTGTACTCACTGCCACCGAACTATACAGTTAAATATGGTTAAAATAGTATCTGTTATTTTTACCACAATTAAAAAAAAATCTCTTTCCCTCTTACCCACAGCTGTCATCACCAGCAGCAGCAATAGCAACAATAACAATCAGAAATACTGTCAGTTCCTTCCTTGGAGGGCAGAAAGGGCTGGCAAAATCTTTTGATGGGGCAAGTACTTTTCATTCAGTTTTTCATAAGAATCCTGGCTAGTGACCAAACCCCTTTCTATGGCCCTAGTAATTCTCCTTTAGTGAATAATTTCAGGTTTGAACTTATCAGAAAATAAAGGAGGTTCAGCAGCTTGTTTTTGAAGGCTTCTATATTTATCATATCTCCCCTGTTTCCCAGTGCTATAAATGAGACCTCAATGTGCTAAAACAGTGTACTTCTAAACAAAGTCATAGACTTCAACAGGTAAAGGAAGAATCGTATATACTTCCTACCAAGCACTGGGGTTCCAGATGTAGGTGGGCTTAACTTGACTAATCAGGGTCACCTTAGAAGCCAACCATGATGGTAAGGAGTAGACCTTTCAAGCATTCATAAGATCTGGTACATCTCTCCTTCATGATTCTTCTACAGTGTTTTATAAGTGTTTGGGTCTGATGCTCCCATTACACAGCAACATTTTTGAAGGCAAAGGCTGGGTGTTACTTATCATTGTATTACCACAACTTATCAAAGCAACACATAGTAGGTGTTCAGGAAGTGTTTGCAGGGTAAGTCAGTCCACTAATAAAAATGGCCAGTTTTCATTGCCTTTGTGTTGATTTTAAATGTACACTCTAGCAACACCCTCCAAAAGTATAGATTCACTGTTAATGGCCCAAGTTCTATTTGAATACTAGATACGTGTGCTTAAAGTGTACACAAATCTTCAGGACCTTGGTCAGGACTTTGGGACATTAAAAAAGATAAAGTGTGATCAGATGTATGGAGTTTGGGGTTTGTTTATTTAGTTTGGATTTGGCTTGATGAAAATATCAATAATGACTTATGCATGTCTACGCCTGTCTGCTTCTAAGAAATTTTCAGATTCTACTAAGTCAGTTATCTGTTAACTAGAACAGGAAATAAAGATGTATGACATGGTGAAATATTAAATATCTTAATATCAAGCAATAATATTATTTTACCTAGAATGCTTTTACATGCAGGTATCTGAATGTTAAAGTGAATGCAATGATGAGCAACTAATGTAATTTCACACTGGGTATGTTCTGTGTATGAAAAATTTAAATCTTTAAATTTAAATCTTTAAAAAATATCCAAAGAGACCTGAAATAATGACGTTTTCATTTAACATGTCCTGGTTGCTTTAAGTCATTCTTCTGACTATAAATGTTTCAGTTCAGTTTAGTCGCTGATTTGTGTCTGACTCTTTGCTCCCCATGGGCTGCAGCACGCCAGGCATCCCTATCCATCACCAACTCCTGGAGTTTGCTCAAACTCATGTCCATTGAGTTGGTGATGCCATCCACCCATCTCATCTCTGCCATCCCCTTCTCTTCCTGCCTACAATCTTTCCCAGCATCAGGGTCTTTTCCAATAAGTTGGTTCTTCGCATCAGGTGGCCAAAGGATTGGCGCTTCAGCATTCGTCCTTCCAATGAATATCCTTTGTTGATTTTCTTTAGGAATGACTGGTTTGATCTCCTTTCTGTCCAATGGTTTACTCAGACACTAATTAGGAAGTCACAGTAGATGATGTCTATGGTGATCTCGTCTGACAATCCACTCTGGATTTGTTCTTCCTGATTTTCGGGCCCCCACCCTTCACATGACCTCCAAAGACACCAGCCCCTACAGACCGCTCCTATCCCAGGCTCCATTCATGCCCTTGAACAAGGTCTTTCTCTCCCCAACCCTTCCAACTTGCTCCTCTTTCCTCTAACAAATAATTCCCTAGAAATTAGACTAAGAGGCTGGAATACAAACAATGTGATCACCTAATTAGAGCAATTCACACAATCTTGTCCATAATTGATCTGTACCACCCTATGGGCTATTTGTGCTTTAACTGATAAAATGTGCTCCCTGGGATTTTTGAGCACTGGGTTCAGTGGTCTCCCAGCTGCCTCCATTTGTACCATCTCACTATCATACCTTCTCATCTTATTCCACTAAAATAAAACTTGCAGAATGAAAGCCATCAACTCAGCATCTCATGTTTATAAACTTTAACTATGTCTGCTACTTAAAGCAGTTTGACATCAGTACAAGTTCAGTTCAGTTCAGTTGCTCAGTCCTGTCCAACTCTTTGCGACCCCATGAACTGCAGCACGCCAGGCCTCCCTGTCCATCACCAACTCCCAGAGTTCACCCAAACCCATGTCCATTTAGTCGGTGATGCCATCCAGCCATCTCATTCTCTGTCTTCCCCTTCTCCTCCTGCCCTCAATCTTACCCAGCATCAGGATGTTTTCAAATCAGTCAGCTCTGCGCGTCAGGTGGCCAAAGTATTGGAGTTTCCGCTTCAACATCAGTCCTACCAATGAATACCCAGGATTGATCTCCCTTAGGATGGACTGGTTGGATCTCCTTGCAGTCCAAGGGACTCTCAAGAGTCTTCTCCAACACCACAGTTCAAAAGCATCAATTCTTCGGCACTCAGCTTTCTTTATAGTCCAACTCTCACATCCATACATGACCACTGGAAAAACCATAGCCTTGACTAAATGGACCTTTGTTGACAAAGTAATGTCCCTGCTTTCAATATGCTATCTACGTTAGTCATAACTTTCCTTAAAGGAGTAAGCATCTTTTAATTTAATGGCTGCAGTCACCATCTGCAGTGATTTTGGAGCCCCCCAAAATAAAATCTGACACTGTTTCCACTGTTTCCCCATATTTGCCATGAAAGGATGGGACCAGATGCCATGATCTTCGTTTTCTGAATGTTGGGCTTTAAGCCAACTTTTTCACGCTCCTCTTTCACTTTCATCAAGAGGCTCTTTAGTTCTTCTTCACTTTCTGCCATAAAGGTGATATCATCTGCATATGAGGTTATTGATATTTCTCCCAGCAATCTTGATTCCAGCTTGTGCTTCCTCCAGTCCAGCGTTTCTCATGATGTACTCTGCATATAAGTTAAATAAGCAGGGTGACAATATACACTCCTTTTTCTATTTGGAACTAGTCTGTTGTTCCATGTCCAGTTCTAACTGTTGCTTCCCGACCTGCATACAGGTTTTTCAAGAGGCAGATCAGGAAGTTTGGTATTCCCATCTGTTTCACAATTTCCCACAGTTTGTTGTGATCCACACAGTCAAAGGCTTTGGCATAGTCAATAAAGCAGAAATAGATATTTTTCTGAAACTCTCTTGCTTTTTTGATGATCCATCGGATGTTGGCAATTTGATCTCTGATTCCTCTGCCTTTTCTAAAACCAGCTTGAACATCTGGAAGTTCACGGTTCATGTATTGCTGAAGCCTGGCTTGGAGAATTTGGGGCATTACTTTACTAGCGTGTGAGATGAGTGCAACTGTGCAGTAGTTTGAACATTCTTTGGCATTGCCTTTCTTTGGGATTGGAATGAAAACTGACCTTTCCGGTCTGGTGGCCACTGCTGAGTTTTCCAATATACTGAGTTTCAGTACAAGTAAAAAGAGTTATAAGGAAAACAAAAGCTTCTCAGATACACATATAAAAATGATACAAAATAAATTCAAGCTTTTAAACCAGCAAGCTTAAATTAATTATTTAAGGCATTAAATTTCACTATGACCATATTATTCTACTCCCCATTGGTTGTTGTTGCTTAGTCTCTAAGTTGTGTCCGACACTTTTGCAACCCTGTGGACTGTAGCCCACCAGGCTCCTCTGTCCATGGGATTTCCCAAGCAAGAATACTAGAGTGGGTTGCCACTTCCTTCTCCAGGGGATCTTCCCGACCCAGGGATCAAACTCACAACTTGCATTGGCAGGTGTATTCTTTACCACTGAGCCATCTGAGGAGCCCTATTCTCCATTACCATCTTATAAAATCTTAGTATAGATGTATGTATGTATCACTTGCCTTTTAAAACAACGGTTTAAAAGATTAGAATATTAAGGGACCCATTTTAAAATTAGGAAGCTTTAACCAACACATTTTTATAATACTGACTCCTGCTATTTCCTAAAGTAAATGAAAGCTTTTTTATTTTGAAAATTAAAGTTACATCCAACTTCAAGTTTCTTCTTTTTTTGCTTTCTTTATAAAAATAATTGATAGCATTTTCTATTCTAATCACATTGAGACAAACACTGAATTCAAAAGAGTATTTTTAATGAAAACAAAACTCCAATGAACTCTGAGACCAAGGTAAGCACCCTGGCTCAATGAGTAGTACACATTGTTCCCTAAGCAAAAAGGGAAGACGTCTTTATGGAAATCTTATGGTTCAGAGGCTCCACTTGGCAGCTGATGTTGGAAGAACAGAAAGGCCTCACATGAGCAGTGGTAAAAGCCAAGCTAGTGTAGTCAATGAGTGGGTGACATCAGGCCTCATGGGTTATACTTAGGCGTGCTCAAAGATTCAACAGTGCTGATCGAAACTATAGGAAAGATAAATCCATTTTAAAATCAGTCTGACACCACTGGCAAACAAACAAAACTGTACTTGAATGGAATTCAACTTTGGCTGAATTTTCTTAAAAAGCTGGCCACAGGGCTGCCCTTGACATGCATGTTTCAATTTGGCACTGGGCCTCCCAAACAGCAAAGCAGGTGAAATTCCTCAAATATACGCATCTAATAAATCATTCTGTCAGTTAGACAGTAACATTTACATATCACCCGTCCAGTTCCTAACTGGCTAATCAGTTGCAAAACCAAATTACACAGTACTGAGGCAATAAGAAACACAGGCTGTAAACAACATCACAATGGCTCATTGTCCTGTCAAGTTTACCCTACTTAAGCATGCCACTTCTATTCAGATGAAGAAAGCCTCCATAATGACACCATTTTTATAAAGGTCCTAATCAAGCAAAACTAACCAACATAATATATTGTTTAGGAGTACATACTATCTTTTAAAAAGAGGGAATTATAAACACAAAATTAGGGATAGCAGCTACCCCTTGGCAAGAGGCAGAAATATGGGATGGAAAAGGAACACGACATAGAAAGCAACAATAGCAAAATCAATTTTACAAGTGTACTTAATAACTTTTGCACAGACCTATTATACCATTTTATGTTTGTCATTTTTTTCCATGATTGACTTTTGAAAAATCTCTATCTTTCCTGGAATATGGAGTCCTCTATGTAAGACAGCAGAGGATGAGATGGTTACATAGCATCACCTACTCAATGGACATGAATTTGAGCAAACTCCAGGAGACAGTGGAAGACAGGGAGACCTGGAATGCTGCAGTCCATGGGGTTGCAAAGAGTCAGACACAACTTAGTGACTGAACAACAACATGGAAGACAGCATTGCAAGCCCAGATTAGGCAGAGTACTTGTATTTACTGTTAGCTAGAAATTCCTTTGAAAGCTCCTTGATCTTTCCAATATTTCCATCTGCAAAGCAAAATTTTCTGCAATAGTAGCAGCATATAATGACTTTCCTGGTGGCTCAGCAGTGGAAACAGCCTGCCAATGCAGGAGACGTGAGTTCAACCCCTAGGTTGGGAAGATCCGCTAGGAAGGAAATGGCAACCCACTCTAGACTGCCTGGGAAATCTCACGGACAGCGGAGCCTGGTGGGCTACAGTCCATGGGGTTACAGAGTGTAGAACATGACTTAGGGACTAAACAGCAACAACAAAACAGCATATAAGAAGAGTTAATGATGTGCTTTTCGTTCTTTGATATTTACCACTTCTTTTTAAATCAGGAATTTAATTTTTGTAATTTTTATTTTATATTGGAGTATGAAGTGAAGTGAAGTGAAAGTTGCTCAGTCATGTCTGACTCTTTGTGACCACGGACAACACAATGGAATTCTCCAGGCCAGAATACTGGAGTGGGTAGCCTTTCCCTTCTCCAGGGGATCTTTCCAACCCAGGAATTGAATCCAGGTCTCCCGCATAGCAGGTGGATTTATTAACCAGCTGAGCCACAAGGGAAGCCCACATTGGAGTACAGTTGATTAACAATGTTGTGTTAGTTTCAGACGTACAGCAAAGTGATTCAGTTATAAATACACATGTATCTATTCTTTTTTTAAATTCTTTTTCCATTTAGGTTATTACACAATATTGACCAGAGTTCCCTGTGTCATATAGTAGATCCCTGTTGGTTGTCTAGTTTTAAATATAAAGGTGTGTACCTGTCAATCTTAAACTCCTAATCTATCCCTCCCCTCACTCATGCCCTCCAGTAATCATAAATTCATTCTCTAAGTGTGAGTCTGTTTCTACTTTGTAAATAAGCTCATTCTTATCATTTTTCTTAGATTCCACATATAAGTGATATATGATATTTGTTTCTGACTTACTTCACTTAGTATGATAACCATATGATAATCATCAGGATCACCAATGTTGCTGCAAACAGCATTATTTCATTCTTTTAAATGGCTGAGTAATATTCCATTACACATATGTATCACATCTTCCTTACCATTCATCTGTCAATGGATATTTAGTTTGCTCCGATGTCTTGGCTATTATAAACAGTGCTGCAATGAAGGGGGTTCATGGATCCTTTCAAATCATGTTTTTCTCAAAATATATTATGCCCAGGAGTAAGATTACTGGATCATATGGCAGCTCTATTTTTAATTTTTTAAGGAACCTCCATACTGTTCTTCACAGTGGCTACACCAACTTATATTCCCACCAATAGTTTAGGAGGGTTCCTTTTTTTCCACACCCTCTGCAGCATTAATTATCTGTAGATTTTTTGGTGATGGCCATTCTGATTGGTGTGAGGTCATACCTCATAGGTTTGATCTGTACTTCTCTACTAATTAGTGATGTTGAAGATCCTTTCATGTGCCTCGTGGCCATCTAATGTCTTCTGAAAGATGAACTCCCCAGGTCAGTAGGTGCCCAGTATGCTACTGGAGATCAGTGGAGAAATAACTCCAGAAAGAATGAAGGGATGGAGGCAAAGCAAAAACAACCCCAGTTGTGGATGTGACTGGTGATGGAAGTAAAGTCTAATGCTGTAAAGAGCAACACTGCATAGGAACCTGGAATATCAGGTTCATGAATCAAGGCAAATTGGAAGTGGTCAAACAGGAGATGGCAAGAGTGAACATCAATGTTTTAGGAATCAGTGAACTAAAACGGACTAGAATGGGTGAATTTAACTCAGATGACCATCATGGGCCAGAATTCCTTAGAAGATATGGAGTAACCATCATAGTCAACAAAAGAGTCCAAAATGCAGTACTTGAATGCAATCTCCAAAACGACAGAATGCTCTCTGTTCATTTCCAAGGCAAATCATTCAGTATCACGGTAATCGAAGTCTATGCCCTGACCAGTAATGCTGAAAGCTGAGTTGAACGGTTCTATGAAGACCTACAGGACCTTCTAGAACTAACACCCAAAAAAGATGTCCTTTTCATTATGGGGGACTGGAACGCAAAAGTAGGAAGTCAAGAAACACCTGCAGTAACAGGCAAATCTGGCCTTGGAGTACAAAACGAGCAGGTCAAAGGCTAACAGAGTTTTGCCAAGAAAACGCACTGGTCATAGCAAATACCCTCATCCAACAACACAAGAGACGACTACACAAGGGCATCACCAGATGGTCAATACTGAAATCAGACTGATTATATTCTTTGCAGCCAAAGATGGAGAAGCTCTACAAAGTCAGCAAAAAACAAGACCAGGAGCTGACTGTGGCTCAGATCATGAACTCCATATTGACAAATTCAGACTGAAATAGAAGAAAGTAAGGCAAACCACGAGACCATTCAGGTATGACCTAAATCAAATCCCTTATGATTATACAGTGGAAGTGAGAAGTGAGATTCAAGGGATTAGATCTGATAGAGTGCCTGAAGAAGTTCGTGACATTTTATAGGAGGCAGTGATCAAGACTGTCCACAAGAAAAAGAAATACAAAAAGGCAAAATGGTTTGTCTGGGGAGGCCTTACAAATAGCTGAGAAAAGAAGAGAAGTGAAAAGCAAAGGAGAAACGGAAAAATATACCCATTTGAATGCAGAGTTCCAAAGAATAGCAAGGAAAGATAAGAAAGCCTTCCTCAGTGACCAGTGCAAAGAAATAGAGGAAAACAATACAATGGGAAAGACTAGAGATCTCTTCAAAAAAATCAGAGATATCAAGAGAACATTTCATGCAACGATGGGCTCAATAAAGGACAGAAATGGATGGACATAACAGAGCCAAAGATATTAAGAAGAGGTGGTAAGAATACAGAGAAAAACTATATAAAAAAGATCTTCATGACCCAGATAAACACGATGGTGTGATCACTCATCTAGAGCCAGACATACTGGAAAGCAAAGTCCAGTGGGCCTTAGGAAGCATCACTACAAAAAAAGGTAGTGGAGGCGATGGAATTCCAATTCAGCTATTTCAAATTCTAAAAGATGATGCTGTGGAAGTGCTGCACTCAATATGCCAGCAAATTTGGAAGACTCAGCAGTGGCCACAGGATGGGAAAAGGTCAATTTTCATTCCCATCCCAAAGAAAGGCAATGCCACAGAATGCTCAAACTACTGCACAATTGTACTTACGTCGCACGTTAGCAAAATAATGCTCAAAATTCTCCAAGACAGGCTTCAACAGTATGTGAACAGTGAACTTCCAGAATTCAAGCTGGATTTAGAAAAGGCAGAGGAACCAGAGATCAAATTGTCAACATCTGTTGGATTATCAAAAAAGCAAGAGAGTTCCAGAAAAACATCTTCTTCTACTTTATTGACTATGCCAAAGCCATTGACTGTCTGGATCAGAACAAACTGTCGGAAATTCTGAAAGAGATGGGAATACCAGGCCACCTGACCTGCCTCTTGAGAAATCTGAATACAGGTCAAGAAGCAATAGTTAGAACTGGACATGGAACAACAGCCTGGTTTCAAATTGGGAAAGGAGTATGTCAAGGCTGTATATTGTCACCCTGCTTATTTAACTTATATGCAAAGTACATCATGAGAAAAGCCGAACTGGATGAAGCACAAGATGGCTGGGAGAAATATCAATAACCTCAGACATCCAGATGACATCACCCTTATGGCTGAAAGCGAAGAAGAACTAAAGAACCTCTTGATGAAAGTGAAAAAGGAGAGTGAAAAGTTGGCTTAAAACTCAACTTTAAGAAAACAAGGATCATAGCATCTGGTCCCATCACTTCATGGCAAATAGATGGGGAACCAGTGGAAATGGTCACAGACTTTATTTTGGGGGCTTCAAAATCACTGCAGATGATGACTGTAGCCATGAAATTAAAAGATGCTTGCTCCTGGGAAGAAAAGTTATGATCAACCTAAACAGCATATTAAAAAGCAGAGACATTACTTGCCAACAAAGGTCCATCTAGTTGAAGCTATGGCTTTTCCAGTAGTCATGTATGGATGTGAGAGCTGGACTATAAATAAACGTGAGTACTGAAGAATTGATGCTTTTGAACTGTGGTGTTGGTGACGACTCTTGAGAGTCCCTTGGACAACGAGGAGATCCAACCTGTCCATACTAAAGGAAATCAGTCCTGAATAGTCACTGGAAGGACTGATGCTGAAGCTGAAACTCCAGTCCTTTGGCTATCTAACGCAAAGAGCTGACTCATTTGAAGAGACCCTGATGCTGGGAAACATTGAAGGCAGGAAGAGAAGGGGACGGCAGAGGATGAGATGGTTGGGTGGTATCACCGACTTGATGGGCATGAGTTTGAGTAAACTCCAGGAGTTGGTGATAGACAAGGAGGCCTGGCATGCTGCAGTCCATGTGGTCGCCAGGAGTCAGACATGACTAAGTGATTGAACTGAACTGACGTTTTCTTTGGAGAAATGTCTATTTAGATATTTTGCCCATTTTTTGATTGGGTGTTCCTGTTTTTTTTTTTTTTGATAGTGATTGGCATGAGCTATTTGTCTGTTTAGGAGACTAATCCCTTGTTGGTCCCTTTTATTTGTGAATACTTTTTCCCATTCTGTGGCTAGTCTTCTCATTTTGCAAAGCAGACATTTTTAATTTTAATACAGTCCATTTTATCAATTATTTCTTTCATGGATCATGCCTTTAGTGTTGTATCTAAACTGTCATCACCATACCCAAGGTCATCTAGGTTTTCTCCCATGTTGTCTTTTAAGTTTTATAGCCTGGTGTTTTACCTTTAGGCCTGTGATCCATTTTGAGCTAAGTTTTGTAGAGTGTAAGGTCTATGTCTGGATTCATTGTTTTACATGTAGGCATCCAGTCTTTCCAGGAAAGACTATCTTTACTCCATTGTATAGCCTTTGTTTCTTCACATCAAAGATCAGTAGTCTGGGTTTGTCTGGGTTTATTTCCAGGCTCTCTATTTTGTTCCACTCATTTACTCATGTATTCTTTCACCAATGCCACACTGTCTTAATTACTATAGCTTTACAACAAGTCTTGAAGTCAGGTAGAGTCAGTCCTCCCAATTTAGTCTTCTTCAGTTTTCTGTTGGTTTTCTGGGTCTTTGGTCAGAATCAGTGTTTTGATATCCACAAACTAACTTTCTGGGAATTTTGATTAGATTTGCATTGATTCAAATTGGGAGGAACAACTTGAGTCTTCCTATCCATGAAGATAGACTCTCTCTCCATTTATTCAGTTCTTCTTTGGTTTTGTTTATCATAATTCTCTAGTTTTTCTCATATAGATCCTGTACATATTGGCTTAGATTTATACCTAAGTATTCCATTTTGGGGCATCTCAATGTAAATGGCATTTTTAAACTTCAAATTCCATCTGTTTATTGCTAGTTTATTGCTAGTATCTGTTTATTCCTGTATGGAAAGTGAGTATATCCTGCAATCTTGCTCTAATCACTTATTAGTTTCAGGATTTTTTTTGGTCTTTTTTTTTTTCAGATTTTCTACATAATATTTACCTCTTTTTAGTCAAAAACAACCATGGCCATCTTTGGTCCATCAAAAAAATGATTTATGGTTATTTCTCTAAACACTAGGTGAAAATTGATTTTTTTCAGCTTTATTGAAGTACAATTGACAAAACTGTATATATTTAAGATTTATCACTTATATTTGATACATGTATACACTGTGAAATGATTACCACAAACAAGCTAATTAACATATCCATCACTTCACACAGTTATCATTTTCTTTCCCTGCCTCCTTTTCTTCCTTTCTTTCTCTTTCTTTTAACGTGCTCAAGATCTACCTTCTTAGAAAATTTCAGGTGTACAATATAATATTGCTCCAGAACTTATTCATCTTGCATAACTGAAACTTTTCATCCTTTAATAATCTCCCTATTATCCCCTACACCCAGTTCCTGGAGAGCACCACTCTAGTCTCTGCTTCTTTGACTATTTTGGATTTCCCATATTAGTGAGATCATTAAGTATTTGTCTTTCTGTGTCTGGTTTATTTCACTTTGCAAAGTTTTCTCTAGGTTCATTCCAGTTGCTGCCAATGGCAGGATTTTCTTCTTTTTTAAGGATGAATAATGTTCTCTATGTATCTCATTTTCTTTATTTGGTCATAAAATGACAGACATTTAGGTTGTGTTCATATCTTGACAACTGTGGATAATGCTGCAATGAACATGGAAATGCAGGCATCTCTTCAAGATAGTGAATTCATTTCCTTTGGACATATATCCAGGAGTGTAATTGCTGAGTCATATGGGTAACTCAAACAGTAAAGAATCTGCCTGCAGTGCAGGAGACCTGGGTTCAATCCATGGGTCAGGAAGATCCCCTGGGGAAGGGCATGGCAACCCACTCCAGTATTCTGGCCTGGAGAATCCCATGGACAGAGGAGTCTGGCAGGCTACAGTCCATAGGGTCACAGTCGGACACAACTGAAACAAATTACCATGGACAAATGGCAGCTCTATTTTTAATTTTTTAGAAACCTCCATAATGTTTTCTATTATGGCTACATGAATTGACATTCTCACCAACAGTGTCCAAGCACTCCTTTTCCTCCACATTCTTGCTAATTCTTGTCATTGCTTTTTAACAATATCCATCCTAACAGGTGTGAGGTGATATTTCACTGTGGTTTTGATTTGCATTTCCCTTATGATTAGTGATGTTCTGAACCTGATGAGAAGCGACTTATTTGAAAAGACCCTGATGCTGGGAAAGATTGAAGGCGGGAGGAGAAGGGGGATGACAGAGAATGAGGTGGTTGGATGGCATCATTGACTCAATGGACATGAGTTTGAGCACACTCCAGGAGTTGGTGATGGACAGGGAGGCCTGGAGTGCTGCAGTCCATGGGGTTGCAAAGAGTCAGACACGACTGAGCGACTGAACTGAACTGAACCTTTTCATATAACTGGGTTATTTATATGTCTTTTTTTAAGAAATGTCTATTCAGGTTCTTTACCCATTATTTTTTTAAAATTTTATACAATTCTTAAAGGTTATTTTCCATTTACAGTTACCTTAATTTTTATAATATTTGCTACTTCCCTAAGAACTAGGTTAAAAACTGATTCTTTTTTTAAAAAATCTAAAACCCTTTGCTAAAAAATCTCCAAGACCTAAAACTGGTTAAAGATTTTTTGGCATTATGTGTGTGCTTTGGCCAGTATGAAGATTATTCCCTGATTTTCAGCAATTTCTCCAACCAAGTTATATTAGTTAGCAATTTTCATCATATTATTAGTATAGTAGCTGCTCGGTTCAGTTCAGTTCAGTTCAATCACTCAGTCATGTCTGACTTTGCGACTCCATGAACCGGAGCACGCCAGGACCCCCTGTCCAACTCCCAGAGTCCACTCAAACCCATGTCCATTGAGTTGGTGATGTCATTCAACCATCTGATCCTCTGCTGTCCCTTTCTCCTCCTGCCCTCAATCTTTCCCAGCACCAGGGTCTTTTCAAATGTCAGCTCTTCGCATCAGGTGGCCAAAGTATTGGAGTTTCAGCTTCAACATCAGTCCTTTCAATGAACACTCAGGAGTGATCTCCTTTAGGATGGACTGGTTGGATCTCCTTGCAGTCCAAGGGACTTTCAAGTGTCTTCTCCAACACCACAGTTCAAAAGCATCAATTCTTCGGCACTCAGCTTTCTTTATAGTCCAACTCTCATATTCATACATGACTACTGGAAAAACCATAGCCTTGACTAGATGGACCTTTGTTGACAAAGTAATGTCTCTGCTTTTTAATATGCTGCCAAGGTTGGTCATAACTTTCCTTCCAAGGAATAAACATCTTTTAATTTCATGGCTGCAGTCACCATCTGCAGTAGGTTGAAAATTTCAAGAGCTAGATCCTGATGCTCAATTGTTTACCATTTTAAGCCCATTATAAACAAGATGCCCACTGGGGAAAACACAAAGAAGACGCAAATAAAAATTCACTTAATTCACAAGAACAATGTAACCTGGATTTTTACAACACTGCAGTCCTGGGTGATGGTAGTAATTAGTGAAATAGAGAACAATGAGGTGAACACAGGTTTGGAAGGTGAAACCAGTAAATTTTTTTGAACATAGTTTGAAATGTGTATTAATCCTCTAAGCAGAGACACAAATCAGGCAGTTGGATATAAGAATAAGGTGCTCAGAAGAGACTGGGGCTCAAAATATAAATCTGAAAGATCATCAATAGAATGTATTCAAAGTCACGATATTAGATGAGTTCCCCCAGCGAATGAATATGGACTAGACACAAAAGAGAATCTAGGGCTGATTTCTGCGGCATCTGAAATTGAAAGTTTAAGAAGAGAGAGAGTTAAGAAAGGGACTGAGAAGAAAGAGTCAGAAATGAAGGTGGAAGGTCAGGAGAATGTACTTTCCCAGCAGCCAAGTGTTAAGAAATTGTCTCCAGGAAGAGAAAGTGACTGGCTGGAACAAATGTTGTTGAGAGTTTAAGTTAACTGAAGACTTAAAATTATTATTGCTACTGTATTTGTCAATGAGGTGGTCTCTGGTGACCTTACTCAGAATGGAGTTGGTATAAGAGACAATGCGAAGAGGAAGAGGAAACTGGAAGCATAGACAGTTCTTTCAAAGAGTTTTGCTGGAAATGGAATAAGAGACACAGGGTAGCAGAAAAGATTAAAGACCAAGATATATTTTATTTGTTTTGCTTATGATAAGAGATAGCAAATGTTTGTAGATTGATGAAAATGAAGAAGCTGAAATGAAAAACTGAATAAAACAGGAAGGAGAGGAAATGATTTCAGTAATGCAATGCTCAAGTAGGCAAGAAGTTTTGGAGTCCAGGACACACATGGAAGAGCTGTTCTTAGAAGTCCAGGCAGGTCATCCACCCTAACAGGAGGGAATATGGAGTACCAGGTCAGATGCAGGTGGACTGGCAGATCTGATGGTGGAAGAAAAGAGGTTTCTTCTGGATGCTTTGGTTTCCTAACTGAAACAAACAGTTCACCATGCTCTCTGGCCAGTATGAAGACTTCTCTGAGTGAGAGGAACAGAGAAAGGGTGCCCAAGATCTGAAGACAAAAGAACACAGGGGAAAGAGGTGCTGTGAGAACAGGAGAGTCAAATGACGAGGGAAATGCATTGTTAGGCAGGACTGAGAGCCCACAGGATATCTGTAGTCACACATATGAAGGAAGGCCAAACAGCATGCTTCCGTGAGTTACTTTAATCGTGCTCAGCTGCTCACGGGCAAGAATGAGTAAGTAGGTGTTTGAGTTTAATCAGAATTACAGACTTTCTAGCCAAACAAGACTGAAAGCAGAAAAGGATATAGTAGCTGATGGTTTGCAAGGGTGTGATGACAATGTTGGACCACGGAATCTATGCTAAAAAATGAGGAAAGGAGCGGGGGGTGTAAGGACTGGAAAAGATGCTACAGCAGAATGTCTGAGAAATTATCCCACTGCAAAGTAACAGAGCAATCCCAAGTTCAGCAAAAAGCAAGGGATGTTACTTCCGACAGGCATTCCCTTGGGAAACAAAAGTCTCACTTTTCCTTTATAATTTAGATCTTCGGGAACAGTGCTGCTCCCCTTTCTATTTATGCCTAAGGTCATTGATGGCAATTTTTAAAATATCAAATGAGGTCACATCATAAATGGCTCCCTGTGGCAAACAGAAATTGGCTCAGTTGTGTTTATTACAGTCAAGAGTTTAACTTGTTTAATGTATGAAGAAATTTTAAATATTAGAAGGAAAAATTCATTTAAAATGATAATTCTAGGTTGCCCTTTAGTAAAAATGTAAAGTAGGAATGAACCAATTGTAACTGTGTTATATAGTATCTATGATATAGGGCTTTTCAGGTGACATAGTGATAAAGAATCTGCTTTCCCATGCAGGAGGCGTGAATTCAATTCCTGGATTGAGAAAATTCCCTGGAGAAGGAAATGGCAACCCACTCCAGTATTCTTGCCTGGGAAAATCCTATGGACAGAGGAGCCTGGCAAGCTGCAGTCCATGGGGTTGCAAAGAATCGGACACGCCTGAGCACACACGCACACATGTAATAAACTCCTATTAATTTCTAACTTATATTTGATAGAGACCATGTCTAGATAGAAGGCTATTCCTTTTTAAAGTTACTTTTTGAAGACAGGGAAGTCATTAAGAAAACTTCCAAACAATTATTATTATATAGTATTTGTTGACCATTATATAGTATTTATAGCACCATGGTGCTATGCACATAGGTGAAATCTTAGTCCAAGGAAGTTTACATAGAGAGGTTTCAAGATTAAGTTTTACTTACAGTGACAATACAAGGATCTTCTTTTTTGGTTTGTTTTTTAATTCATTTGAAATCAGAATTTAAGAGTAAAGAGAGGAGCAATCTGGACAACAGAGGTCTCTCATTTTAGACTGACCTAAATAAGACTATACTTATTTCCCTTTGAAACTGACCAATGATGAAAGCATTCTAAAGGTTTAGAAAAGGTGATTTAGCCAGTTTAGGTATATCAATTTACATTCATTCGCATAAACTGCAATGGAAGCAGCAAAACCAACACTGCTCAGTTTAGCACTTTCAGGGGCTAATTACAATTTGGATATACTTATTAAAGTAGTCTCTCTGCTTGCAAGTATTTGTCCAGATTAGTTCTTGACACTCCAAACAAGAAAACAGCATTAGAGGGACTTCCTTGGTGGTACAGTGGTTAGCACTTCACCTTCCAGTGCCTGGGGTGCACGTTTGAACCCTGGTCAGGAAGCTAAGATTCCACATGCTTCATGGTCAAAAAACCAAAACATAAAACAGAAGCAATACACACAAAAAGATAACTTGGTAAAATAATTCAGTAAAGATTTTAAAATGGTCCACATCAAGCTCCCTGACCAGGGTTTGAACATGCACCCCAGACACTGGAAGGTGAAGTCCTAACCACTGTACCACCAAGGAAATCCCTCTAATGCTATTTTCTTGATTAGGGTGTCAAGAACTAATCTGGACAAATACTTCCAATCAGAGAGACTACTGTAATTAGTATATCCAAATTGTAATTAGCTCCTGCCATTAAAAAAAATTCATTTGAATCAGTTCTAATGAGGTGGATGAAACTGGAGCCGATTATACAGAGTGAAGTAAGCCAGAAAGAAAAACACCAATACAGTATACTAATGCATATATATGGAATTTAGAAAGATGGTAACGATAACCCTGTATGAGAGACAACAAAAGAGACAGAGATGTATCGAACAGTCTTTTGGACTCTGTGGGAGAGGGAGAGGGTGGATGATTTGGGAGAATGGCATTGAAACAGGTATAATATCATATAAGAAATGAATCGCCAGTCCAGGTTCGATGCAGGATACAGGATGCTTGGGGCTGGTGCACTGGGATGACCCAGAGGGATGGTATGGGGAGGGTAGTGGGAGGGGGGTTCAGGATGCGGAACAAGTGTACTTCTGTGGCAGATTCACGTTGATATATGGCAAAACCAATATAATATTGTAAAGTAATTAGCCTCCAATTAAAGTAAATAAATTTATATTAAAAAAAGAAAAATATATAATTCAGACTTCATTAACTCAGGCTAGATTACCGGCCAAAAGTCTCTCTTAGTGACATTTTAGCTTTTAACTATTCCACTACTCCTTGCTACTTTAGAAAACCTAACAAATTTTTTAGACTTTATAATTCATCATTTTCAAGGACAAATTTTATACTGTGCCTACTTCATTCCTGAATTTTACATTTTTAATTC
The DNA here is from genome assembly GCA_006410635.1 of Cephalophus harveyi. Classification (NCBI taxonomy): domain Eukaryota; kingdom Metazoa; phylum Chordata; class Mammalia; order Artiodactyla; family Bovidae; genus Cephalophus; species Cephalophus harveyi. The sequence continues at coordinate 468,672 of SJYT01001750.1, forward strand.
CTCTCTCAGCTTGTTCTGTGAAAAGGCAGCAATAAATAGAATTTAAAAAAACAAGAAGAGGTAAATAGGGGTAGGATTTTATGAAATTTGACATAACTGATAATATATGTCAATTGCCAGAACTTGAAAAGATAACTTGGTTGAACATGAAATTTTACATCACATCATTTTCTCTTCAAAATTCTGTAGGTGTTTCTCTGTTTCTTTAATCTGCAATCTAAATGAGACAGACGCTAAATTTAGATGAGTCAGAATATCGTAATATTTGCTCCATAGCAGGTAATTTGTTAAAAGTACTCTTTGTATTTTATTTTGTTTTTCACGCATGGAGACTTACATGATAGTAAATAACTATCTTAAATCATAAACTTTGCCAGGATAAATCCAGGTGTGTGTCATTTCTTATTTCGTTTGAGAAATATGAACATGATTTCAATTCATATACTCAGACCTTTTTTCTCTCAGCTCTGGGAATTTTTTTTCTATTTTGATTTATTATTTCTGTCCTAAGGGACTTTCCTGGTGGCTTGATAGTTAATAACTATCTTAAATCATAAACTTTGCCAGGATAAATCCAGGTGTGTGTCATTTCTTATTTCTTTTGAGAAATATGAACATTTCAATCCATATACTCAGACCTTTTTTCTCTCAGCTCTGGGAATTTTTTTTCTATTTTGATTTATTATTTCTGTCCTAATTGCTGTGGTTTATTTTTCAGAAGTAATAATTGTTATTGAATTTCCATTCTTTCTACCTTACAGCCTCATTTTCATTATTTTAGTCACTTTTCCTTTTTGTTTTGAATTCTGAGAGAATTTCTTTAGCTTGTTCTCCATCACACTGATCTGATTTTCCACAATATCAATTTTAGTTGTTACTGGCCCCACTGTAAACCTAATTTTGCCACTGCGTTTTTAGAGTCTTGCGATTAATGTTCTGTCACCCACCTTCCTTTCCATTTCTGTTGTCTTTTCATTTCTCCATTCTCAACTTTCAATCGTGTACTCTGTTTCTTAGATACTATTCATTCTAATGAGTCTGAGGATTTTCAACAGTTTTCTATTAACCACATTTTTGGTTTCCTGCTACTGCTAAGTCACTTCAGTCGTGTCCGACTCTGTGTGACCCCATAGACGGCAGTCCACCAGGCTCCCCCGTCCCTGGGATTCTCCAGGCAAGAACACTGGAGTGGGCTGCCATTTCCTTCTCCAATGCGTGAAAGGGAAAAGTGAAAGGGAAGTCGCTCAGTCGTGTCAGACTCTTCGCGACTCCATGGACTGCAGCCTACCAGGCTCCTCTATCCATAGGATTTGCCAGGCAAGACAACTGGAGTGGGGTGCCATCACCTTCTCCATTTGGTTTCCTAGTGTAAAAAAACTCTATTAGCATGCTCCTCTTGTGAGATTTTAGGATGATACTCTGTTTCCCTCGTAGCTGAGTTAGTAAAGAATCCACCTGCAATGCAGGAGACACTGGTTCGATTCCTGGGTCGTGAAGATCCCCTGGAGAAGGGATAGGATACCCACTCCAGTATTCCTGGGCTTCCCTTGAGGCTCAGCTGGTAAAGAATCTGCCTGCAATGTAGGAGACCTGGGTTCGATTCCTGGGTTGGGAAGATCCCCTGGAGAAGGGAAAGGCTACCCACTCCAGTATTCTGGCCTGGAGAATTCCAAGGGATCCATGGGCTTGCAAAGACTGAGCGACTTTCACTTTCACTTCTGTTTCCCATGTTGCTGCTAAGTCGCTTCAGTCGTATCCGACTCTGTGCGACCCCAGAGATGGCAGCCCACCAGGCTCCAATGTCCCTGGGATTCTCCAGGCAAAAACACCAGAGTGGGTTGCCATTTCCTTCTCCAGTTTCCCATGTTATGCAATAATTCTCAAGAGTTGTATATAAGTTGTTTCTCTATTTACTCAGCTTGGAACAACAAAAAAAGATTTATCTAAGACTAATATTTTTCCAACAGATAGTATATGTAGATTAATCTGAGGGTCACTCTTTTTCTTCAGTGCTCCTCTAGTCCCAGAATTATGGTCAAATACAATCTATAATTATTATTGTATTGTTCCAACCAGTCAATCCTAAAGGAAATCAGTCCTGAATATTCACTCGAAGGACTGATGCTGAAGCTCCAATTCTTTGGCCACCTGATGTGAAGAAGTGACTCATCGGAAAAGACCCTGATGCTGAGAAAGACTGAAGGTGGGAGGAGAAGGGGACAACAGAGGATGAGATGGTTGGATGGCATCACTGACTAGATGGATATGAGATTGAGTAAGCTCCGGGAGTTGGTGATGGACCGGGAAGCCTGGTGTGCTGCAGTCCATGGGGTTGCAAAGAGTTGGACACAACTGAATGACTGAACTGAATAATGTATAATTTTAGCTCAATTCAGTAGTATTTTGTAAGCCTTCCAAGTAGTGAGCATTTGCCCATTGAGAAGGCATTTTCCTGCACTCATGGGTTGGTTCTCTATCACTCTGAAGTAATGGAGTTCATGAAAAAGAAACTATAAATCCAAGAGTACACTACTGCTTATTAGCTGAAACCTATACCACTTGGTTTGTGTATATGAATTTCTCAGGATGCAATGCACTTCTGTTAGTCTTTTTCCTACTTCCTTCTTGCCTACTTATTTTCTGGGTTTTACAGATACCAGTTAGGCATCACTTTGGCCACCTTTCAGATCCACACCACTGGAATAAAGACGTCCTTCCCAGGTGACCTCAAAACATTACATACTGTATGCTTCCATTTCTATGACATTTTTGAAAGGGTAAAAATATAGTGACGAAGAAGGGAACAGTGGTTAGAAATTGGGGGAGGGTGGACTTCAAATAAATAGCATGATGGGGTTTATGGGATGATGGAAGTGTTCTGTATCTTGATCACAGTACTGATGCATGTGTTAAAACAGAACTATATACACCAAAAATCAAGTAAAATAGAAAAAAATGAATAAAAAAAGACAAGTCTTTCCAGACACTTTTATCCCTGAATCAGAAACAGGAAAACAGCTTCAGTACTATCATCTCAGGCTTTACACCAGCAGATATGGGGGGCTATTGATTACATATTTGGAGATAATTTCACTAGCTTTCATGGGACTTACCCATTCAGATTGTGAAACCAGGCTGACTGTTAATTCTAAATTTTTTATATTATTATGAATTTTCATTATAGATACATATATATATCATCCTCAATTTTCTGATGAAGACACGGGGTCACCAAACATGGCTTCTGCAAGGAAAGACTCAGAGGCAGGACTAGACTGCCGATCCAGGAGATTTTACTCGAGAGCCTGTGCACTTATACTGAATTCTCTATTCTTTCCAAATGCTAAATTAAACAATTAGTGACAGATTTTATTTTCTTGGGCTCCAAAATCACTGTGGAATTTTGCAGTGACGAAATGAAAAGACACTTGCTCCTTGGAAGGAAAGCTATGACAAAGCTAGACAACATATTAAAAATCAGAGACATCACTTTGCTGACAAAGGTCCATATGGTCAAAATTATTGTTTTCCCAGTAGTCATGTATAGGTATGCGAGTTGGACCATAAAGAAGGCTGAGCACTGAAAAATGGATGCCTTTAAACTGTGGTACTGGAGAAGGCTCTTAAGAGTCCCTTTGGACTGCAAGGAGATCAAACCAATCATTCCTAAAGGAAATCAACTCTGAATATTCATTGGAAGGACTGTTGCTGAAGCTGAGGCTCCAATACTTTGACCACCGGATGCAAAGAGCCGACTCACTGGAAAAGACCCTGATCCTGGGAAAGACTGAAGGCAAAAAAGAGAAGGGGGCAGCAGAGGATGAGGTGGTTAGATAGCATCACTGACTCAACTGACATGAATTTGAGCAAACTCTGGGAAATGGTGAAGGACAGAGGAGCCTGGCGTGCTGCAGTCCTTGGGGACCCAAGGAGTCAGACACAGCTTAGTGACTGAACAACAAGAAGATAACATTTATCAACTAACTGATATGTGCCAGGCAGTGGGTTGTGCAATTAGCATTAATACATTTAATACTCACAACTCTATGTGATGGATACTATTATCATTCCCATTTAATAAATTAAAACCAACAGCAATAACAACATTAGGCCTTAGAGATGGGAATAAATTTACCCAGAGTCAGATAACTGGCAGATGAAAAGGTTGGGATTCAAATTCAATCTGACTTCTAAACACAGGCACTCATCTCTTATGCTATAACACCTCTATTTAATAGGTATAATATGTTGCATATACTCCAGTAAATGTATAGTGTATTTTGCTATGAAATTTCCTATGTCAAGAATGATCGTTTTCTATATTCAACTATAAATTAATACCTTCTGAGACAAAAATTTTCCTTCATTAAATACAAAAGCTTACAAATTAACCAGAGACATCTGAATGCACTTGTGGTAGGGGGTTTAAATTCCATAATTTTTCCTATATGCACCCTGGTAGATAGCTGTGTACTGCATCAATCTTACCCTTTGATTTCCTGCAGTGTTTAACCGACAAAGAGTACTGGCAGAAAATCAGACAGAGAAAGAAAAAGCACCTTGGGATATTTGTTCTGTTTTGCAGGCTGGATGAGAAACAAAGGCTCTACTCAGGCCTTGCAGTGGTAACCTACCCTTATTACTAGGCCACAAGTTTTGTGCTGTTTCGTGTGACTTCGCTATACCCTGTCCACCCTTGTAAATCACTCCTTCTCTAAATTCACTTAAATTATACTCACTTTAAGCGTCCCATCTCTTTTCTCTGAAGGGCCTGGGCTGATACAGAAGTTATCTATTCTGGTATAGAACAATGCTTTAATATTCTAGAAGAGGATATTTTCCCATTCTATATGAATTCTTAATGTTCATGTAGGGCTTCCCTGTGGCTCAGATGGCAAAGAATCTCCTATAATCCAGGAGACCCAAATTTGATCCCTGGGTCAAGAAGATGCCCTGGAGAAGAGATGGCAACCTACTCTAGTATTCTTGCCTGGAGAATTCCATGGACAGAGGAGCCGTGTAAGCTACACAGTCCCTGGGGTTGCAAAGAGTAGGACAGAATGTTTATATGTCTTTTTAGAAATAGCAACATTGTGTAAGTGTCATTACAAAGAAAAAGATAGGTAATGCTACAGCAAACACACTTTCCTCGACTCCTAATGTTGACTTTTCAATCTGAATCTAATAAATCATTCATGACTCAGTTAAATTACAATTTCAATGCAAGATGAATGGAATGCACAAGCAAACCCACAATTACAGTTTATAGAAAGCTATATTGCTCACTTCAGCCATGTCAATTCCATCCTAATTACAATGGAATCTTTAGGCACTTAAAGATTTATATTTGCCTTAAGCATTTATAAGCCCATACTAAATGTGTCTAATACCACTGGGTTTTATAAACAGTCAAAGACAACTAATCACTTATATTTATGAGATAATGTGATGAAATATTTGCAGAGCATCTCCTGGACAGGAAACTAGGGGGCTGAAGTACCTCCAGTGATCACTGGCATTATCTTTCTATTCATAGAAAATGTGTGAGCATTAATAGAGAAATAAATACTCTAAATATTGGAGAGACTATAAATTGATTGACCTAAAGTTAAGATACTCTTTTAAGGACTTTGTATATCAATTCTGCCTCTAAGAATTTACCCTAAGAAAATAATCACAGATGTATGTAAAGATTTATCTACCCATATATTCACTAAGACAATCAATAATATAAACTCCTATAGGAAGGAATATGCAGTCATTAAAAATGATGTTATGGAAGAACGTATGCTGACACAGAATCATTTACAAAATATTATAGGTGGAAAACAAGTAATAAAATGATATATAAGCTGCTTTTGGTGTCAGCCAAGATGAAGAAAGCTGATTGCAGCCCAACATTCCCACTGACTACAACTAAAGCTCCTAAGAGAATACAAAAACCAACTACCTGAAGACTTTGAAAAATACACATATTAGGTGTATCAGGAGTTAGAGAAAAACTTAAATGAAGACCCATAATGTGTGAGGTTCATGGAGCTTTACTGTCCTTTCTCACCTAGAATTGACTTGAGGGTAAGTTGAACCCTGGAATTATGCAGCAAGCACAGACACCCAGAACTCCAGGAGAATTGCCTTTTTCCCAGCCAGAGGACTGGGGAAATGACTCTTGTGTGCTGGAGACTTTGAATTTTTTTTTTTTCACCTTTTATTTCACTCTCAGCTTTGCTCTGAAGCCAGACCCCAGATAGAGAGCTTCACTGGCAACAGCACAGTACCTGAAACCCCAAGAAAAGCCCATCTTTCCAGCCAGAGGAACTGGCAAAAGACCTTCTTACAAAGGGTTCTCCTGCTGCTTGTCTATAAGAAAGCTCCAATTGTGTAGGCTGCACAATGGCATGGGAGGCTAAAATTCTGAGAGGACTGCTTCCTTCTGACCAGAGGAACCAAGAAAAAGAGCATGTGAGAGTTGCAGAGCATGGGAGAAATCATGGAGAGAAGACACATGAAAAGAATCAATCCCTAAGCCTGTGCTATGAACTAACGTAAGTCCGGGACCTGACCAGACAAACTTAAAGAGGCTCAGCAGAGGTGTCAAGACATAAACTACCATAGAGACCATTACACTAGTTCTAGACTAACTCCTGAATGGTATAAGCTCCAGTAAGATCCAAAGATCCTGGCACAGTATTTGAAATTACAGCTGACATCAGAACCACTATGAGACAGAATATGAAGTTTGCACCTAAATTGATTGATTGCCTCCTAAACAATCAAACAGAAAACCATTTTCCAAAGGACAGTAATCTGATCAATATTCAAGGAAAAAGACAATTAACAAATACTTATTCCAGGTTGGCAGAGATGTTGGAATTATCACACAAGGACTTTAGAGCAGCTCTTCAACAATCCTGAATAAGGTAAAGGTGAACACTGTTTAAAAGAATAAAAGAGATTGATGCTTAATTGAGAAGCAGAAGCTATGAAGAAAAGCAGAAATTTTGAGCTGAAAGAGACAAAAGCTGAAATTTTAAAACTCACTGGATGTTTTTAATAGCAGAAGGTAGATAACAAAGGAAATAGTCACTGAATTAGGAGATAAATCAATAGAAATCACAGAACCTAAAGAACAGAGGGGGAAAAAAAGACTGGAGAAAAAAAAATCCCAAGTCCTCAGAAACTTGTGGGACAATAATCAAAAGGTATCATCTTCATATCAGTGGAGTCTGAGAAGAAGAGATAAAAGAGACAGATGGATGCAGAAAGAATACTTGAAGAAATAATGATTGAAAACTTTTCAAGCTGTGTTAAAGATCGTAGATTCAAGAGGTTCAGTTCAGTTCAGTCGCTCAGTCCTGTCTGACTCTCTGTGACCCCATCAACCGCAGCACGCCAGGCCTCCCTGTTCATCACCAACTCCCGGAGTTCACCAAACCCATGTCCACTGAATTGGTAATGCCATCCAACCATCTCATCCTCTGTTGTTCCCTTCTCCTCCTGCCCTCAATCTTTCCCAGCATCAAGGTCTTTTCAAATGAGTCAATTCTTCGCATGAGGTGGCCGAAGTATTGGAGTTTCAGTTCAACATCAGTCCTTCCAATGAACACCCAGGACTGATCTCCTTTAGGATGGACTGGTTGGATCTCCTTGCAGTCCAAGGGACTTGAGAGAGTCTTTTCCAACACCACAGTTCAAAAGCATCAATTCTTTGGCTCTCAGCTTTCGTTATAGTCCAACTCTCACATCCATACATGACTACTGGAAAAGCCATAGCCTTGACTAGACAGACCTTTGTTGGCAAAGTAAAGTCTCTGTTTTTGAATATGCTGTCTAGGTTGGTCATAACTTTCCTTCCAAGAAGTAAGCGTCTTTTAATTTCATGGCTGCAATCATCATTCATCTGCAGTGATTTTGGAGCCCAAAACAAGAACGTCAGCCACTGTTTCCACTGTTTCCCCATCTATTTGCCATGAAGTGATGGGACCAGATGCCATGATCTTAGTTTTCTGAATGTTGAGCTTTAAGCCAACTTTTTCACTTTCCTCTTTCACTTTCATCAAGAGGCTCTTTAGCAAATTCCTAATAGGGTAAACTCATAAAAACATGGCCAGACACATCATAATCAAACTGTTGAAAATTAAAGACAAAGGGAAAAAACTTCAAGCAAGCCAGCGGAAAATAACACATTACATTCAAGGGAGCAATGGTTTGGATGACTGCAGACTTTGCATCAGAAATCACAGAAGCCAGATGACAGTGGCACAACATCTTCCAAGTGATAAAAGATTAAACAGAATGTTATACCCAGTGAAAATATCTTTCAGGACTGAAAACAAAATTAGGAGGAGCTCTCTGATTAAGGAAAACTAAAATATATAATTTGTTCCCAGTAGAACCAATATTAAGGAAATATTAAAAAAAAATTCTCAGGCTTACAGAAAATGATATCAGACGGAAATGTGGACACAAGGGCTTAAAGAACAACAACAGAAATGGTAAATATCTGGGTCAATAAATAGATTATTTTACTCAACCAAGTTATTTAAAACGTTTTACTTGGGAGCAAAACTTATAACACTGTCTGTGGATTTCTCAAGTTATGTGGGTGTACTTAATATGACAACTAAGTGGGGTGAGTGAAGCAATAAGGTTGCAATGTTTTAACTGAAATGGTAAACTATTCACTCTAGAATATGTAAAGTAAGTTGCGTATTCAGTAATCCAAAGAACAGCAACTATAATACAAAGAGATGATCCAAATAGCCAATAGTGAAATTAAAATGAATATTAAAAAATAAACCAGTAGAAGGCAGAAATGGGGAATGAGGGAACAAAAAAAAAAGGTCAGAAAAAGAAAATAATAAATGGCAGACCTAAATCTAACCATTTCAATAATTAAATGTACATGGTATCTACTAAAGTATAGAGATTATCAAATTAAATTTAAAAATAAGACTCAATATGTTGTCAACAAAACAATCCACTTTAAATATGTCACTATAGATAAAAAAGTAAAAGGATGAAAAAATATACAATCCAACATTTATCAAAAGAAAATTGGAAAAGTTATGTTAGTATCAGGCAAAGCAAAGAAAAATTATCAAGGAAAAAGAAGAATATTTATAATCATGAAACAAATAATTCATCAAGATATACAGCATTCCTAAATGTGTATGTACTTAACAAAATATATGCCCCAAAATATGTGAAGTAAAACTGAAACAAGAAGTAGACAAACCCACAATTACACTCAGAGACTTCAGGGTTCCTCTCTCAGTTAATAAGAGAGTAGTCAGACAGAAAATCAGCAAGATATAGGGGACCCGGTCAACATTATTCACTAACTTAATGTAATTGACATTCAAGTGTACTTGGAATATTTAACATGACAGTCCATATTCTAGGCCAAGAAACAAACAACAAATTTAAAAGAAGTGAACTTATGCAGAAAATGACTTCTGATCAGAATGAAATTAAACTAGAAAAATGACAGAAACATATCTGAGATATAGCCAAAAATGTACAAATTAAACACCACGTGTTTCAATAACCCGTTGTAAAATAGAAAGACTCTGGTAAGGGCAAGGGGTGTACAGGAAACCTCCCTACATTTCCTCAATTTTGCTGTGAACCTAAAACTGCTCTAAAAAAATGAAGTTTTAATAATTTTTTGAATTTCAAAGGAAATATTAAAATATTTTAAAATGAATGACAATGAAAATAAAGTATATTAAAACTTGTAAGATGAAACTAAAGCAGTATTAAACATTATAAAAGAAAAAAGAACTCAATTTAATAAATAACCGGTTTCCACATTAGAAAACTAATAAAAGAAGAACCAATTAAACCCAATACAAACAGAAGGGAGAAAGTAATAAACTTTAAAAGCAGAAATCAATGAAACTGAAAAAAAGAAAAACAATAGGACAAAGCCAATGAAACCAACAGCTGACCTCTGAAAAAATAAACAAAACTGAAAAGTCCTCAGCCATACTAATGAAGAAAAAAGATACAGATTCCCAATGACAGGAATGAACTTTGGTTATCACTACAGACCCTAAAGACAATGAAAGAAAAGGAGAGAATCTTGACATTAGATGAAATGGATCAATTCCCTGAAAGATATAAACTACCACATCTCAAAAGAAATAATCTGAATAGTCCTATGTCTTGAAATAACCAAACTGAATTTTCAACCAAGGAAACTCCAGGCTCAGTGATTTTCTCTTGTAAATTCTATCACAAATTTCAGGAGGAAGTAATAGCAAATTTACTCAGTCTTCTTCCAGAACATCAAGGAGGAATAAGGCTACACCATTACAATACTATCAAAGCCAGGCCAAAAAAAAAAAAAAAAACACCCCCAAAACTACAAATATTCCTCATTAACAGAGAGGTAAAATCAACAAAATGCTAGCAAATCACCTCTTCTCCAGGGATAAAAAGGGCAACATACCACAATCAAGTGCATTCACTCTGGGAAAGCAGGATCAACTTAATATCCAACAATCAACCAATGTGAAGAGGGAAAAAGTCATATGAACATATCAATAGATGCAGTTAAAGTCACATGACAAAATTCGACATCCATTTATGATATATTTTAAAAAAGCTTCTCGGTAAACAAGAAATAGAAGGAATTGTGCTCAAAGTGATAAAGGGGGTATGCAAAAAATCTATAGCTAATAATATACTTAAGTGCAAAAAAAGTCCCCCTAAATGTGAAATGACAAGACTATCCACTCTCAACGCATATTATGAATATCATATTAGAAGTCTTAAACAAGGCAATAAAACATGAAAAAGAAATAAAAGGCATGATGTTTAGAAAGGAAGAAAACTGTCTCTATTACTGGATGATATGATTGCCTACATAAAAAAAAAAAAAACTCCATGAAATTCACAACAAAGCTCATAGAATGAATAAGTGAGTTAGCAAAGTTACAGGATATAAGGTCAGTATGTAAAAATCAATTATATCTCTATATACTAACAATAAACAACCAGAAAGTAAAATTTAACAAAAGAATACTATTTGTTTCACTAAAGAGGATATACACATGGCAAGTAAGACAGGAAAAGATGTTCAAGATCATTAGGCACTTGAGAAATGCAAATTATAACCACAATGAGAGGGCACTACACATCAGTTAAAATGGCCAAGATTTCAAAATAGTGGCACCACCATGTAACTGTCAACATGAGGGGAAAATGTATCACTCGTATATTGCTGGTGGAAATGTAAACTGGTATAGCCATTCTGTGGCCCTAGATAGTTTCTTTTAAAACGAAAATTGCAATCATGATAAAACCCAGAAATTGCCCTCTTGGACATGTATGCCAGAGAAATAAAAACTTATGTTCACATAAAAACCTATACATGAGTGTTCATAGCAGCTTTATACATAATAGCTCAAAAGCAGAAACAAGCCAGATTACTTTCAATGGATGAATGATTAAACAAAGTGTGGTGCATCCATACCATGACAAACTCATGGTAAGGTGAAAATACTGCCTGAGCTGAAAAAGCATTTAATATGCACAACCTACCAAACACCATAGCTGAGCCTAACCTGCCTTAAACGTGCTCAGAATACTTACATTAGCCTACAGTTGGGAAAAATAGTCTAATCCAAAGCTTAATTTAAAATAAAGTGTTGAATGTCTCATGTAGTTTACTGAATAATCTACTGAAAGTGAAAAACCGAACGGCTGTGTGGATACAGAATGGTTTTAAGTTGTTTGCCTTCCTGACCCCATGGCTGACTGGGAGCTGAGGCTTGCGTCACAAGAGCATATCATACTACATATCACATGTTTATAAACAAAGCAAGGGTCGGCAGAGTAAAGCTTCTTGCCCTGGCTTCTGCTGTCAATGCAAAGTATAGACAGGACGTGAATGCTGGTTTCCGGACTCTGCTCCTAGATGTTAACTACCTGCGTCCTGTCCCAACCAACACTCAGCCCCTTGGGCTTGCTCATATTTCCAAGCGGCCTCACAACCAGAATGGCGGGGTTCACATCCAGAATGGCGGGGTTCACTCTGGTGACATCCACCTCTGTATGAGAGTGTTCCTTTCCTTTTTTCCCTTCTGCTTAAGCAAAGGAAGCTGCTAGAGGACAGTCTGAGCCCTTGATCATCCATAACTGCTCACTTATAAGTAAAATGAGGGGCTTCCTTTGCGGCTCAACTGGTAAAGAATCAGCCAACAATGCGGGAGACCTGGGTTCGATCCCTGGGTTGGGAAGATACCCTGGAGAAGGGGAACAGCTACCCACTCCCATATTCTGGCCTGGAGAATTCCATGGACTGTATAGTCCATAGGGTCACAAAGAGCTGGACACCAACACTGAGCCAGTTTCATTGACTGTGTAATGCTTTCATACCATCAAAAAACTATCAAGTTGAACCAGTGTAAATCAGGGACTGCCTCTACTAACAAAATGTAAAGATAGCCCCAGATAGCAGGAAAATGTTTGCAAATCACATATTTCACAAAGAAATTCTATTTAGCATGCACAAAAACTCTCTAAGCTTAACAATAATAAAACAATCTTTTCTTAAAATGGGCAAAAGATTTGAACAAGTACTGGAAAGAAGATATATATATATATGATAAGGATGTACAAGAAAAGAGGCTTAACATCATTAGTCATGAGGGAGATGCAAATTAAATAACACTGTACACCAATTAGAACAGTCAAAGCAGAAGACACTTGACAATGCCCACAGGTGAGGACACAGAGCAACTGGAACTCTCATAAATTGCCGAAGGCAGTGCCACATGACGTAACCACTCTGGAAAACAGTTTGGTGGTTTCTTATCAGGCTAAACATATAACTGCCAAATAACCAAGTGATTCCACTCCCAGAAAAAATGAAAATTCATGTTCATACAAAACTTGTGCAAATATTTATAGCAGCTTTTCTTACAATCACTCCAAACTAGAAAAAAACTCAGATGCACTTCAGTTTATCAGTGAATCAACAAAGCAATATATCAATGCCATAAAATACTACTCAGCATTAAAATGGAACAAACTGGATACACACAGCAACGTGAATGAATCTGAAATGCATTACACTAAATGAAAAGAGCCAGATTCAAAGGCTATATACCATATGCTTTATATATATGTATTTCTAGAAAAAGCAAAACTATAAGGATAGAAAACAAACCTGTGGTTGTTAAGATTCAGGGGGGAGGGTTTGACTATAAGGGAATATCACATGAAAATATTCCAATATTTTTAAGTGATTGTGGGGGCGGCTACGTGATTCCCAGGTGGCTCAACGGTGAAGAATCCACCTGCCAAGGCAGGAGCCACAGGAGATACGGGTTCGACCTCTGGGTTGGGAAGATTCCCCGGAAGAGGAAATGGCAACCCACTCCAGTATTCTTGCTGGAGGAGCCTGGTGGGCTACAGTCCATGGAGTCGCAAAGACTTGGACACGACTGAGCATGCATGTGGGCTATGGAATTCTATGCAACAGAATTGTACAAAGTTTCTGGAATGCTATGTGTTGATCTGAAATTAAACTGCTAAGTTATAACACATCCTGAGAGTCTAAATATAAAGTCAACACGAAGGAGCTAAACCATTATCTCAACGACTTTTTAGAATTTCATGCTTCTAAAGCATTGTCTTGAACACATGCCATTTGCTCAAGATTCAAAATGACAGTATTCTTGCCACCTGGTGAATTCCAGCAATTTCTCTGGTGATTCTCCATTAACCTATTTGATCCAGCCTACCGAAGCAACATCCCATACCTTGCTGCCCTCCATGATGGATCTGCTCCAGGGGTTTTCTCATGTGCATACACAGAGCCCTGTACTCACTGTCCTCTGGCAGGACTACCGGGCAGAGGAGACAGGGGCCCTTTAACTGTCTAGCCACAGACTACTAGACACAAAGCAAGCTATGTTGTTATGGAATCCTAAGCAGTAAGATTTTTCCAAGTGTGCTTGGATCACGGGCACATCTGATTCAATATGGAAAACTGTACTATTGTTCACACTTCCACAGAAACATGTGATATTTCAGGGGAACACAGAGAAACAAATGAAAGCCTCAAAAGCAGCTACCAATTTTGCTAAATGTTATACCAGACACAGGGAATGGCAGAGATGGGAAAAGAAGTGACCTCAGCATGGTCAGATGACTCTGTAATTTCAATAACATTTGCAACTAAGAAAGGGAATGAGTGATTATATCATCAACTATTTCCCCGACTCTGACAAATCCAGGCCCCTATTATGTTTGATCCAAAAGAAACACTTTCAAAGAGAGGGAAGAGAACTCTGTGCAAAGTATCCTACTCAAAATTCTTCCCCCAGGTTAGGAAAAAGCATTATTTAATCCTTGAAGTTTATATGCATTTAGGGTCAAGTCTGATTGCACTGAAAAAAAAAAGTTGCAGTTTCACCCTCTTTGTATGATATTGAACACAACAAACCTATCTAATTTTGTTCAGACTACTCAGTGAACTACTGGCCTTCACATGGCACTATGTGGTTTTGACTGGCAAAGCTAAATATCATAGTTACATAATGGTATATAGACTCTCCTCTCAAGATACTTTATTTCCTATTTGAAACTAAGCCATGGACTAGAGTCAAGAATATTTTCTTATAAGTATATAAGAAAATGTAAGACAAACTCAAATGTATCCTTTAGTATACTTAGGCTGCTCATTCTCCCTTTGAAATATTTTTAAAGGTCAAAAATTCTTAGCATGTCTAAAAGAAAAAAATGTATCCTCCAGGTATACTTGACCATTTCCTGTTCTTTGAACACCCCAAGCTTTTCACATCTGAGCTCTTATTTATCCTGCTCCCTCTGTGGTTTTCTTAAATTCTTTTGCAAAACAGATTTAGATAACAAAAATAAGTATCCAGATTGTATTACCTTAAACCTCTGCAAAAATGCCTTCACCCAGTCAAAACAGAAGACCATGCCTTTGGCTTTCATAAAATCATAATATAAAAAAAAAAAACTATACGAATATTTCCATAGATAATCTGCTAGAAAATAATCAAAGGCATTATCTGCTATGCTACCCAAGGTCATTTATATGACTAGCTGAATGGTAAAGAACCTTGCAAAGTCAGTTGTCTGGAAAGAATTGCATTTTTCCTGATAAACTGTTATGCTTCCTTTATTCCAACAGTAGAGACAATGCAATCAAACGTGTATTCTTTTTCACTTGGTTTCTCTGAAGATTAGCGAAATTTGTTTCTCAGTTGCAACAAGCAGCCTACCCTTGGTGCCAAATACATATTTTTCTCTTTCTCTTAAAGTTGTCATTTTTTTTACAACATTGTTTTAACCATGTCACAATACAAGTGACATAATTAAATATATTTTGAAGTATGCTTAAATGTTTTAAATACAGTAGGCAGAATTAATATATGAAGGCTGTTTTCTACAAGCTATTCCGTAGTAAATGACAAAACAGAAACAGTGTAGCCTAGAGCAGTATTTTTCAAATTGGAACGTGCAAAAAGAATCACAGAATGATCTTAAGTGAAGTGAAAGTGAAGTCGCTCAGTCGTGTCCGACTCTTTGTGACCCCATGGACTGTAGCCTACCAGGCTCCTCTGTCCATGGGATTTTCCAGGCAATAGTACTGGAGTGGATTGCCATTTCCTTCTCCAATGATCTTATTAACAGGTAAATGCTTATTCAGAAAGTCTGGGGAGGAGCCAAAGGTTCCACATTTCTAGGAGGCTCCCAGATGTGATCACTTCTGGTCCTCAGACCACACTTTGAGGAGGTAGGGCTTCACCAACATTCTGCCTGTGCATGAATGGAAAGTCAGTACAGGAGAAATAATGAATATAATGGAGCCCTAAGACATGACAGGGCTTCCCAGGTGTTTCAGTGAGAAAGAATCCACCTGCCACTGCAACAGATGCAGGACGTATGGGTTTGATCCCTAGATCAGGTAGATCCCCCAGAATAGGAAATGGCAAACCCACTCCAGTATTCTTAGTCCACGGGGTCACAAAGAGTTGGACACAAATGAGCATGAACACACGCAAGACATGATAACCCTCAAAAACAGTGAGAACCACGAACTAAAGCAAATGGGACCAGATCATCACATTTCTGTTTCAATTTTTAAAAATCAAAGCATCTTAAATCCAAAGTCTATAATAATTTTTTATAACAAATCTCCAGCTCATGTTTTTCAAAGAAGTTGATTCTCATTCATGGTTTAGACATTCTATCATATAGAGCTCAGTAAAATTCTGATTGATATATTTCCAAAAATTCACAGTATTTTGAATGGTTATAGGAGGACACACAAGGAAAGAATACTTACTGAACACATGGAAAGATTCTATTCAAATGTTTACTAACCCCCACTGTATTCCAGTACTACTCTTAGGCCTCAACATCCGGTCTGTTTTTTTCTTTTATTCATGTTGGTTTGATTCTGATTCTTCATTTCTATTATGTTGAGGGTCAATTATTATATAACTTGGGAAATTATTTGATTAGTGAATAAGTGAATGAACCTACATCATTTGAAGAAAATTCATCAGCTGTAATACTGGTTAAGAAAATATTTGAACAGTAGTCAGTTCAATATTTTCTTCTTTCCAGTTTATTTCCAGTTAAGAGTATTCCTCCTGGCATGGCATGCTGCACAATGATAATTTCTAAAATACTTCACAGTAAAGAAAAGGCCTAGTTTTTCTGAAGCTATTCCACTTTTATAGATTCTTACATTGCCCGTTGTCACATGTATGTCTCCTCAGCGCAGTTTCACAGATGCAGAAGAGAAAAACCTGTATTTTGGTTAAAACTAAAATTAACCAATTGTCTAATATACATAAAGAACTATCTAAGTCACTATCTTATTGCATAAGTACAATAACGTTTAAGGCTTTTTTTTAGGTCACAGGCTTTAGAGCCAAGTGTACAAGCTTTCTATTGCTGCTGCAACAAATTACCATAAGTTTAGTGCTTTAAATGCAGATTTATTATTTTATGGTTTATTATTTTATGGTTCTGGAGGTCAGAAGTCCAAAATGGGTTTCACATGACTAAAATCGGTGTCAGCAGAACTGTGTTTCTTCTGGAGTCTCTGGGAGAGGGGTTATTTCCTTGCCCTTTACCGCCTGTGGACACCTCCCACATTCCTTGGCTCTTGGCCCCTTCCTTCACCTTCAAAGCCAGCAATGTTGTATCTCTCTGTGACTTTCTTCCACTGTCACATCTTCCTCCAATTCATTTGTCTCTTCTGCCTCCCTTCACTTTTAAGAAACCTTGCAGTAACGTAGATAAACTGCAATGAACTGTAGATAAACCTCCCTCTCTGAAGGTCAGTTGATTAGCAATCTTAATTCCTTTGCCATGTAACCTCACATATTTACAGGTTCCAAGGATCAGGATGCAGACTTTTTTTTTTGGGGGGGGGGCGGGGGTGGTCTATTATTCTGCCTGTCATGCCAAGTGTTCCATTTCCATTTACTAACTTGAATTTTCCTGAAGCACGTTTAGTTCTCTCATTGTTCTTTGATTCGAGGAAATGAAGCTCTTAGGGAATAACAATAATAAGATAAGATTACTGATAACAATAACTTGCTTTTCAGTTTTTAGCCATGAGCTCTGATTCTATTGGGATGACTCTCATACTCAAAGAAAGATACAGATACGGCTGGAATGGCCACTGCTGCATAGCCATATTCTCCTGGATCCATGTTGCCTGAAATTTCTGAGCTACATTTTGGTAAACTGATGCCACTGATCACGGAATCAGAGTGTGACCACCAGGATAAATGTCTTGATTCTCTGTGATCTAAGTTGCTTACAAAAAGGGCCTTTTCCTTGAAGTTTTAAGAAACTAAATCTTCTTTCAGAATTGGTCTAATGGGTTTAGAACCATTAAAAATGTCCAAAGCACTGAAGTAATAGTGTTTATTATTTTCTTAAACACACAAAAAAATGAGAAATTAAATGAGTAAATTATAGTAGCCTAATCTTTTCATGCCATTACTAGGGATTGACAGGATGGTTGTTTAAACAGCTGTACAATGCTTATGCGCCAAAGACTCTAAATCTCTAATAACAAAAAGAGTAACACTTTGCATGAGTGTTTCTTTGGATATATTCTAGACTGTACTTTCTCACAGGAACTCTCGACTAAGGATTTATTATATTTCAGTCCAAACAGATAGAGTTTGAATGATTGGCTGAAGGCTCTATGCAAACTGAATCTAAATGTGAAACAAAGTAAAAGCTTCAAATTTGAATTCATGGCCTAAATTCTGATAGACAAAAGCATGTTTGTGGTGATTATTATTATTTAAAACAGGCAGGTCCAATCGCCAAATGCTAAAATACAAATTGTATGACAGTTTAAGCAGAGTCAGATGGGCTCTATTAAAGTTTGATGTCACACAAAGGTTATGAGAGATATATTGCTTCTTGCGAGCCTTCTTCCGTAACACACAGTAAGCCGTGCCAGTGTGAGAAGCTGTCATCTCTTGCACGGGTTAATGACACTCTCAATATCTACCCCTCTCACCTGCTGATCCTCTCTCCTATGCCCTCAAAATTACAACTAATACTTCTGAGAACTGTTCACAGGTCCTATGGTTCTGGTGGGGTTTTCATCAGTGTATCAACTCAATGCAGTTCCTTGGGCCAGCTCTAAGCGAGATCAAGAACAGGATAAGGTAGTCATCTGACAGATTTTCTTCATATAGCCAGTAAAAAAGAATTCTGAAAATCTATGCACATATTTTTAAATAACATCTAAATGTTTAAACATCTAAATAACCTAAGTTTGCACAGTTGAAAGGGGACATGATTTCTAATGCTCTGATCCATATTTATTAGAATCTCAGGACTGCAGGTTTCACTGAGTCTATGGAAGATTAGAAAAGGTAGGGCCTGTGGATGAACTAATCAACCCAAGAAGACTTTCTGTCAAGACAAGCCTGATTTCGTTTTTCAAGCAAATATGAAGATAGTCCTAGTGACACCAGTCCATCTTCTGAAAGCTAAAAGGAACAGAACCTTGTCACGTGCTTGGGCCTTGGATGAATGGGGCGGAAGAAAGGAGAACTGGCAGGCAATAGCCATGTTCAGAGGCAGATCAGTTTCAAGAAAGAGCTGGAAGTTGAGGAACTGAAAATTGAAACCCCTGAAACACTATGTCCTGGGCAGTCTTGGTGCCCAATTTGGAGAGTGCTGAGAAAAAAATGACTTTAATTCCTCTCAGAACATATCTAACATGATACAGATTTAAAACGGTATTTCTACACAAAACTCCCGCTGACTGCATTTCTTTGAAGGATCCTTCACTTTTCACTTTCATGCATTGGAGAAGGAAATGGCAACCCACTCCAGTGTTCTTGCCTGGAGAATCCCAGGGACGGGGGAGCCTGGTGGGCTGCCATCTCTGGGGTCGCACAGAGTCGGACACGACTGAAGCGACTTAGCAGCAGCAGCAGCAGCAGCAGCGTTTGGAAGTATCTCAAAACAGGTATCAAGTTCTCTTCATCAAAATGAAGGGTCAACAATAAGAGATTACAATCTCGTTCGTGCAGCGAACCTCGTGTAGCGGTAGTCCTGGCGACCGAGTTACTGGGTTCTACGTTTTCTCTAGTCCCTAGAACTTCTCTTTTGTTTTCTCTGTTCGTACTTGACCATCTTTTAGTGTGTGTCTGAGCTCGTCTTAGTCACCTATCACCTTGAAGTTCCTCGGTTCCACCCCATGTCCTTATTGAGTCATGCTCAGGCTGATTCTCTGGCCCTTTTAGTGCCCTAAGTGGTAAGCTGTCGAAAAGAAAGGGAACAAACTTCCAAGGCCATGATGTTGCGCCAACAGAGGAGTTGCTTAGGCCAACTACTGTGAACTTTTACACGGTAAGATAGGGAGAAGTGTAGCGTCACACTGAGAATACATTTGGAAAATCTTTCTCTTCTAATGTTTCTGAGGACAAAGTTTGGAAGTAAATTAGTGACAAGGGGCAAAAAAAAAAAAAAAACAGATAAAAGGAAGACAACTTTATTAGGCGATTTCTCTTCTTTCTGAGGAGCTTTCTCTTCTTTGTGAGAAGGACTCTGGTCCTTTCAGAGGAAGCTCCAAGTCATTCGAAGATATCCAGTGTCTTCCAGCTGCTGCAAATTGATCCCACGGTGGGTGCTCTGGAAAGCATCTTGGGGGTCGAATGGGTCTCAGGCCGCTCCTGATCAAGGTCGTCCGATCCATTTGCTAAGAGGAGAATCTTCCCAAGGCACCCCTTAGAAGCAGGTGTGTGTTCCCCTCCAAAGAGCCCACCACCTGGCTGCGACCCATCTGCACTTGTGCCCCAGCTACCAGGTAACGCTGGGTGCTTCCGAAGGTACTGCTGCGAGGGCAGCGGGGCCTTTGAGACGCAGTCGCTGGGGAAGAAGGCACGCGCGCAGATGCCGACGCACCCACAAACACACGCCGGTTCCGGGTGCGGGGAGGACGGGGTAGGGGAGCGGGGCGGCCTTACCAGATCAATGAACGTCAGGAATTTCCAGCTCCCTCCGTAGGTCTGATGCGAGGGCATTTCGATGGCCTTGTAGTTGCACAGGATAGAGCAGTAGGACAGCAGGATGGCCACCCGCAGCACCTGGCAGGGGACAAGCGCCATGTTCGCCAAAGGCCTGGGCGGCGGGGAGGACGGGGCCGGGCGCGGGCGGGCGCCGTGGGAACCCCGGGCGGGGCGGGGCGGGGCGGGAGGAGGCGGGGCGCGCCCCGCGGGACCGGCGCGAGCGCGAGCGCGCGGGCGACCTCGCGGGCGGGGCGGCGTGTGCGGGCTCCGGCGGCGGCCGGGCGGGCGGCGTGGCGTCAGCTCTGGCGTCATCTCCGTCATTCTGCTGCTGCCTTCGCCAGCCCTGGAGACCTGGCCGGGGACACCCCCTCGCAGTCCCAGGAGCGGGTGGGCGGCCTCCGAGGGCGGCCGGGGCTCGGGGAGCGCGCATGGGGCTCCGGGAACCGCGGCCCGCGGCGTCTGCCGGGCGAAGACGGAGCGCGGCCCGGGCTGGGCGGGCGCGGGGCCGGGCACCGGGGCCTGGAAACCGACTCGGAAGGAGGGGACCCCAGTGTGGACCAACGGTCCAGCCTGGGGACTTGCTGGCCGAGTGGCACCATCGGAGGCGTGCACGTGGGGTGCAAACCCTCGCGCACCGCGCATCGCACCCGCCTCCTGTGACTTACTTGTGTTTGGACCCAGTTGGAATTTTAGTGTTCAGTTCAGTTCAGTTCAGTCGCTCAGTCGTGTCCGACTCTTTGCGACCCCATGAATCGCAGCACGCCAGGCCTCCCTGTTCATCACCATCTCTCGGAGTTCACTAGACTACTGTTAATCATTATGAAATTCCCTTGTTAATTCTATTCCAGTGGGCAGACTGCCCTGCACTTTTCCACTGAAGGTTTATATTAATAAATATACTGTCGATAACAAGACAGACTGGACAAAAAGTTTATAAATAAAATGTTATAAAGCAAGCATTGTCAGACAACAGTTTTATGCATTAAGGGTAAATTATACTGAGTCGATGTAAAATTCCTGTATATAATTTAATACTAATCTTTTGAGAGTTAAACTGGTTTTGCCCTTTTCCTTACTTTTTTTTTTTTTTTTTTAATGCTACAATGCCAGGTCTTAATAGAAGGAAAATAAATATAAACTGGATTCCCTCTGCCTTCCAGTAAATGCTGTCACACTGAAGTTGCTTCAGTCCGTGGGAAGCGTCACATTTCAGCTAACCAGATGCAGCATCAGATTGTGAAAAGACAACATAGGTATTTCCTGTTGGTACATTTAAAACAGGTGTCCTCTTCAAATAGTCTCTGAGTCAGAGAATGTGGAGTCGGGGCAGGATGAGCAGAGTGCCAGAGGTAAAGTAGCAACTCATGAATGTTTTCCTGAATTTTTCCACCCGAGCTCTTAACCCAGAGAAAACCAGTATATATTTTCTAATTGGCCTTATAATTATGCTAATAGAAATTATAGTGTTCCCTAAATCAAGATAATTCCAAGAAGATTCTACTAGCATGCTGCTGCTGCTGCTAAGTCACTTCAGTCGTGTCCGACTCTGTGTGACCCCATAGACGGCAGCCCACCAGGCTCCCCCGTCCCTGGGATTCTCCAGGCAAGAACACTGGAGTGGGTTGCCATTTCCTTCTCCAATGCAAGAAAGGGAAAAGTGAAAAGGAAGTCGCTCAGTCGTGTCCGACTCCTAGCGACCCCATGGACTGTAGCCCACCAGGCTCCTCTGTCCATGGGATTTTCCAGGCAAGAGTACTGGAGTGGGGTGCCATTGCCTTCTCCGTCTACTAGCATAAAACTATTAATTATTGACAAAGCCCGATTTTATCTTCATGTAGAAGTTGGGTGCATTTTTAAAAATTGTGTGTCCATGCTCCATGGTCATAAAATTGCAAAATTAAAAAGCAGACCTAAGTAAGTCCCTAATAAAGATTTTTAATCACTATAAATACACTGTAATGACTGCATATTTAGTTGAGAAAGCCACTTTTCAGGGATTATTTGTAGCTCAAAACCCAAAGAAATCACCCTTTGGCAAAATAATGTGTATAGTTGTTCACAGACATGTGTTTATTATGGACTGAGTTTCCAAGGAGAGCTCTTTTGCTCTAGAGGGCAATTGGGAAGATTAAGAAGCAGGTAAAAATCACTCTTTTTCCCTATATTTGATGCTCATTACAGATTTTTTTAAATATATAAATTTATTTATTTTAATTGGAGGCTAATTACTTTACAATATTGTATTGGTTTTGCCATACATCAACATGAATCCGCCACAGGTGTACATGAGTTCCCAATCCTGAACCCCCCCTCCCACTTCCCTCCCCATACCATCCCTCTGGGTCATCCCAGTGCACCAGCCCCAAGTATCCTGTATCCTGCATCGAACCTGGACTGGCAATCCATTTCACATATGATAATATACATGTTTCAAAGCCATTCTCCCAAATCATGCCACCCTCGCCCTATCCCACAGAGTCCAAAAGACTGTTCTGTACATCTGTGTCTCTTTTGCTGTCTCGCATACAGGGCTGTTGTTACCATCTTTCTAAATTCCATATATATGCATTAGTATACTGTATTGGTGTTTTTCTTTCTGGCTTACTTCACTCTGTATAAGAGGCTCCAGTTTCATCCACCTTATTAGAACTGATTCAAGTGTATTCTTTTTAATGGCTGAGTAATACTCCATTGTGTATATGTACCACAGCTTTCTTATCCATTCATCTGCTGATGGACATCTAGGTTGCTTCCATGTCCTGGCTATTATAAACAGTGTTTTCTATGCATATTTTGATTTCTTTTTTGATTTCTTCTGTGATTTGTTGGTTATTCAGCAGCGTGTTGTTCAGCCTCCATATGTTGGAATTTTTAATAATTTTTCTGTTGTAATTGAGATCTAATCTTACTGCATTGTGGTCAGAAAAGATGCTTGGAATGATTTCAGTTTTTTTGAATTTACCAAGGCTGGATTTATGGCCCAGGATGTGATCTATCCTGGAGAAGGTTCCATGTGCGCTTAAGAAAAAGGTGAAATTCATTGTATTGGGTGAAATGTCCTATAGATATCAATGAGATCTAACTGGTCTATTGTATCATTTAAAGTTTGTGTTTCCTTGTTAATTTTCTGTTTAGTTGACCTACCCATAGGTGTGAATGGGGTATTAAAGTCTCCCACTATTATTGTGTTATTGTTAATTTCCCCTTTCATACTTGTTAGCATTTGTCTTACATATTGTGGTGCTCCTATGTTGGGTGCATATATATTTATAATTGTTATATCTTCTTCTTGGATTGATCCTTTGATCATTATGTAGTGTCCTTCTTTGTTTCTTTTCACAGCCTTTGTTTTAAAGTCTATTTTATCTGATATGAGTATTGCTACTCCTGCTTTCTTTTGGTCTCTATTTGCATGGAATATCTTTTTCCAGCCCTTCACTTTCAGTCTGTATGTGTCCCTTGTTTCGAGGTGGGTCTCTTGTAGATAACATATATAAGAGTCTTGTTTTTGTATCCAATCAGCCAGGCTTTGTCTTTTGGTTGGGGCATTCACCCCATTTACATTTAAGGTAATTATTGATAAGTATGATCCTGTTGCCATTTACTTTGTTGTTTTGGGTTCGGGTTTATACACCCTTTCTGTGTTTCATGTCTAGAGAAGATCCTTTAGCATTTGTTGGAGAGCTGGTTTGGTGGTGCTGAATTCTCTCAGCTTTTGCTTGTCTGTAAATCTTTTGATTTCTCCTTTATATTTGAATGAGATCCTTGCTGGGTACAGTAACCTGGGCTGTAGGTTATTTTCTTGCATCACTTTAAGTATGTTCTGCCATTCTTGCTTTAGATATGAAATATAGTGCCAGTGCCATTCATTAGCCAGACTGTTTTTTTGCTATTAATCAGGAAGGGTTGTTACTTACAGGCCTAAAGAGCAGCAGCAACTAGCAGCTGTGCTGATGTAGCTGATGGAAACTGTTAGTTTCAGGTTTAAAAATGGACTCTATTTGCTATAGAGAGTTCTACTAAGTTATGAGATTTCTGAACATCAAAGGGAGTCACTGAAAAGCTTCAGAAAGGGTAGTGTTGAGACTAGGCACAAGTCACTGGCTAAATCTCACACAGATCTGAAGCACCCCCCAACTCCCAGAGATCTGTCGGTAAATTTGCCATAGCTACTCATCTTGCCAGGAATGCTCTTGATGTGAATGTATCCAGACCAGCACATCTGGCAGCACATCACCTTCCCAGTCCCTCTTCATCATGTAAGATGTCATTTTCCTGCTGTCAACAATCCATGCGGATGGTTCAGTGGCGATTCACATTCTACCTGTGCTCATTATTTCCTTCTCAACAACTGTCCCCTGTGCAACGTCCCCACTGTCTGGAAGCATCACCAGTGTACTGTGTTAGAAGAACCAGATGGCCTGGGGGTGCCAGTCTCTTTGCTGTTGTTTAGTTGCTAAGTCGTATCCAACTCTTTTGTGACCCTATGGCCTGTAGCCCACCAGGCTCCTCTGTCCATGGAATTCCCCAGGCAAGAATACTAGAGTAGATTGTCACTTCCTTCTCCAGGGGACCTTCCCAACTCAGGGATGGAACCCCATCTCTTTCATTGCAGGCAGATTATTTACCACTGAGTCATCAGGGAAGCCCACAGTCTCTTAATGGTGCCAAAACATCCATGGAAGTGTGGCGCATTGAAGGTAATCCACTTACCAGAATTGTTCTCGCAGAGGAAACTGTGTTGCTAGAAGAAACATTCTTATAAACTGCTTTGATGGATGGGTGAATGAATGTTAAAAGAACTTTCTAAACACATTTAGAATGACAGTAGATCATTGCTCAATTTCCTCTTCCCAGTGGGTGTCAGGGTAATTGCAGAGCTTTTGTTTTGCTGAGTAGACCAGATACAGGAGTTGGGAACTCAAAATCTCTTGCTCTGGGCAGTATAGAAGAGGCAGACCTCCATCACCAAGGGATCTTTTTTCCCGCCACAGTCTTCAGCCTCTAATCTAAATAAATGTTCAACAGATATTTTAAGAATATTTCAGAGGTCTTAAACCCAAATTATTCAGAGACCAGACATATATATAAGTAAAGCTAGATGTAAGATAATAGGATAAAATTGGATCTATGAAAAATGAGTAAATGGCCTATGTGGGTGCATTTTAGTTCAAAATTTTGAAAGTTAAGTCAGCCAAAACAACACCACCATCACCACACTGGTATGGTGACCGTTTGCTAGGGTCACTCAGCTGGAGTCAGCTAGAAGCCCGCAGGTTGGGACTTTGAAAGAAGGCCGTGTTCACATTTAAGGAGGATATCCAAAGAACTTTCTCAAGCCTGCTTTAGAATCATACCCATCTGCCTCCTCCTCAGTAAGGGTTGAGATTACTTTGGCATCCCTATTCCTTGAAGGGAAACACAAAGTCAGGTCAAAAGGACATATGTATACTGTCCATTAAAGAATGTTTACAGAAGCTCCCACATCACACTTCCACCTTCATGTCACTGGCCAGTGCACTTCCATGTGGCCAAAGCTTGGAAAAGCACCCTCCAGTATGGGCCTTTTTATAACTATTTAAAAAAAAATTTTATTAAATTCACAAATGAAAAACACTGTTTAAAAAGAAAAGACAGTGAGTTGAAACCTTGTCTTCATCCCAGCTGGGCTTGCCTTGCCCTGGAGCCCTGCCCCTCACTCAGCCTTTCCTTGCCTTCCTGCCCCTGAGTGGCCCCCGCTTATCCTCCATGGCAGCTGTCAGCCCCACCTTGTCAGTCAGGTGAGATTAGAACTGCTGATCTGGTCTCAAGGTTAGAATGGCTGCACCAGCTTACCTGGGCTGGGTGCCTGATGAAACGAGATACACAACTCTCCACCCAGAAAAGCAGCCTCCATCTAGGTCAGGCCCCACATCAGGGCTCCATTTGTAAGGAAGGGGTGGGGGAATGTTACAGGTTGAAATATGTCCTCCAAGAAAACATGTGAAAGCTCTGATTTCCTGGACCTTGGAAAGTGGCCTTCTCTGGAAACAGAGTCACTGCAGGTGTCATTAGTTTAGGTGACATCATCCCAGTGGATCCTTAATCCAACATGGTGTCCTTATAAGGAGACAGAGACACACAGAGAATGCCACCGGAAGATGGAGGCAGAGACTGGAGTCGTGACAAGCCAGGGAATACCGGGGCTGCAGATTGTCGCCAGAAAGTGGGAGAGGCTCTGAACCAATTCTGCCCACAGATCTCAGAAGGAACCAGCCCTGCCGACACCTCCATTTCTAGCCTCCAGATACTGAGACAGTAAATTTGTTAACTGTTTTAAGCCATCCAGTTTGTGGTACTTTGTCAATGACACCTCCAGAACACTAATATAAGGAGAAAACAGACATATTGGGAGACCACTAATTTTTCCTCCCCCTTCCAACATCCAGTTCAGTTCAGTCCAGTCACTCAGTCGTATCCAACTCTTTGCGACCCCATGAATTGCAGCACGCCTCCCTGTCCATCAGCATCTCCCGGAGTTCACTCAAACACACGTCCATCGAGTCAGTGATGCCATCCAGCCATCTCATCCTCTGTTGTCCCCTTCTCCTCCTGCCCCCAATCCCTCCCAGCATCAGAGTCTTTTCCAGTGAGTCAACTCTTCGCATGAGGTGGCCAATGTACTGGAGTTTCAGCTTTAGCATCATTCCTTCCAAAGAACAGCCAGGACTGATCTCCTTCAGAATGGACTGGCTGGATCTCCTTGCAGTCCAACCAGCAGTCAAATTACAGGAATCCATTATCTGCCACATTTCTCAATTCTGAGCCTTTGTTTTTATTTCTACTGCTTTTGCATAAACTCTGTGATTGCTTAGTGCATCAACTCTGTGCTTAGTGCATAAACTCTGTGATTGCTCTTCCTACCACCATCCTTGCACCTTCACTACCCCTTATCACGGCCACTAGAATTATCTTCTTGGAACAATAGCTTTAATTATGTCATTCCTTGCCTCAGAAATAGTCAGTGGCTCCCCATGGCCTACAACCAACCGACTCCCTTGACTTGATGTTCAATCTCTTCCATTTATCTGACCTTAATGCAGTGTTTCAACTTCTGTTACTGTACCTTTTAAAATAATTATGTATTTTGTTATCATAGGAACACCCCCCAAAACTCAACATTTGCTCTTCCATGCCCCTTAAGCACTAATGATTCATGTCATTTTCTCCATCTCTCAAATTTCTACTCATCTCTCAAGGCCCATCTCTGGCAAAAATTCTCTAATAATGCTTATATTTGCAAATATTTTGCCAACTAGGGAGCATTCTCACATTAAAGGTCATCTTTTCCTGATGGGGCAGCCTATGAGCCTCCAAAACAACCACCATTACCCTCATAAGGGGTTGCCTTGAGATGCCCTTCAGGTGGAAGTAAGCAACTTGAAGGGGATGTAGTTGCCAAAGAACACTCCCTGTCTTTTGTAAGATGGAAAATGTATTTCCCAGTAGTTTGAAATTATGTGAAACAGATTAATTAAACTATAAACTTGGGTCCCAAACTCTTTGTCCATAGAAGGTAAGACATTGGGCAAGCTGGTAGTATCTGCAGGAGGGCAATATCAAAGAAATGTGGAATGCAGGGATGGTGGGATGGATCATTCTTCTTACCATATTAAGGAACTTTTCCCCATAGTTAAAGGCAGTTAAATGTTTGCAGTCCATTTACTAGCCCTCTGTGTTAGTTATCCTCAGAGCTAGTTAAAAGTTCATTTTAGAACCTAGTGTAATAAACATCCAACACTAAAGAGGAGTTAGACAAAATTAAACAATTTTGTCTTCGTTTTGTTTTCAAGAAACATATGATTTACCATGAGAGATGGCAGTGTCAAGCAGTCCTGCCAAGTGCCAGAAGCCAGTTTAAATTATCTGTGAAACTGGCCAATTGAGAGCAGAGAGAACCCCAGCTTCCCTTGTCCCAAGGGAAGACTGGTAGCCAAGCAGACGTGCTGGAACCCAGGCTAGTTTGGACACCTCATCTCTCATCCCAAGAGCTGAGCATCCACTTTGCCTTCCTCTCAAAACTTCATGTGTCCAGACTTCCCTGGCAGTCCTGTGGTTAAGACTTCATCAGGGGTGTGGTTAAGACTTCACCAGTGGGTGTGGGTTCTATCCCTGGTTGGAGAGCTATGATTCCACATGCCCTGGGGCCAAAAAGCCAAAACATAAAGCAGAAGCAATATTGTAATAAATTCAAGAAAATACTTTTAAAAATGGTCCACATTAAAAAAAAAAACAAAAAACTCTAATGAAAAAATTTCATTTATCAAAAAAAAAGCTGGTGAATTACTCACTTCACTGACAGCTGGACTCTGAACACAAAAGAACACACCCAAAAGGGTGTTTGGAAATTCACCTGGGAATACAATAGTGTATCTGGACCAAGCCATAATTCTATGGAAAGTCAGAATCTGCTGAAAGGACTTTTGAGAAATGCTGCAATAGTACAGCCCCTACCACCGCCATCCCTATTTTTCCTGTTTCACTGTATATAGGATGATTAAAGCTTCAGTAACCACTTGGTAAGTTCAAAGAAAAGAAGCAGAGAATCTCAGAGCTCTTTGCCCTGACATCTTTAACCTGCTGAACCTATGCCAGCTGTGGCCTCCTTGCAGACTTCTTACGATGGGAGAAAAATAACTCCCTGTATTTGTTTAAAGCAATGTAGAAAAGTGTTCTGTTATATGCAGCTAAATGATGATACCAGGAGATACTTGTGATTTCCTGGCAGGCTTCAAAAAGTGCTGAGTCATAGGAGAGTAGGCTAGCACTAAGGAGACCGGGGTTCTAATGCATCTATTTTTATTTAATAAACACTCACATAACACTTACTGTGAGCCAAGCTCTGATCTAAGAACTTTGTAAACATTAACTCTTCTTATCCTCACTGAGAAGGGTTACTATTATTATCTGCATTTTACATAAAAGGAAATGGAGTCATAGAGAAAATTAGGTAAACTGCCCAAAGTCACACAACCAGAGAATGGCAGAGCTGGTAAATAAAAACAGTGTTTGGGGTTTTTAATCATAACACCACACCAATGCTGCCAGTCAGTGCATCTCAGACCCCGGGTGTAATTCCTCTTCTGGTTCCGATGAGCCATGTGCTTTGGGTTGTGTTTTCTCATGTTATAGTTACCACCACCCCTCACAGGCAGCTGCCTGCCCCACCCACACTAACATCTGATGGAGAACATGTCATATGAGGCAGAAACAACATCTGTATCTCACATCTTTGTGGACATTGTTGTCTGATTCATGATGATGAGAAATTTTTAGGTAAGAAGTTCCTGAGCCACAAATCATTTTATAATAAATTTCATAGGTTCCATTACTGACAGTCTTTTAGTTATCATTTCATGGCACCTGAGTCATATGAGTTATCCTTTAAAAACTTGAGTTATTTTATTTAAATGAACACATTTCTCCATTCTCCCTTTCCTATAAACTACATTTCATCACCAGATTCATCCAATAATTATATTGTTTCTTTTATTTTTCAGAATTGCATAATGATATTCCTTTACCTTTTACTTAAACTGATAGATTATCTTTTCCCACATGCTCTTTTCTTCCACCTTAATATGTATTGGAAAATATACACTGTGGAAAATAGTATAGAGATTCCTCAAAAAAAAAAAAAAAGAATTACCATATGATCCAGCAACTGCACTGCTGAGTATTTATCTGAAGGAAACAGAAACATTAATTGCAAAAGATTTATGCACCTCCATGTTCACTACAGCACTATTTACAATAGCCAGGATATGGAACCAACCTAAGTATCCATCAACAGATGAATGGATAAAGAGGATAGAATACTACTCAGCAATAGAAAGCCAAGAAAAATACACAAAGGATTAATGAAGTCTAGACCTGTAGTTTATTAGAATGTATTACAAAAGTAATAAATGTCCAAGGAGAAAATAATTTTTATGTGAGGAACACCTTGCTAAATAACATCATGATAGAAACCATAAAGAAAAAGATGAACAAAAAGAACTATATAAACGAAGATAAAAGACAAATGACAAAGGAGGGAAATATAACAGTCACAAATCCATGAGATAAAGGAAAACACCACTATGGAAAATATTCAAAAAATATGAACATAAAATACACGAACTCAGATGGGGCTTCCCTGGTGGCTCAGTGGTAAAGAATCTGCCTGCCAATGCAGGGGACATGGGTTCAATCCCTGGTCTGGGAAGATCCCACACACAGCAGAGTAACTAAGCCCATGCACAACAACTGTTGAGTCTGTGCTCTAGAGCCCAGGATCTGCAACTACTGAACCCACGTGCTGCAACTACTGATCTCTGCATGCCCTAGAGCTCAGCTCTGCAGCAAGAAAAGCCACCACAGTGAAAAGCCCATGCACCCACAACTAGAGAGTAACCTCTGCTTGCTACAAGTAGAGAATGCCCGAGTGCAGCAAGGAAGACCCAGCACAGACAAAAATAAAATTATGTTTTAAAAAAAGAACTCAGATGATGATTGAACATTTTTAAAAAGCTATGCATGCTCACTTCTAAGAGTAAATTTCAATTAGGCTGGCAAAGAATAAGAAAGATTAAAAACTTACAGTATTAGGTATGACCATAAGAAAATAAAAGTTTTCATACATTCTTGATTTGTTGTTCAGTTTATCAGTCATGTCCAATCCTTTGCGACCCCATGGACTGAAGCACACCAGGTTTTCCTGTCCTTCACTATCTCCTGGAGCTTGCTCAAACTCATGTCCATTGAGTTGGTGATACCATCCAATCATCTCGTCCTCTGTTGTCCCCTTCTCCTCCTGCCTTCAATCTTTCCCAGCATCAGGGTCTTTTCTAATGTGTTGGCTTTTTGCATCAGGTGGCCAAAGTATTGAAGCTTCGGCATCAGTTCTTCCAATGAATATTCAAGATTGATTTCCTTTAGGATTGACTGGTTGGATCTCCTTGCAGTCCAAGGGACTCTCCAGAGTCTTCTCCAGAACCACAGTTCAAAATGATCAGTTCTTTGACACTCAGCCTTCTTTATAGTTCAACTCTCACATCCATACATAACTACTGGAAAACCATAGCTTTGACTATATGGACCTTTGTTGGCAAAGTAATGTCTCTGCTTTTTAATATACAGTCTAAGTTTGCCATAGCTTTTCTTCCAAGGAGCAAGTGTCTTTTAATTTCATGCCCGCAGTCACCATCTGTTGTGTTGAAGTAAAAATGAAAAGCTATAATATTTCACCTTTATAATTTCTCTTCTAGGAATTTATCCTGCAGAAATATTGTCCTAAGTAATCACAGGTATATGAATAATGCTGTTACCTTCAGCAAAAATATAATCTAAATGTACATCATTGAGGGAGTGGTTAAATAAGTTATGAGATAACTTCACATAACAAAAATAGAATACTATGTAGCAATTGAAAAGAATGGGATGATTCACTGTGTATTATATAGAAAGATGCCCAATGTGTATTGATAAGTTAAAAAGTAAGTGCAAGTCACACACAGTATGATGTATTTTTGGTAGCATAAACAGTTAAAAAGCTGGAAGGATATATGCCATTTGTAGTTTTTTCTAAGGGGTAGGGTAGAGATTTTCACTATTTTCTTCATTTTAAATGATTTTTTTAAATGATACCTATATTATTTGAGGCTTCCCTGGTGGCTCAAACAGTAAAGAATCTGCCTGCAATGCACGAGACGCGGATTCAATCCCTTGATCTAACCACCTCCAGTATTCT
The DNA here is from genome assembly GCA_006410635.1 of Cephalophus harveyi. Lineage (NCBI taxonomy): Eukaryota > Metazoa > Chordata > Mammalia > Artiodactyla > Bovidae > Cephalophus > Cephalophus harveyi. The sequence continues at coordinate 500,991 of SJYT01001750.1, forward strand.
TGTCTTGAAATCCCATGGACAGAGGAGCCTGGTGGGCTACAGTCCATGGGGTGGCAAAGAGTCAGACACAACTGAGTGACTAAGCACTCACTCACTCATGTTATTTTTAACTAGAAAATAGAAAAGAGAACATGAAAATTAAGGAATCTATGGTACAAATGGGAACGCAAAGCTAAATTTGTGCTTTAGCTGTAAATACCTGAAGGGAAGAAATTTGGGAGGAAAATTACTTATACTAGTCCTACACTTCTGGAATCAGATTGGTTTTGCAGAAGTGTTTACCTTGCCTTTTCCAATTTCTCTGGGTATGATCTGCTGCACTTACTGATGGAGAGTCTGAAGGGATTTGCCTGTGAGCAGGAGAAGGAAATGGCAGCCCACTCCAGTGTTCTTGCCTGGAGAATCCCAGGGACGGCGGAGCCTGGTGGGCTCCTGTCTATGGGGTCGCACAGAGTCGGACACGACTGAAGCGACTTCGCAGGACACCAGTGTGTGGCACCAGAGAGTCACCTAGCCCTACACCAAACTCATGCACTAGAGCAGGGTAGGGTCTTCCATCAACAAAACCGGAAACCCACGCCTGCTGAACCACTAATCTGACCTATCCAGCCATTCTTTTAGCGGAAAACAACAGAATGGGAAAGACTAGAGATCTCTTCAAAAAATTAGAGATAGATATAATGGTCATCTGAGTTAAATTCACCCATTCCAGTCCATTTTAGTTCGCTGATTCCTAGAATGTCGACATTCACTCTTGCCATCTCTTGTTTGACCACTTCCAATTTGCCTTGATTCATGGACCTGACATTCCAGGTTCCTATGCAGTATTGCTCTTTATAGCATCGGGCCTTGCTTCTATCACCAGGCACATCCACAACTGGGTATTGTTTTTGCTTTGGCTCCATCCTTTCATTCTTTCTGGAGTTATTTCTCCACTGATCTCCAGTACCGTGTTGGGCACCTACTGACCTGGGGAGTTCCTCTTTCATTATGCTATCATTTTACCTTTTCATACTGTTCATGGGGTTCTCAAGGCAAGAATACTGAAGTGGTTTGCCATTCCCTTCTCCAGTGGACCACATTCTGTCAGACCTCTCCACCATGACCTGCCCATCTTGGATTGCCCCACGGGCATGGCTTAGCTTCATTGAGTTAGACAAGGCTGTGGTCCTAGTGTGGTTAGATTGACCAGCTTTCTGTGAGTATGGTTTCAGTGTGTCTGCCCTCTGATGCCCTCTTGCAACACCTACCATCTTACTTGGGTTTCTCTTACCTTGAGCATGGGGTATGTCTTCATGGCTGCTCCAGCAAAGCTCAGCCGCTGCTCCTTACCTTCTACGAAGTGTATCTCCTCACTGCTGCCCTTCCTGACCTTCAGTGTGGGATAGCTTCTCTAGGCCCTCCTGCCCTCGCACAGCCACTGCTCCTTGGATGTGGGGTAGCTCCTCTTGGCCGGTGCTCCTGACCTCGGACGCAGGTAGGAATATATAAACTGATCAAATATATTGATTAAAAAAGGAATTCAACAAAAGTGTGGGTAAAGCATAAGCATATGCATGTAACAGAAGAGAAAGCTCAAATAATAACAAGAAAGCATCAAGAGATTTCAAATCTCTCTAGCGATTATGGCAAGGAAAGAAAAAACACAGTCACATACAACTTTCACTAAATTGTAATAAATTTCAAATCAGGAAGATCTATAAAATGGTGCATGGATAGTGTCACAAAGACTTTGGAGAGCAATATGGCAATTTCTGTAAAATTGAAGATGTGCAGACCATAAACCCCAACAGTTTTACAAACTGTCTTGTACGTGAATACACTTTGTTGATTTCATTATAACTGCAAAAACCTGAAAAGAGTAAAAAAATCTCACTAAGAGGAAAATAGAAAATTAAATTGATACATAATTTAGCTATATATTTTATTTATAGCCTATATTATATACTATACAATTGCATGTAAAATATATATTATATAGTATAACATATATATTACTATATAATAATAATCTTAAGGGGCATATTAGTATGCATGTTTTATAAACATTATAATATATACACATATATCTACATAGAATTTGACATATTAGTGGGAAAGAATGAAATAAAGGTAACCATAACAATCTTCATTAAACTAACAAACAATTCACTGACCAACCAGGCTCCTTCACCCATGGAATTTTCTAGGCAAGAGTACTGAGTGGGTTGCCATTTCCTTCTCCAAAAAGAAATATAGATACATGAATAATGCTATTGTGAACATTTTGTGCATGTCTATGAAATCTACTGGTGGGCATTTTTATTGGATGTTTACCTAGAACAGGAATTACTGGATCTTATAATATAATTACTGCTTTACATTTTTTACAGAAAAAAAAATTTGAATGTTTTCCAAAATAACTGTACCTATTTTCATTCTCCACATTAATATATAAAAATTTCATTTGCCCCCCCCATCCTTGCTAATTTTGGGTTCAATTCCTGGGTTGAGAAGATCCCCTGGAGAAGGGAATGGCAACCCATTCCAGTATTTTTGCCTGGAGAATCCCATGGACAGAGGGCCCTGGCAGGCTATAGTCTGTGGGGTCACAAAGAGTCATACATGACTGACTAGCACTTGCTAATTGAGCATTTGGTATTCTCAGTTTTATAAAATGCAACCAAACTTACTATCTGGAATATGGTCATAATCACGTATTTTCTGTTATCTTGACTATTATTGTGCCCATCTAGTGATCTCCAAAATGCTGCTTTTCTTTCTTTCTGTTCTGAACCTTAGAAACTGAAACTCACACTATTTCCTTCTCCTGTGTCCATGAAGAGTCTGAATAAATAACCTAATCTCTGTTTACTATTTGTTCACACCATTATTACCATAATAATTTAATTCAAGAATACAGAAGACAACACATATAAGCATCATCATATTCCTGATAGCTAACTTATTCTCCATAAAACTGTCTTCATTCAACATTATTTTGTGGTTTTCTGTGATCTTTCACAATAGAGACTCATTTATTCTAATTCCCTTTCTCAGTAAAATTTCTCACCCTATTGGAAGCTCCCAACAAAGGAAAAAAAATCTATCTTGTATATCTTATTTTGGATTTCTTTCTTCATAATGCTTTATATGTATTCAAGAACTAGGTCTGGTATATTTGTAGGCTGATTTAATAAGAAAATCCATATGCCTTATTAGCTGTTTTTGAGTTCATGGAAATGAGCTGACATTTAATGAGTAAATATCAATTCTGTGGCACTGAAACATCTGCCAATTGCTTCCTGAGTCTCTATTATTGTGGAAACTTACCCCTTTGGTTTTACTTTGTGTCTCTTTCTAAAGTTTTGTTTAGATCAAAAATAAAATTGTATTCTTTCTTATACCTTGCCTAAGGCCTTAAAAAACACACATGGTCTTTTAAAAAAAAGATATCTTCATTCTTTTACACTTCAACTTTTGCTCTGGTTATGACTGAAACAATCTAGGTTTTTTAAAGTGATTCATTTTCTTAAATGCTTTAAAAAAAAATTTTATTTTGTCTCCTCTCCAAAGTGGGTGTGTGTTAGTCACTCAATCACGTCTCACTCTTTGCAACTCCATGGACTGTAGACCACCAGGCTCCTCTGTCTACGGGATTCTCCAGGCAAAATTACTGGAGTGGGTTGTCATTCCCTTCTCCAAAGGAGCTTCCCAACCCAGGGATTGAACCCAGGTCTCCTGCATTGTAGGCAAATTCTTTACGGACTGAGCCACAGGGGAAGCCCTAAGTGAAGTCAACTGAAATCTTTTGAGTACTTCTACATGGAAAGCCATTTGTACTCTTTTTAATTCTCTAATTAATCCTATTGGAAAAATATTTTTATTTATATTTCCTAATGGGAAACTGTGACTGGGCAATATCAAAATAAATTGGTCTCATAAACAGTGAGTAGTGGGATTTAGAAATTGATTAATTATGTGTTTCTTTAAATCAGGTTTTCATGCTGGGACTGTTAGGATATTAAAAATAGCAGAACTGCTTCCCACCCTCCCACCCCACAAAGACACAAAGGATCCTGTGTGTTTCATATAATGTTTGAAACCTAGTAAATAGTCAATCAATTCATTTTTTAGTCAAATAAGTGAGATAAATAATGTCAAATGCTTTAAAATCTAGCAGCATCACACAAGATGAATGTGAATAGAGAGGCAGGATGCATAATTAGATCTTTATGGTAGTATTTTGAGTATGAAAGTGTTAAGAATCTTAACCAAGGTCACTTCAGTGGGAATGGAAAAGAAACGACATAAATAAATTATGATTAGCAGTAATATAGGATTTCTGTGTGGTTTATACCTCATTGAGGAAAATAACAAAACTGAACTAGTAGTTGTTTGATACACTTATTACATTGCAATTATTTTGCCATCTTTATTATATGTTGTCATTGTACTATACATAACTTTTTATTCATCACATCTTTACTTTGAACTTCCCAAAGACTCACTTTTTGGCTAGCTGTCAGTGTGGAGTAGTTTTGTTGGTAGTGTGGATACAAATTTTTCAAAATTATTTACTGTGGCTACAAAATCAAGTGTACATAAAATTGAGATATGGCTCTAATTTAAGTCATGTTAATATTTCCCTGCCTAACATAAAGCTCAGACCTTCAAGGAGCACATTTATTTATTTTACTTTATATTTGTATTTCCTGGACATGGTGTGTTATTTGCAAAATAACTACAGTTGTTTAAGTGAAGTAATATTTTGGCTCTTTAGGGATATTTTTCAAAGACTGCTAACTGATGCAAAACTTGAGTATCTAATATGAGTTAAAGGAAATGATTTCTTTAATATCTGAGGCAGTCTGCATGGGAATTCATCTTTATCAGTAGGCAGTCTGTTGAACACCATAAAAGCTGGATATTATTCACTCTGAAAGCTTTGAGGGAACACTATATGTCACCTCACTGCTTTTTAATAGACTTGAACATAGGACTTAGGTGTGTGAGAACAAGAATTGCAATGGTTTCTCATACATTCAGAATTTGTAACCATGAAAATCACATTTAAAATAGACACTGCTTTTTACCCCTCGTATCAGTAAAGAAATATAAATAAATCCACTTTATATCATATTGTATAGTGTGTTGTCACAAATATTAGAATTTTTATACTTGAAAATCAGATTGGCTATTGTTTTGTAGAGATGAAGTTAAAATTCCAAAAGCATAAGTTCTCTGATAGCCACTCTTTATGTCAGGAAATAGTGTCTTCAAATTTCCCAAATCTTAGTAACAATGGAAACTAATATATTTTGGAAATAAGTCAATTTTGTAAAAGAAAAATCTGAGGTAAATAAGCTATTTGAATAACATCATAACTTTCATTATGAAAGTTCTCAAGTCATATAGTTTTCAAAAGTGACTGGAAAACATACTATGCAAACTATGGTTAGCTATTGACTTGAGAATACCTTACTTTGCAATTTCTTTTCTTATTCTTAATTAGACATTGGAGAAGAAACTTTCTAGTATTTACTTCAACTCTCCCTCTTTCTTTAGGTTGGTGATTCTGAAACTTTCCTGTGTATGAGAATCACTAAGGGAGCTTATAAAAATCCTAATACCCAGGCCTCACCTCATGTGAATTAAGTGAAAATGTATGGAGATGAGACATAAGAATAGTAGTTTTTTTCTTAGATGGTTCCAATATAAGATGTTAAACCATGCTCTATATCCTGATGGAGAAGGCAATGGCAACCTGCTCCAGTACTCTTGCTTGGAAAATCCCATGGGCGGAAGAGCCTGGTAGGCTTCAGTCCATGGGGTCGCTAAGAGTTGGACACGACTGAGCATCTTCACTTTCATTTTTCATTTTCATGCACTGCAGAAGGAAATGGCCACCCACTCCAGTATTCCTGCCTGGAGATACCCAGGGACATGGGAGCCTGGTGGGCTGCCGTCTATGGGGTCACACAGAGTCAGACATGACTGAAGTGACTTAGCAGCAGCAGCTAGAGTCTGAATTTCCTCTTTCTCAGGTGAAATGTGTTATATGAAAATATCAAATGTTTGGTATGAAATTAAATGTCTAATTTCCATATTCAAGTAAAGTGTCAAAAGCTCTGAACCTTTTTTCCAGCTGCTCTTGCTCTCACATTCTTCATCTGCTTCATCCTGAGGCAGACTTCTTGCTATGAATTTTTCACTCTTAAGGCATCTGAGATAAGAAGACACATAGTCCACCTTTCTTTAACAGAAAATTATCTGTGTGTTGCATTTCAATTATCCTTTTCAAGAACTGATTCTATCTAAATAAATAAATGAAATAATTAGCAAATAATGCTGAGTTGAGGCTGGAAAACTTAATTACAAATGCACTTAATTTAAAACATGTAGCAACTGAAATAAATGGCAGATATTCACAACCCTTAAAATATCTATAGATCAAACACCAGATTACGATAACTCTTTCTGTGAATACACACTTTTGTGCTCAGACTTTGAATGAAAATGCAAGCCATTAAAAAAATAAATGTGGAGTGAATATCATATATGCTAATTCAATTTTTAGCCTTTAATTTTATGGGCAAACATGCACAAGTGAATTTAGAAGTAGAAATAACAAAATCTGCTCAGAATAAAACATTTCCTAAGTGCCTAACCATGTACTCAAGGGTTTCACATTTATCAACACATTTATGTTTAAGACAATAATTATATCCATATTATAGGTGAAGAAACTGATGTTTACAGACTTTAAGCCTGTCTCCAAGTTCTTTGGCAAATCTAGAATCTAAATTTGATTGTATATAATTCTAAAAGTTCTTCTATGTAATCACCATCCTATACTAACAATTAAATAAGATTGCCAACTTAACATGAAAAAGAGTTTATGAGTATAAATTGAGGTTAATGCAAGAGGTGGAAAAATTATAAGGCTTGTAACATTCTCTGCAATTTTACATCATTTTCTCTCTGAGGCATAAATCCATTTATTAAACATATAATAATCATCTACTCATAGGCACACTGTTCAATTCTAAGAAAACAGATGACATACAGGGCCTACCCTCAAGGAGTTTAAAGTTGTGAGGGAGATGACAATTTGAAACAGCAACTTTTGATTTATGGATTGTTTGGTGTAATATAAAAAGAAATTCAATCCAGATTGCATAGTTGACATACCTTGAACAGTTAAAGAGTCACCTAGTTCATTAGGACCTGGTAGAAGAGGAAAACATGTGTACAATTTGTTGTTGTTCAGTCATTAAGTTATGTCTGACTCTTTGTGACCCAAAGAACTGCAGCTTACTAGGATTCCCTGTCCTACACTATCTCCTGGAGTTTGCTCAAACATGTCCGTCAAGTCCGTGCCATCTAACGATCTCATCCTCTGTTACCCTCTTCTCCTTTTGCCTTCAATCTTTCCCAGCATCAGGGTCATTTACAATGGGTTGGCTCTTTGCATCAGGTGGCCAAAGTATTGGAGCTTCAGCTTCAGCATCAGTCCTTCTAATGAATATTCAGGGTAGATTTCCTTTAGGACTAACTGGTTTGATCTCCTTGCAGTCCAAGGGACTCTCAAGAGTCTTGTCAAGTACCACAGTTCTAAAGCATCAATTCCTTGGTGCTCAGGCTTCTTAATGGTCTAACTCTCACATCCATACATGGCTACTTGATAAAACATAGTTTTGACTATGCAGATCTTTGTAGGCAAAGTGATGTGTTTGCTTTTTAATATGCTGTCTGGGTTTGTCATGGTGTTCTTCCTAGGAGTAAGCGTCTTTTAATTTCCTGGCTACAGTCACCATTGCAGTGATTTTGGAAGTCAAGAAAACAAAATCTATCACTGTTTTCACTTTTCCCCCATCTATTTGCCAGGAAGTAATGTGACTGGATGCCATGATCTTAATTTTTTGAATGTTGAGTTTTAAGTCAGCTTTTCACTCTCCTCTTTTGCTTTCATCAAGAGGCTCTTTAGTTCCTCTTCACTTTCTGCCATTAGAGTGGTATCATCTGCATATCTGTGGTTGTTGATATTTCTCCAGACAGTCTTGATTCCAGCTTGTGTTTCATCCAGCCCAGTATTCCTCATGATGTACACTGCATATAAGTTAAATAAACAGGGTGACAATATACAGCCTTGACATACTCCTTTCCTGATTGGGACCCAGTCTGTTTTTCCATATCTGGTTCTAGCTGTTACTTCTTGATCTGCATACAGGTTTCTCAGGAGGCAGGTCAGATTTTCTGGTATTCTCTTCTCTTTAAGAATTTTCCACAGTTTGTTGTGATCTACAGGGTCCAAGGCTTTAGTGCAGTTGATGAAGAAGAATTACATATTTTTCTGGAATTCCCTTGCTTTCTCTATGATACAACAGATGTTGTTAATTTGATCTCTGGTTCCTCTGTCTTTTCTAAATCCAGTTGTACATCTAGAAATTCGCAGTTAATGTACTGCTAAAGTCTAGCTTTAAGGATTTGGGGTATAATCTTGGTAATGTGTGAAATGAGTGCAATTGTGTGGTAGTTTGAACATTCTTTGGCATTGCCCTTCTTTGGAATTGGAATGAAAACTGACCATTTCCAGTCCTGTGGCCACTGCTGAGTTTTCCAAATTTGCTGGCATACTGAGTGCAGCACTTTAACAAGATATTTTAAAATTTGAAATAGCTTATCTGGAATTCCATCACCTCCACTAGCTTTGTTCTTAGTAATGCTTCTTAGTAATGATGTGAAAGTGATGTACTCAACATGCCAGCAAATTTTGAAAACTCAGCAGTGACCACAGGACTGGAAAAGCTCAGTTTTCATTTCAATTCCAAAGAAAGGCAATGCCAAAGAATGCTCAAACTACCGCACAATTGCACTCATCTCACATGCTAGTAAAGTAATGCTCAAAATTCTCCAAGCCAGGCTTCAGCAATAGGTGAACCGTGAACTTCCTGATGTTTCAAGCTGGTTTTAGAAAAGGCAGAGGAATCAGAGATCAAATTGCCAATATCTGCTGGACCACGGAAAAGGCAAGAGAGTTCCAGAAAAACATCTATTTCTCCTTTATTGACTATGCCAAAGCCTTTCACTATGGGGATCACAATAAACTGTGGAAAATTCTGAAAGAGATGGGAATACCAGACCACCTAACCTGCCTCTTGAGAAATCTGTATGCAGGTCAGGAAGCAACAGTTAGAACTGGACATGGAACAACAGACTGGTT